>CM065731.1:38694623-38704623 GCA_033310375.1 Conus canariensis | reverse complement strand
GCGAATTTTTTAAATGTGAAAATCTTATTCTAGGCATGTACCATAGCAGTATGGTTCGGCGTCTAATTTGCACGTAGAGCAAGGCTTTTCATTCCCCCCTCCCACTCTCTCCCTCCCTCCACTCTGAGCCATGACAATGCAATAAGGGATTGTGTGGGTGCCTTTTTAACATTCCACTCTGAGCCATGACAATGCAATAAGGGATTGTGTGGGTGCCTTTTTAACATTCCACTCTGAGCCATGACAATGCAATAAGGGATTGTGTGGGTGCCTTTTTAACATTCCACTCTGAGGCATGGTAATGCAGGAAGAGATTGTGTGGGTGCCTTTTTAATATTCCACTCTGAGGCATGGTAATGCAAGATGAGATTGTGTGGGTGACATTTTAACATTCCTCTCTGAGCCATGACAATGCAATAAGGGATTGTGTGGGTGCCTTTTTAACATTCCACTCTGAGCCATGACAATGCAATAAGGGATTGTGTGGGTGCCTTTTTAACATTCGTAAGATCTAGTCGCAAAGTGAGGCGACTGCAGGCGGAAATCGCAACAAATTTTCAAAATCAATGACAGCGCACCGCCAAAATTTTCAACGTCTATCTAGCAATGAAGTGGATGAAGATAAGTGAGTGCTCGTTTGACCTGAGTGTTTTGTGTCTTGCCTGAAGGATACCTAAGAGGTCGAAATGCTTCGTGTTTTGTCGTGATTCGTTTTCTTTTTTTTTTTTTTTTTTTTTTTTTGCGGTGCGCTATCACAAACATTTAAATGAGCACTCGTAAACAAAATCTTTCTGGGTCCAAACTTGCCAATAGACAAAGCCTTGGCCCCTGCCTGCCAGAAACAAAGCCTGTGTCGAAACTTGTCAATAAACAAACCCTGTGTCTCAACTTGTCAATACACATACCCGGTGTCTCAACATGTCAATGAACAAACCCTGTGTCTTAACTTGTCAATGAACAAATTCTGTCTCTTAACATGTCAATGAACAAACCATGTGTCTCAACATGTCAATAAATAAACCCTGTGTCTAAACATGTCAATAAGCAAACCCTGTGTCTCAACATGTCAATAAGCAAACCCTATGTCTCAACTTGTCAAGAAACAAACCCTGTCACTCAATTTGTCAATAAACATATTCTTGTCTAAACCTGGCAATGATAATACCTTGTGTCTGTACTAGTAAGTAAACATACCCTATGTCTGAGCTTGTCAATTAACGTACCCTTGTCTGAACTTGTCAATAAATATACCCCTTTCTGATCTTGTAAATAAATATACCCTTGCCTGAACTAGTCAATGAATATACCCTGTGTCTGAATATGTCAATAAACATACCCTGTGTCTGAACATGTCAATAAACATACCCTGTGTCTGAACCAGTCAATAAACATACCCTGTGTCTGAATATGTCAATAAACATACCCTGTGTCTGAACATGTCAATAAACATACCCTGTGTCTGAACATGTCACTAAACATACCCTGTGTCTGAACTAGTCAATAAACATACCCTGTCTCTGAACATGTCAATAAACATACCCTGTGTCTGAACATGCCAATAAACATACCCTGTGTCTGAACATGTCAATAAACATACCCTGTGTCTTAACATGCCAGTAAACATACCCTGTGTCTGAACCAGTCAATAAACATACCCTGTGTCTGAACCAGTCAATAAACATACCCTGTGTCTGAACATGTCAATAAACATACCCTGTGTCTGAACATGTCAATAAACATACCCTGTGTCTGAACATGTCAATAAACATACCCTGTGTCTGAACATGTCAATAAACATAACCTGTGTCTGAACATGCCAATAAACTAGTCAATAAACATACCCTGTGTCTGAACATGTCAATGAACATACCCTGTGTCTGAACATGTCAATAAACATACCCTGTGTCTGAACATGTCAATAAACATACCCTGTGTCTGAACTAGTCAATAAACATACCCTGTGTCTGAACATTTCAATAAACATACCCTGTGTCTGAACATGCCCATAAACTAGTCAATAAACATACCCTGTGTCTGAACATGTCAGTAAACATACCCTGTGTGTGAACTACTCAATAAACATACCCGTGTCTGAACTAGTCAATAAACATACCCTGTGTCTGAACTAGTCAATAAACATACCCTGTGTCTGAACATGTCAATAAACATACCCTGTGTCTGAACATGTCAATAAACATACCCTGTGTCTGAACATGTCAATAAACAGACCCTGTGTCTGAACATGTCAATAAACATACCCTGTGTCTGAACATGTCAATAAACATACCCTGTGCCTGAAGTAGTCAATAAACACACCCTGTGTCTGAACCAATCAATAAACATACCCTGTGTCTGAACCAATCAATAAACATACCCTAAGTCTGAAGTAGTCAATAAACATACCCTGTCTCTGAACCAGTCAATAATAGTGATGATGATGATGAAAACATGTAAATAATAGGAGGTGAAATACTGTATTCCTCATATTATTTACATGTTTTCATCATTGTCACTTTTATCACTGTTTTTGCTATTGTTGCCATTATTATTATTGTCATCATTCTTATATCAACTCCCATGATCCCCTTCTCAACGGCCTCGTTTTCATCCAAACAAACATTTTGCGCCGAATATGAGAAGATAAGTGGTTGTCCGCTCTTCGTTTTCATTGTCCTAGATGTTGTTTGTTTTTGCCTGAAGAAGACCCAAGAAGTCGAAATTCGTTGTGTTTTATCCTGTATTGTCTGGCGGAACTAACACCCTCTCTTTTAAAAACATATCCTGTGTCTGAAGTTGTCAGGAAAGATAACCCTGTATGCGACGTTGTCAGTAAAGATAACCCTGCATCTGAATTTGTCAATGAATATGCTGTCCAAATTAATCAGTAATCATATTCTGTGTCAAGGTTTGTAAGCAAACAAATCGTCTCTCTGAAATCAACACCAAAAGATACCCGGTATCTAAGCTTGTTAATCAATACACACGCACCCTCTCACTGAGCTCATAAACAAACACAGCCGCTGTCTGAAGTTTGTTAATAAACATGCTCTTGAACTGAACTTGTGGATACATATACCCTGTGCCTGTGTCATTGTAATGCTGGGTGGAGCCAGTTTTTTTTTCCTTCGAACAAAAGTGGACGGGGTGAAGATGGTGAAAGTGGGGGAGGGGGGGTAGGGGGGGGGGGTGATGCAGGAAGCTTGCGCCATAAACTGCACACGTAAAAGCGAGCACTGTTTTCACGTGCATGGAAAGCAAGTCAAGAAACTGCCCGAAGCAATTCTCTTCATTTGACTTTCACAGCAGACATGGAGGCACCCCTGCGCGCCGGCATCATGAATATTCATGCAGTTGAAGCGCGTGTGACCCACATGTGCGTCACGTTAGAGGTTGCTCTTTCGGTCAAAGAAACAAGAAAACCCAGACGTGTGGCGCAAGGTCAGTGAAAATCCCGACGATTGTAGCTACCAATGAAAAGACGTAACTATTTTGGGAGCACAGGGAAAATAACGGCTAAACCTAATGAAAAAAAGACTTCCTTTCTTTACCTCCAGCCCTTAAAGACAACATTTTTATTTTCATTGAAGATGATGTGAATGTAAAACGGTTAGAATAGAATCAGATACTAGATTCGTTTCAAAGTGAGGTGACTGTAGGCGGAAACTGAAATAAATTCTCTTGAAAAAGAAAAGTGATAAAAAAAATGGGCTGGGCAAAAAGAAAAAACAAATTACAAGAAAAGCACGACGCGTTTCAAACTCTTAGGTCTTCTACAAAATGACGCTGATAATTCCTACCAATCAAAAGACATCTTTTATTCAATGCCCATTTTGCGTCGAATTCGGGAAGCTAAGTGATTGCTCGCTCTTCGTTTTCATTGTCCTGAATGCTGTTTATCTTCCCTGAAGAAAAATTTAGAAAGAGAGGGGGTTAGTTACCGCCAAGGACATAGACAAACAAAGTACAGGACAAGACACAATGCATTTCTATCTCTTGGGTCTTCTTCAGGCAAAAACAAATAACATTTAGGACGGTGAAGACAAAGAACGAGAAACCACTTATCTTCTCATATTCGGCGAACGACCAAAATGGCTGCCGGACCGAGACGAGGCCACCCAGGAGGGGATCATGGGAGAGGAATTAGTGAGGGGGGGAGGGGGGGGAAGGAGGGGGTGTTAAACAATGGGGTTTGTAGCTTGTTTTGTAGAATAGTATGATATATTAGTGACAGCAGTGATTATGGTGGATTAATAATAGTGCTTAGTGGGGCAAACAAAAAATAATGATAATGATAAGGAAAAAATAAACAATAAAAAAGGAAAAAATCAAGAAAAAATCAATCAATAAATCAATCAATAAATAAACGACTTTAATGGGTGGTGATGGTGATGATAGTAGTTATGTGCGGGTAGTTGTATGTGGGTGTGTGTGTGGGTAATGCTAATAATGATTGGAAGGGAATGGAAATGATCAATGGGTGATAGGGTATTTTGGGAGGGGGAAAAGGGGGGGGGAGGGCAGAGAGAGAGAGAGAGAGAGAGAGAGAGAGAGAGAGAGAGCTCATATCTCTCCCGCCTCAGTCACTCCGTTTTGAAACTCCCCTGAGGAAGACCTAAGGCGTCGTGTTTTGGCTTGTACATTGTTTGTTCCTTTTGTCTGGCGGACTAATTATAACTTTTATTTTCTTTAAAACATCAGAAACTAAACTGTTTACACTTTTTTTCCCCATTCCTGTCCCTTATACTTGAAAACGTTATTGTATATGTCGAGCCACGCAAATCTCCGAATTTTGTAAACTATCTTGTGATTGGTACGAGCAGCGATCGGTACTCATCTGTTCCTAAGGAGCAGGGTGACTAGGGAAGGGGGTGGGAGGTGGAAGGGGACAGACAGGGAAGACTGGTGGTGGTGATGGTGGTGTTGCGTTGTAGGATGTTAATAAGATCTGGAGAATCGCGTGACAGTCGTGACGGACTGTCATTAAACCAACGGACGGACGGACAGGCAGACTTACTTTTTTCAACCCTTCGCCTATGAGGGACACTGCTTTGTGTCTCGGTCAGTGTTTGTCTGCTTGTCTGTCTGTCTGCTTCACTGTTTGCCTGTCTATCTATCTGCTTCACTGTTTGCCTGTCTATCAGTCTGTCTGTCAGTTGGCTTCTCTCTCTCTCTCTCTCTCTCTCTCTCTCTCTCTCTCTCTCTCTCTGAGACACACATAGACACACGCACAAACACACATACGCGCGTGCGCACGGACGAATGTACGCACGCACGCACGCATGCACGCACGCACGTACGCACGCATGCACGCACGCACGTACGCACGCATGCACGCACGCACGCACGCACGCGCGCGCGCACGCACGCACGCACGCACGCACACACACACACACACACACACACACACACACACACACACACATCCACACACACACACATACACATGTGTGCGCGCATACAATTATCTGACGTATAGTTTGCAAATAGAGGTGTGTGTGTGTGTGTGTGTGTGTGTGTGTGTGTGTGTGTGTGTGTGTGTGTGTAAGAGAGAGAGAGAGAGAGAGAGAGAGAGAGAGGAGAGAGAGAGAATGCGTACATGCATGTGTTGTTAATTTTGTCGTCGTTCCTGCTTTCTGGACGTCGTTGTAGTCGTCGCTCCTGTCGATCATCTGGGCGTTTGGCTATAGAATAGTCTTAACGTGTGCAAGCGGACAGGTGACATACCCTGGCTGCCCAAACCCAGAACCAAGTAATAACTGATGACACCGGGGGGGGGGGGGGGGGGGGGGTGATGTGCACACCATAACTACTCCCCAAAACTGATGCACCAGAAATCTACATTGGATTCTGCCTGTTGTCACAGTGGCACCCCTGTTGCCGCAGCCACTGTCCAGCAGGGCCCAGTTGTATAACAGCAAGTTAGCGGCTAACTGGTTGGTAAATCCCTAGCTACAAGTTAAATCCTAGCAGTTAGCGTAACTGTCGTTGCATGGGCACTTTAACAAGTAGTTATCCTTAGCTGATAGTTTAGCGCCGAAAATTTAGAGGTGCCCCACAGCATCGCTAAGTCTGCTAACTACAAGTTAGTCGAGATATCCCAACAGTCTTTGTTCATTTTGGTCTGACAAAATGGCTGGCTTCATACATCAGCAGCAAAACTGGCACTATCAAAGAAGGCCTCGCCTGTTCAGAGAACATTTTCATCCTCTAAATGAATATGATGACCTTGACCTTTTTCAACGTTTTCGCTTCAGACGACAAGATATTAATCAAATTGTGGACATGGTGCGAGAGGACTTGCAGTTTGGATACATGAGGAAAGGTGCCCTTTCTCCGGAATTACAAGTCCTCATGACTTTGCGGTTTTACGCGACAGGATGTTTACAAATAGTTGCAGGGGACACCTTCAACGTTGACAAGTCGACAGTGTCGCGTACCATTCATCGTGTGACTGAAGCTATTTGTCAGAGGGCACGTGATCACGTCAGACTGCCTAACCAAGCAGGGGGTAATGTACAGAAACGCCGTTTTATGAATATGGGCCGTCGGCCTGGGCTGTCCAATGTTTTGGGCTGTGTCGATGGCACACAAGTGCGCATTCAGGGACCAACTCGAAATGAACCGAGTACGTAAATAGACGAGGAAAACACAGTATCAATGTCCAAATTGTTTGTGATACTGACCTTAGAGTGATTAATTGTGTTGTCAGAAACCCAGGATCTGTGCACGATGCAAGGATGTTGCGAGAAAGTGCATTGTGGAGGATGTTCGAAAACCAGCCTCCGATATTAGATGGAGTAATTTTGGGCGACAGTGCCTATCCTCTACGACCATTTTTCTTTGACCTCCACCACTGATCGGCCACATGTTGAAACACTGTTAACGGCTTCACAGATCTCAAACCACGCTTTTTGCTTGTCCTTGTTTGCAGAGTTTGTTTTGAACTTTTGTTGGAGAGCACTTTTCCGCAGCGAAAACTCTTCGATGAGAGCGACTCTCTCAGCTGAAGAAAAATTCGGCTTCCTTGCTCTCTTCGCCATCTTTCAGTGATGAACCAGCTGTAGCGCGTTTCCACGCCTTCCGAGAAGCCGAGTTGGGCTTCTTTTCCGAGAACTAACACCATATAAGGAGTTTGGCATTGCGCGGTAGTGGAAATCTCCCGATCTATTTATAGCTAGCTACAGCTAACGGCCGTAGCTTGCAGTTTGCTAGCTACGTGTTAAATCTTGCTCATACAACAAAGTTAGCCACCTGCTGTACCTTGTAGGTAGCTAACTATCAGCTAGCGATTTCACTATGAGCTAGGCACCACTCACTAACTTTCTGTTATACAACTGGCCCCAGGTCGTCACTTTCCTACGTGTTACAGGGAAGTGTAATCACGTAGTTATGCCTCCGTGTGCATTTGCCTTGGGTTAGCATCTATTTTGCATGAGCTCAGGAGGTGTTCCACTGTTTGTTGGCCGTCGCGTAATGGACACGCGCGATGACCTGATTTCTCCATTTCACGGGTGCGGGTTCGAGGACAGGCTGTCATGTGCAGATCCGAACAAAGCAGCTGGGGACACTCCCAAGGGTGGTACAGGATTGCTCCCAGCTGCTTTGTTCGGCAGCTGAGGACAGTACTTCTCTGGGTCCCACCTGCACCTTCGGATGTATCTTTTACTTCATTACAGATCCGATGACGAAAGTAATCTGAGGATGGGTCACATGCCATATTTAATTCCAGTGAAGACTTCTTTGTAGAGCGCTTTCCCCCGTAGTGCGTCGCTGGCCTGCATTCTGTCGTGTTTAGCATCCTCTTCTTTGTGTATCTCCTGTATTGCCATCTCTCTCTTTTCTTCCCATTCTGATGTGGTCCACAGCCTCAAATCTGTTGATCCAAGACACTGCCTGTTTGTTCGTGTATCGCCATCTCTCTCTTTTCTTCCTCTTTTGATGTGGTCCACAGCCTCAAATCTGTTGATCCAAGACACGGCCTGTTGTTCGTGTATCGCATCTCTTTTTCTTCCTCTTTGATGTGTCCACACTAATGTATCCAGCACGGCTTTTTGTGATCGCCATCTCTCTTTTCTTCCTCTTCTGATGTGGTCCACAGCCTCAAATCTGTTGATCCAAGACACGGCCTGTTTGTTCGTGTATCGCCATCTCTCTCTTTTCTTCCCCTTCTGATGTGGTCCACAGCCTCAAATCTGTTGATCCAAGACACGGCCTGTTTGTTCCTGTATCGCCATCTCTCTCTTTTCTTCCTCTTCTGATGTGGTCCACAGCCTCAAATCTGTTGATCCAAGACACTGCCTGTTTGTTCGTGTATCGCCATCTCTCTCTTTTCTTCCTCTTCTGATGTGGTCCACAGCCTCAAATCTGTTGATCCAAGACACTGCCTGTTTGTTCCTGTGTCTCCTGCTGTTTTCTGATCTTGAGGCTTTCCTTAACCACGTCGTTGTGGCATGTTCTACGCAACCAGACACTATAAAGATGCCTCTTCTTTGGAATGATACATCTGTTGCGCTGAAGAGATCAAGCTAAGTTACAAACTCGTTCATTTTCATTGTCCTATCTGTTTGTGTCTTGCCTGAAGAAGACCTAAGAGGTCGAAACGCGTCGTCTTTTGTCTTGTGACTCGTTTGTCCACGTTTCTCTTGGCGATTCGCGAACATTTATTTAATAATTGAATCATTCGATTCTGAACAGTCTGTTTTTCTTTCCTTAAGTAGGGAAAAAGAGGGGATGGTTCTCTTTTCAAGTTGTGCAGCTCACATCTTACCCGTCCTTCAGTGTTCATCGCCAGTTGCTTTTTCTTTCTGTTGTTTGCCAGATGTTATAAAAATGATCCCTTTCTTGGACACACTGTGTCTTTCACACCCCCTGCAACCCTTCATCCTTACCTTCTTCTCCCCCTAGCCTCCCTCCCCCCCCTCCTCCCACACACATCTTTTTTAATAAAGCACAGTCCTAATATGGCCCTTTGCGGTCAACTGGGCTATAAACAACATTACCGTACCTTATCTTTCCCCCGCCGCACACACACACACACACACACACACACACACACACACACACACACACACACACCACACACCACACACCACCACCACCACCACCACCACCACCACCACCACCACCACCACCACCACCACCACCACCACCACCTTAGATGTCTAGCCTTCAGTAGTAAAACACCAGGAACCTGATGTAAGGACAAAACCTGTTATCTTCGCTGTGTTCCGACTCTCAACGGGTCGTTCCCGGTCATAAGGACTTCCTGTCAGGCCGAACAGTCATGGTCACCAGTTCCCGGCATGCTCTGTCCCACAAGTGCAGGTCGTCTTGCGGAGTGGAATCACCGATGTCTCCTCCGTCCTGATTGAGCCACTTAGTTGGCCCCATCCTCCTCCTGTGACGTGCTGTCTAGGATCCTTTACGCAACATTCTTCTAAATGTATACCACACCGTTTGGCTTGAGCCCGGATTAATTTTGGTTGATTCTCTGATCTTCTTTAATATCAACGCTGCATTGATTATTGATTCTTGTTAAACAGAATACCGACAAGTGCTTAACAAATATGTCTGTGTATGCTGTGATAGTTTGGGTTTTTTTTTCTGATAGGGTCCCCGCGATAGACTCTGGAATTGGAATGGATGGCACTGACGTACAGATTATGGTATTGGAATGAATGACGTTGACGTATAGAGTGTGGAACTGGAATGGATGACGTTAACGTATAGAGCGTGGAATTAGAATGGATGGCATTGACGTTTAGAGCGCGGAATTGGAATGGATGGCACTGACGTATAGAGCGTGGAATTAGAATAGATGGCATTGACATATAGAGTGTGGAATTGGAATGGATGACGTTGACTTATGGAGTGTGGAATTGGAATAAATGACGTTGACGTGGTAGGATATGTTATTGCAAGAGATCAGCACACGTTTGCCCAGTCTTAGGACACAGTTTTCAGAAAGAGCAATCCCCGCTGAGTTGTTCCTGTCAGTACG
>CM065731.1:38674623-38687123 GCA_033310375.1 Conus canariensis | reverse complement strand
TCTGTTACCATTACACAAGAGGCCTCCACTGTACTGTACGAGACAGACACACTATTCAATGCTACTACCTCTAGGGAATCCAGACGTTTAGATAGCTCACCTGATGATACTGTTGACATCCCAGGCAACAGTATCATCCGCAAAGACTCCGTGCTTTCAAGACCCACGAGATGGACATGATCTCTTCATCATAGACCTAAATCCTAGGGGAACATGGTTCCTGGTCTTTAACCTCCCTAACCCTTGCAAAGTGAGGCGACTTCTGGCGGAAATCTAAACAAATTTTAAATGTAACTAATAGAGAACCGCTAAGAAAACGTAGACAAACGAATCACAAGACAAAACACGACGCGTTTCGGTCTCTTAGGTCTTCTTCAGGCAAGATACAAAACACTCAGGACAACGAAAATGAATGAGCCATCGCTTATCTTCATTCTCTTCAGCGCAAGACGGGCGTTGAATGCCCGAAGAGGACCGAAGAGGTCGAAACGCGTCGTGTTTTGTTTGTGATTCGTTCGTCTACGTTTTCTTGGCGGTACGTTATTAATCACGTTTCAAATTTCTCTAAACCTTGTTTCAAAGTGAAGTAACTGCAAGCGGAAATTAAAAAAAAAAATTCCAAAGAATTTAAATATCTCCGTCGGTTGACATGGACAAACAAATTACAAAATAAAACACGACGCATTTCGACCTCTTAGGTCTTCTTCGGGGCAAAATAAAAAACATGCATGAAGATGAAAACGAAGAACGAGCAATCGCTTTTCTTCTCAAACTCGGCGCACGATGGGCGTTGAATCATGCTCGTTCTTCGCTTTCATCGTCCTGAATGTTGTTTATCTTGCCTGAGGAAGACCTAAGAGGTCGAAACGCGTCGCGTTTTGTGTAGTGATTTGTTTGTTCATGTCTACTGGCGGATATATTTAAATTCCTTTCAAAATAGTCATTTCTCCCTAACCCCAGTTTGGACACGGCTGTCATGGCAGAGCCTTGATTTGAGGTCTCCCCAGACCTAAGGAAAACATAACTCCTACAATGAGGCCGGCGCACCAATATATCAATTTCCAACACTTTTCCTCTAATGGAACTTTGTCGAGAATAATGACAAAGAAAGTGGCTCCATTACTACACTGAAGACATAAATAATTCTTCTCCAGAGGACAATCGATATTTGGAGGACAGAGAATCTCTGAAAGCTGTGGAAACGAGAGAAACAGCCAGACAGAAAAAAAAAATGCTGGCAACTCCAGTGGACGACAGGATTCGAAGAACAGCAAAGGGAGTTAAGGCTTCCTCCACGTGATTGTTTCCCTCGATGTTTCAAAGATCACAAAATGAGTGCCAGAATTGGTTCACTTCGAAAGGTAGTTAAAAAAAAACATCACACATTAGCGAATACTACCACAGAGAGGGTAAGCAGAACACATCTCAGTGTCAACAACATTGTTTATGTCCCAGGTTGTTTGGAGGCTGTATTTATGGCATTCAGAAAATGGATTGTCCACTGGTAGTTAATCGATGGTGTGAGATTATTTCAGACTTTGTTTTCAGTAAGTGTAAAACAGATCATTAGAATTTTTACAATTCTCACGTGAATCATGCGAATGTGTTAAATTCTTTTGCTTTCGTTTTGTAAATCCCATGATGAATTAGACATTTGTCAGCGCATGAAGAATCTGCTGGGTTTTGATGATGTATTACAATTGTAATTCTGTCTCAATACAGAACTTTTTTTTCTCTTTTTTTTTTTGTATCTTCAGTTTTGATGATGTTTGTGATCTGATGATGTGGGACTTTTCTGTTTTGGATATGTGGATGGTTTTCTTTTTTTTTTTTTTTTTTGCTGTAATAGAGCTATGCATAAGATAGCGCCGCAGATATACTATTAATGATTTGCTGCTTGTAGTCGATGAAAATATTCAGTATGTTTATACCACTTATATTCAGTTAAAAATGCAGCTTATGTTCATAGTCTGTTTTCGGTTTTTTTTAAAAAGCTGTTATTGTTCATTGTTTCTCTTCATTTAGCTATTGTCTATGTCCACAGCTTGTCTCCCCTCACAGTACAGTCTACGTTAGCTGCTTTGTATTCAGCTACAATGCTGTTGATACACACTGCTTGTCATCCTTTAAAAGGCGGTGAATGTTGACTGCTTGTCTCCAGACTAATTGTGTTCACTGTTTGTCCCTACTCAAAAACCACTCTTAATGTTGACTCTTCGTTTTCAGTTGAAATTGCTGCGCATTTTCAGTTTGCCTTAATTAAATATAATGCTTAGACTCACTGTGTCCAATGGAAAACTACTGTTACCGTAAAGTGTTTGCCTTCAGTCAAACGTTGCTGTATGCGCTTACTGCTTTTTTCCCCCACTTAATCAGTGTATGGTCCCTCTTTTGTATTCACTTCAACATTATGTATATGTTCACTGTTTTCTTCATTTGAAATACTTTGGGGTTTCGTCATTTGTTTTAAGGGAAAAAATACTAATTGATGGTAACTGTTTGTCTATGATTAAAGTATTGTTTATGTTGACTGCTTGTGTTCAGTTAGAATACTGTTTATGTTCACTTTTTGTCTTTAATTAATCAGAAAAAAATGTGTTTACAGTTTGTCTTCGGTTAAAAAGATTTCATTCTTGTGTTCTTCTACTCACTGTTTGACAGTTTGAGTGGACATAGCATCTAAGCTATGCATTTGAAACAAGGACAAGTTACAACACAACGCTTTGCTACACCACTTAAGATCAGCCCATGAACCAGTCAAGGGAGAGATCAGTCAGTAAGTCGATAAGTCAGTCAATCATTTCCATTGTCAGTTTCGGTCAGTAAGTCGATAAGTCAGTCAATCATTTCTATTGTCAGTTTTGGTCAGTAAGTCGATAAGTCAGTCAATCATTTCTATTGTCAGTTTTGGTCAGTAAGTCGATAAGTCAGTCCATTATTTCTATTGTCAGTTTCGGTCAGTAAGTCGATAAGTCAGTCAATCATTTCCATTGTCAGTTTCGGTCAGTAAGTCGATAAGTCAGTCAATCATTTCTATTGTCAGTTTTGGTCAGTAAGTCGAGAAGTCAGTCAATCATTTCAATCCTCAGGGTCCTTAGAATCTTTTTTTTTTTTTCTGCCGAAACTAGGTCATATTGGTTTTATATTTGTGATGGTGCCATCAGATCACGACACTTCACCAGTAGCTTATTCTCCTGTGTAGCTCCTGCTCTTCACGATTCTTCCACACCCGCCTTCCCCTTTACATCCCCCCACCACACACACACACATACACACACACACACACACACACACACACACACACACACACACACACACACACACACACACACACACACACTTCAAGCTGTCGTCATCACTGTTCTGGAATCAGTGCTTCCATTCAGCCGTCAACTCACAGACCTCCTCCAGCTCCAGCAGAGGGAGTCGTTCTTCCACTGACCTCCTGTCGTCTAGCACAGTGTCAGAGACATTGTTCTTTTTTGTTATTTATTTATTTTATTTATTTATTTTTTTTTTTGGTGGGGGGGGGGGGGGGGGGCGTTGGGGGAGGAGTTGTTCTCTTCACACGTCTTACTCAGTGACACAGTCTTTGTTTTTTGTTTTGTTTTTTCTGCTAGTATTTTTCATCACACGTTCTGTTGTCTTGCTCAGCGACATACTCCGGTTTTCATGGTAGTAGTTCTCCTCACAGGTGTTATTCAGGGGCATAGTCTTTGGTTTTCATGGCAGTGTTTCTCTTCACACGTGTTATCCAGTGACACGGTCTTTGGTTTTCATGGCAGTGTTTCTCTTCACATGTGTTATCCAGTGACACGGTCTTTGGTTTTCATGGTAGTATTCCTCGTCACACGTTCGAGAGTCTTGATCACAGACATGATTTTAAGTTTACACACACACACACACACACACACACACACACACACACACACACACACACACACACACACACACACACACCACACCTCACACACACACACACACCTCTACTATTTTATTTACATGCAATTGGTATAAAAACTATTGTCTTTAAAGATCGATGGAAAAAAAAAATTGCCTAAAATGTGAGTGAGAAAAGTGTTTCTTTTTTCAGTCCTGTGAGTATCTGTTTAATGCTGACGTTCCGTCCCTCCACCCCACCCCACCCCACCCCATCCCACCCCACCCCACCCCACCCCCATCCCCATGTCGTCCAGGCTCGTTGACGTTCCATGTTTCACACGCGAGTCAGACAATCCATCGACTGTCCACTCAATTCTCACTGGAAAGGTCATCGGAGCTGTCGGCTTTCCAGAATTGTTCCTGCTCGTCAGACAATTGCCACCTGGTTGTCACTGCGGCTGCGTGCTGACACAGTCTACATCCCGTTCCCGTGACCTCCTGATCTTTAAACCTCTGCTGCCATAGTAAAGGATAGAAAGACAGACACGAACAAGGCAGGTCCGGTGCACTATAAAGCTAGTGATGGCCTAGAGAGGAGAAGGAGGAGAAGAAGAAGAAGGAGGAGGAGGAGGAGGAGGAGCAGGAGGAGAACGAAAGAAAGAAAGAGACAGAGAGAGGCAGAGAGAGACGGAGAGAGACAGAGGTAGAGACAAAGAGAGTGAAAGAAAGAGAGAGAGAGAGAGGGGGGGGGGGGAGAAAAACAATCAGAGAGAAAGAGAGAGGCAGAGACAGAGAGAGAGACAGAGAGAGACAGAGAGAGACAGAGGAGAGACAGAGAGAGTGAGACAGAGAGAGAGACAGACAGAGAAAGAGACAGAGAGAGAGAGAGAGAGAGAGAGAGAGAGAGAGAGAGACAGAGAGAGAGAGACAGAGAGAGAGACAGAGAGAGTATCTTCCTGGTGATACTGGCTTTCAGACAGATTCTTGGTGTCTTTTAAAAGGAACGTAGGCCGACACAATGTTTGACAGGAAAGAATCGAAAGGTACAACGCTGTCACACTGAAAGCTCTGCTCGCAGCGCCTTCCAGGTGCCGTCAAAACCTGTCTGGCACTGGCTTGAGTCTCGTCTTGACTTCTTTCCCCAGACCAGCTTACAGGGTACAGTGGATAGTGGATGTCCCTGAAAGAGTCGACTGGCTGAAACGCTCTAGCCTGTTGCGCATGATTCAGAACAGATGGCTGTGAAGAGCCAAGGGTGTCTAAACGTCCGTCATGGTCCCTCAGAGACAATAGGAAGAGGACGAGTAATACAGGTATCTCTCAATTTTTTTTCTAATCAATCATATTTCATTTAAAACAAAATCACAAATTACAAATAAGGACTACACAACACATATATGGTAATAAGACAATAATGATAACAACAATAAGATATTATCATCATGATCATCATCATAATGATCATAATCATCATCAGCATCGTCATTATCAACATCATCACCATGTTACTACTTTGATTGCCAATACTACAACTACCACTACAACTATCACTACTACTACTACTACTACTACTACTACTACTACTACTACTACTACTATACTTATATTATTATTATTAATGTCATCATCATCACTATCATTATAAAATGATAATTTCAGTCCCTTAATGGGCATTACATGCGTTTCTTTGTCTAATCGTACCTCTCAACACTTGTTTAATTGTTGTATTGATAATCATTGACTTGCTGGTCAGTACTACTCGGACTTATTCAGAGTCTGAAATAATCAACATAGAGACACAGACAATCAATAAATGAACAAATCATCCGTTCTGCTATTCTGTGAAAAGGAATAGGTGAATTTAATGAATAAACCGAAGACGTAGGAGAAGAAGAAAAGTCTAGTCTCGTACTGTTGTTATTGCTGTGTGTGTGTGTGTGTGTGTGTGTGTGTGTGTGTGTGTGTGTGTGTGTGTGTGTGTGTGTGTGTGAGTGTGTGGTTTCGCGTGTTTTGTTTTTGTTTTGTATTTCGTTTGTTTCTTTGTTTGGCTATTTTCTTCTAAACATGTGCGCCATTAATCCGGGACTTTGAGTCGTAGCCTACGCGGACAAAGAAACGTCTCTGCCACAGAGCTTTCATCGTGCGTTATGACTCAGGCCGACTCTTGGTCAGATAACTCATCTAAGGCGTTTCCCCTTCTCTGTTCAAGGAACCAGTCCAACCATGCTGGGGTTTCTTTCTGATGATGTGACAGTATTTACCGTAGTGGTAGTTGAGTGTGACATTCAAGCGTGAGAGGGAGTCTGAATCTGATATAACAAACAACGCAAGTAGAAAAAGAACGACTTGGCAGTGTTATTTTAAAAGGGACATGGATATGCGAAATTATCAACATACATCAGCTTTATATGGGGGCGACGAAAAAGAGCAAATCATCGGGTTTTTCATCTCAGACCCCCGAACACATCCTCCAGCACTGTCCAGCCCATGATGATCTACGGCGTCAAACCTGCCCTGAAGGTGCAGAACTGCAGATGCAGCTTTGGGGCAGC
The DNA here is from genome assembly GCA_033310375.1 of Conus canariensis. Classification (NCBI taxonomy): domain Eukaryota; kingdom Metazoa; phylum Mollusca; class Gastropoda; order Neogastropoda; family Conidae; genus Conus; species Conus canariensis. The sequence goes on along the minus strand of CM065731.1, from coordinate 38,680,689 downwards.
CGTCCAGACCTGGAAAAGACTGTGCGTTTCATCATGGCGACAGGATTGAAGATCTGACGCAATCAAAGAAACAGAGAAAAAAAAAGAAAGAAAGAAAGAAAGAAAGAAAGAAAGAAAATCGACCACAGAAGAAGAAATCGGGGTCTTCGTATTTTCAATGTGAGTGCTCCCAGAATTCACTGCGGTGTCGGGTTTCTTGAAAGCTAATCAAGCTGGATGTACGTGACATGGGTGGTTAAGCGTGCAAAGGGCCGCAACTTCACAACACCATGTGTCGATAAGAACAATATAGTTTTTTGTCTATGTGCTCGTATCTCGTGATTATGTTTGTGCTCGTGGGGATGCCGGCACGGACGTTGAGACTCTCAGAGCTCTGCCATACCCTATACCCCCAGTCATCCACAGTAAGGAAGGGACTGTTATCATGGTTAGATCTGCAGCAAACATTCTGCCTCTGTTTCAAACTCAGCTTCTGGTTGGGATTTTTCGCTTTCAAAACCAAGCTTCGAATACAGGCAAATTTTGCCAGAAGTTTAAAAACATTGATCTTTTCTCAAAGGAGGGAGCTTCACCAACAATGTTTACCGCACATATTCAGGAAAGGATCCAAATAGCAAACAACTGCTGGACTCTTTTCTCTTCTGTATTTCTTCTTACATTTGTCGTCGTTTGTGATCATTATAGCTCTCTACGCCCACAAGAATCTTTGGAAGATGTGATTGTTTTGCCTTACTTGATCTCCGCATTTGAGGCCATGGGCCATTTGAAAATTGTTGGCCATTGGTCAACGACTCAATCATAACTACCCCTACCCACCAAAGGAAGGGGGCACCAACCCATTTTAACTAGGGCTACAAGTATCAACATCTTTAGTGTATTTACTGGTCGTCACGCTCCACGAAACTGACTCGATGTAATGGAGAATGTTTATGGGTCCCAGTAGCCATCCAATTATATGAAAGACATCTTAAATCTAATGAAGAGCCGTGTGCTGATACAGAATTATGACTACAGAGTCTGGAGCAGAGTAAATAGTTAACATCATCCCTCTCTGTCTGTCTGTCTGTCTGTTTGTCTGTCTCTCTCTGTCTCTGTCTCTCTCTGTATCTCTCTTTCTTTCTCTCTTTCTCTGTCTCTGTATCTGTCTCTGTTTCTCTCTGTCTCTATATCTCTGTCTGTCTTTGTTTCTCTCTCTCTCTCTCTCTCTCTCTCTCTCTCTCTCTCTCTCTCTCTGTATATATACGTGTGTGTGCGTTAGAGATAGAGAGAGAGAGATTCAGATTCAGATTCAAATGATTTAATCATTTAAGGCCATAGCCCCATATGAAAGAGGCGATAACAATATTACAAGAAAAATATCATATAGGCAGCAGTATCACGAGTCCTTACGATTACAAAATGCAGTAAATCAAGAAAGCAATTTTTCTCTTAACCGGAAAGCTTTATATACATAAAGAACTAAACTGCGAATTACACTCTCTTTTTCTGATGCCATTAGCAAGGAAAAACAAAACATACATGGTTGGTTATAAAATTTTGTATGTATTAGCTGCAAACGGAGATTACTATAAGCACGGCACTGCAGGACAAAATGAACTTCATCTTCGACTGATTCTTTACAAAGGGGACAGAGCAATTCATTGTAACTCGCATTTTTGTAGCGATTAGCATGTACCTTAATATCAGAGATTCCAAATCTAAATCTAGTGAAAGTAAATCGTAAGTGCATTTTCATATTAAACAAAATGTAATTCTTAACTAAATGTGAGGAACTGTGAACTCTGTACACATCAAATCTGTTACTTGATTGAATGTGACTTTCCCACGCTTGCCATCTACTGTGAATCAATCTTTGTCGAGTTGTTTGGATAAACTTACGTTCTTCTCCTACTCCTTGGTATATCCATGCATATCCTAATCCCAGCTCACACAAACAGATACGAACATTTGAAACCCAATTACTTTTGCCCCTTGAGTCGAGATCAAGTAGTGTATTGTACGCTTTTCGTGGTCATCTGTCATTAGTCATGTGTAATAACTTTAACCAGTAGCGGATACTTTTAACTGCAGAATTTATATATATTGGATACCTATTTGTTTCTCCATATATTAAATCATTTGGCGTTCTAAGTTCTACACCCAAAAACCTTTTTAACCCAGTCAAATGAACCGATTCACAATGAACTACAGCATTCTTATCTAAACCCCATAGCTCCGAACCATACTGCACAATGGGTTGTATCTGTGCATCAAAAATTTTGACAAACACTTCCAAGGAATTATTATGTAGCACAAACAATTTCTTCATAACACATAATAATACATTCCTAGCCCTACTAGAAAGGTCTTTACATGCTGCAGCAAAACTCAGCCGGGTAGAAAAAATTATGCCGAGATATCTATAAACGTTTACAACGGGCATGACAGTACCATCATACAGCCATCTCTCGGTTGCAGCCAAGTAACCTCCCTTCCTAAAGACAATAATCTTACTTTTATCAAAATTGACCTTCAATTCTGATTTATCAGCTGAGTATTTCAAATTATTTACTTGTCTCTGCAGACCAACAACAGTCTCTGAGAGCAGAGCTACATCATCTGCTAGTAATAAAATAAAGAGTTCTGTATGATCGTTTATAAACCTAGCACCATGCCTACCGTTTCTACGATTTCAGTTGTAAGCTCGTTGATAAATAATGAACATAAAATAGGACTGCACACATCTCCTTGTTTTACTCCTCTAGTGCACGCTATAAAGTCAGTTAATTTATTGCCACTTCTTATTCTTCTTTTAACTGTATTGTACATGCTACGAATACATTTAAACAATTTTCCACTAATACCATTCTTCATCAATACAGGCCACAGTAAATTTCGATTGATCGAGTCAAACGCTTTTTCAAAATCAATAAATGCTACGTATAACTTGCGGTTAAAAGAAAACTGCTTTTGAATCAAGGCAAGAAGGGTATACATATGATCAACAGTCGAATAACCACGTTTAAATCCAGCCTGACATTCGCCAGTTATGTTATGTTCTTCTACATGTTCCTGGAGTCTTGAGTTGATAATAGCACTAAACACTTTGCTACTTATATCAGACAACGAAATACATCGGTAATTATTCACATTGTTCACATCCCCTTTTTTATATAGTGGAAGGGTTATAGACTCACACCAAGACTCAGGAAAGATACCCTTCTGAAGCAATGCATTAAAAAACATGACAAAAAAGTCTATAATTTCTTCACATGGTGCTTTAAAGAATTCTCCAATAATTCCGTCAGGACCTGCAGCCTTGCCAGACTTCAGTTTTTTAAGTGCATGCAAAACTTCGTCTCTTGAAATATAGGACGGTCAATAAACTCATTTTCCGCATTTGGTAAACGTAATCAGATTCATTTGGTAAATCTTTGTTCAGTAAGGATTCAAAATGTTGGAACCATTCCTCCAATGGAATATTATTCTTAGGTTGTTTACGTTTCATTGAAATTTTTTTCATACAATTCCAAAAATCTTTTTGATTATGAGTAGATACCACAAGCTCTTCTAGTCTGCTATTATCAAACATTCGTTTTTTTCTAACAAATTTTTGTATTCTCTCCTAGCCCTTACATACAGATTTTCATCATTCTTATCCGAAGTTCTACGAAATATTCCCAACAAAGTACGCACTTTTTTCTTGTTAACATGACATTCTGCGTCAAACCATCCCTCTTTACATTTAGTCTGGTCCATCTTTATTGTTCTTTTCATGCATGTGGCGCATGTTCTTATACAATCGTTAAACAGATTCAATGCTTCATTGATATTTACATCAATTAACTCTATGGCGTTTTTTTTAGTCTACTGCGATTTTCTGCTTCATAGAGTTTACCATAAAAGACCTGACTGTACTGTTCATTCCACACAAACTTTTCAATAATTTGTATCTCCTTATCATCATTTCTGTTAAACACATTCTGAACCGAAAGGGCAAGATCAAGAGGACAATGGTCAGATTCAACGCGGTCAACAACATTCATTTCACACGAATCACTAATGATGTCATAAAAGTCATTAGACAAAATGAAATAATCATTCACGCTACATCCATTTTCACCAATATATGTGTAGCGACCTTCTTGGTCGCCATTACATAAACCATTGAGAACAACTAGATCAAAAGCAGTACACATATTAATCAACAATTTTCCATAAGTGTTTACCTGTGTATCTTGAGAGTGACGATTAGATTGTTTAGTGGTGTCTTCAAAATGAGGTATATGATTGTTTACTGGTCGAGGCGGAGAAAGAGTTGAAATACGGCTATTCAGATCACCACAGATCATAACATAAACATCATCCAGTGTTAGTAATAAGTCAGTCAAACAATCTTCAAGTATTGTAATCCCCTGATCGTAACCAAAATAACCATAGAAAGGAGAACTTTCCGGTGGAATATACACGCATACATATAGAACGTCACAAGAACACCCAAATAACCGCTTATCAAGAACGAAAGCACACATATTTTCATACTTAACGTTCAGTTGACGTACAAACGGACAAAACTCATTTTTTATTAAACAAATTATCCCCCCTGAGTCAGAGAGAGAGAGAGAGAAAGAGAGAGAGAAGGGGGTAACAGGATTATAATGTTTACCTCTTCCTTTCATTGCAAACAAATAGTACCCACTTATTCCCAGTACAGTGTGCATCAAATCAAAGGTTAACAAAATCACATAAAATCGTAGCATCTCCCGATGTCCCCGCATACAGGAGTAATAAAGTAACGTTACACAGAAAAAAAACCCCAAACAAACAGAAATTGTAAGACTCTCTCTCTCTCTCTCTCTCTCTCTCTCTCTCTCTCTCCACACTGTTAGCCCTATCATTCACCAACCTTGCCTTGTTCATGTCTGTCTCCCCTCTACTCTTCTAGCGCAGAGATTCAAAGATCAAGAGGTCACGGGAACCGGATATAGATTCTGCCCGCGCGCAGTCGCAGTGACAGCTAGGTGGCAATCGTCTGACCAGCGGACACGATTCCAGGGAGCCGACAGCTCAGTGAACTGCCCAGTGAGGATTGAGTGGACAGTCAATAGATTGTCTGAATAGCCAATGAAACCATGGATTCTGAACGAGCGTGAAGAATGTAAAAAATAATCACTACAAGAAGCTAAGCATTTAAGATCACTGTTCCTGTTCACATTTCTAGACAGACTATTTTCCTACTGATTATTAAATACGTTTGTTAGTGGAACTAGTTTTATTTAAATACAAAGTCTTTTTTTTTAAAGAACAAGTTCTGTTTTCTAACTACATCCACCTCTCTGTCGGTCTGTCTGTCTATCTGTCTGTCTGTCTGTCTGTCCGTCTCTCTCTCTCTCTCTCTCTCTCTCTCTCTCTCTCTCTCCTCTGTACGATGATATTTAATGATCTTAAGCTACATACGTAGTAAACATAGTTGACAAGAAAGTAGAGTTTTTGTTTAAGCGACTTATATGGCATGTGAACACACACACACACACACACACACACACACACACACACACACACACACACACACACTCACACGCACGCACGCACGCACGCACGCACGCACGCACACACACACACACACACACACACACACACACACACACACACGCGCGCGCGCGCGCGCGCGCGCGCGCGCGCGCATACCCATAAGTACAAACACATACAGAGAGAGAGGGTAATAGTCTATCTTCTCTCACCCAGCCTGTCTAAGTATGATTTTATAACCAGCATACGGCTCTTCGTCAGATTTATGATGTCTGTTATATAAGCGGATGGTTACTGGCACCCGTAAACATTCTCCTTTACATTGAGTTAGCGACTAGTGACCATGACAACCAAGTTCTGGAAATACTCGTAGTCATGACGAAGGTGACTTTGGTATTCCCACCAATGGCTAGGGAGAGTTCTAAGTAAAGCCGTTGACTGACATTCCCAAATATGGAGATGGAATGAGTCTATGGTATGTCGATCAACATGTCGAGGAAATCGAAGGAGAAACAAATCAGATCATCCAAAGATTTCCCAAGGGTGTACTTTGCTAGA
>CM065731.1:38654623-38669623 GCA_033310375.1 Conus canariensis | reverse complement strand
CCGTCCAACGATAGTCCCCATGAACTCTCCATTGTGGGCAACGTCGATACCAATCCAGCAAGCAAATGGATGTGGAGAGGACATCGAAACTAAGGTCATCATGAGGTCAGTGCATGAGGGGCCAAAGAATCTAAGACTTTTTCTTTCAATGTGAATGTTGATCGATGGGGATGTGGGTGATGAAGATGATGCCATGGAGTGTTTTTCTTTCCGGGCTGAGACAGCATGGCAGGGCTGTACTCTTCGCTTACTGTCCTATCATATCCCGGCGTAAACTAGACCCGAGAGCATACACCGGAATGTTTTTGTTCTTTTATTTATTTGTATGCCTTTTACCAGTGTTTGTGTATGTGAAGTTTGTCGCACGACTGTTATTAGTGTCAGCGCGCCTCGTATTTTGTTCGACGCTTGTTAGCAGTGTCAGAATCTTCATGGAAGTCAGCTCAATGGCCTTGAGATTCACAACCAAATTTTCCGTTCTTAAATCTCTTCGCCCAGACATCAAAGGAGACACTCCTTCCTTCCAGCGGAAATGATGTCATAAATCTTGAGGTCCTGCTGCCCATTATCAATGATGGCAAGGGGCTGGGAGCTAGTTGGGGGCTGCAGTACTAGGGGCTGGCTGTAGGAAGACTGTTGCTGGTTCAGAGGATCCACTTGGTCAGTCCTCGTGTGCCAGGTGATAAAGAGGCGCAGCTGCATCAGTGGGAGCGTGTAGGTACATGTCATGAACAACCCGTAATAGGAGAATGAAGGTAAACAAAGATGGATAGACAGACTGACGGGCAGACAAATACACGCACGAACATATAAGAAGAACACACATGGAGACACACAGACACAGACACAGACAAACACACACATCTACACACACACACACACACACACACACACACACACACACACACACACACACACACAAGCACACACACACACACACTCACACGCACACGCACACACACACACACACACACACACACACACACACACACACATACACACACACATTCATGCGCGCGCGCGCGCGCGCGCGTAAATCAGGGAGGTTTTATATTGCTCTGGTGTATATGACATTAGTGGGTGGACATGCTTAGAGCAGTTGGGGCAGAACAGGTCAGAAATCAGGGAAAGCGGAATGACCCGCGCCGTTAGCGGCAGAACTAAGCAACCGGTCAGTTTTATTCAGTAGATAGGCGCCATGTAAACAGGTTCTCTTCTGTTTCTAAGTGAGGTGACCGCAAGCGGAAATTGAAACAAATTTTAAGAATAATTCTGAGTGAGTCCGCCAAAAACAAGGACAAACAAATAACAAGACGAGTCTTGTAACTTGTTTGTCCTTGTCTCTGGCGGACTCGCTAAGAATTATTCTTAAAATAGATTCCCTTGCCTTCGACTGTTCCCTAACTCTCTCCGAACTACTTTTCAATATGACTGTGAAACACAGCCACAAGAAGCTGAGTAGAGTGTCAAATGTACAAAATGGACAAATGTACAAAATGGACAAATGTACAAAATGGACAAATGTACAAAATGGACAAATGGATAAAATGGACGAAAAGAGTACGAAACTGATGGATAGTTGAAGGCCATTCCAATTCACACACAGAGCGTCATCATCTCATCTCATTCTCGTGACCTAAGTGGTCGTAGGTTGGGGGGGGGGGGGGGGGGGGTAGAACATGAGGGACGACTCCACCGATCTCCTTCTCCATCGCGGCCTGTCCTCTGCTTCTCGCAGGAGTTCTGCAGCCTGAGGTTTGTCCATTCTATCACGTTCTCCGACCGGCTGTCTCTCTGATTGCCTTAGAGCGTACATCTGGCAAATAACATGCACGTTGGACACGCTTTGTATTCATCCAACAAGGACGAACTGGATACTATGGATATTGCCAATCATGTGCTGGAATGAAACACACGCTTGGGGCAAGTGAATCTACTTATTATAAATCGAGGAAACGAACGATCTTCTTGGTGTACAGGGTCGTGACAGGGTTAAGAAGCCGTTAGATCTTGCAACAACAACAAAAGAATGGACAAGATACGCTTGCAGGGCATGTGCCGTGAATGGGCCATAATTTAGAGGGGTGAGTTGAGGAAGAGCAGCTGCTAGATTAGCTGTGACGTCAAGACAGGCATGCCGGGAAAATAAAGTGTTGACTGGGGAGTGTTGGGTTTCTGCAACGCTTCGCAATTAAACCATGTCAGGATTGACGAGGGAGATATGCTCCAAGACTGTCCATGATTCTCTCTCTCTCTCTGTCTGTCCCTCTGTCTCTGTCTGTCTCTCTGTCTCTGTCTCTGTTTGTCTGTCTCTCTGTCTCTGTCTCTGTCTGTCTGTCTCTCTGTCTCTGTCTCTGTCCCTCGCTCTCTGTCACACACACACACACACACACACACACACACAACACACAAGCGCGCGCGCGCGTCCTCAAACCATGCTTTTTAATCCAAACAGTTTCTTCTACATGCGTTCGCTTAGCGATGGCTTAAAATTACATTTCTATCATTTTTTCCCTCAGTGTAGGTCAACACCTTTGTTGTCCAAGCAGTATTCAAGGCCGCTAAGCAATGATGCCGCGGCCCTATGTTCCTCAAGGAATCAAGAGGCATAAGTCAAGTAAGTCAAGTAATGATGCCAGCATAACGGTGTCGCTGAGGAAGGATAATAGTTCTCTCTTCAGCTTCTTGCCCTTCCACAGCCACAGTGAATCACAGAAAGACGAGGGACTTCGGCGAGTATGAGACCTGGTGCAATGGACGAGGGACTGGGACCAAAAGTTAGCCACTCGCTATGTGTCCCTTACTAAAGATCATCGTGGTTTTTTTTTTTGTTTGGTTGTATGGTTGGTTTTTTTTTCTTAACGTCTTAGCTGGATGCTATCATTCAGTCGTTCTTGTTTATTATTTTTTTTTAATGATCTCATGGAGGACACTATGGGAAATGTTTGAAGGTCTACGTGAACTAGATATGCCTGGCCGCTTTTACATTTCGTAACTTCGTAGATCGTGTTAAAGGTTGGGTATCTCCAGTTCCTTGTTCTCTTAGAACTAGAATATGTTTTTTTTTTATTACCCCACAATTTACTTTTTGCCCCCCCCCCCCCACCCCACTCTCCTTCTCTCTCTCTCTCTCTCTCTCTCTCTCTCTCTCTCTCTGTCTCTCTCTCTGTCTTTCTCTGTCTGTCTGTCTGTCTGTCTGTCTGTCTGTCTCTCTCTCTCTCTCTCTTCCATGGTACGATACACTAGACATATACATGTATGTACTCTCATGCAAATGAATCAACACACGCAGATCAGTTTGCCATTGTGATTTATATCACATTCATCTACAGACAAAGACACTCTCACAGAGACACACATAGACACACATACATGCGTGTGCGCGCATCCACGCACTTGCGCACGCACACATTCACACACACACACACACACACACACGCGCGCGCGCGCGCGCGCGCGCGCGCGCGCGTGCGTCCTAACACACACACACACACACACACACACACACACACACACACACACACACACACACACACTGTATAATATCACTTTAAAATGAAAAGACGTTAAATCGAAGAACAACAACACACACACGCACGAGAGAAAGAGTGAGTGTGTGTGTGTGTGTGTGTGTGTGTGTGTGTGTGTGTGTGTGTGTGTGTGTGTGTGTGTGTGTGTGTGAGAGAGAGAGAGAGAGAGAGAGAGAGAGAGAGAGAGAGAGCACGATACATAATAATAATAATAATAATATACATATGACTGCAGATATACACACAAAAAATACACAAAACACAAAACAGTCAGGAGATAAACCTCACCAGCAAATCTTCTGGTCCCATTTCTGTGTGCCGAACATCCTGCATACGAAAAGCTCTGTCTAGCACGGCTATTAATCGTTATGAACAATATCGGAAACATAGGATTCGTGTCTTGGGTTCATCTGCATCTCAAGGAATGCCCAGCATACTGCCTGTGGCTGCATCATGCTGTCCATTGTGCCTGCAGGAACTTAGACTGTATCTGCTAAACGTGTAGACATTAAAAAAAAGTATAGGACTGATTTCTGTTCTGTTTTGTGTTGACATTTCCAGCACGATAGAATTAGCATCGAAAGTGCGTTTGATATCCACCAGATGCTACAGCAGTTTGCTGCTACAACATTTGGCCGCTCCCAGACAAGATGCAACCGTACAGTCATTAATTCTTTTGATACCATATTCCAGCTCCAGATATCAGGAAGGGTAATGATTTACAGATCAGCCGACTTGCTCATAGGCATCTTTATTACCAAAGTGCACTCAACGAATAAACAACACTTGAATGAGGTGGGCAGAGCAGGGTTGTTGACAGGACGACGATGAAGCAGAGAGAGAAAGAGGAGGGAAAACAACATCATGAAGTGGACAGGTCTGGTCTGTCCCTCACCACTCAGATGAGGGGAAGAAACACACGACGGATGGAAAGGTTTCGTCTGAAAATCGTCATAGGAAGCTGGGGTTTTAAGGTAGGCAAGACAAGGCAGAGGATTGAGATGGATTCTTTTAGGTACAACAACTTTACTGACAAGACAAGGCAGAGGATTGAGATGGATTCTTTTAGGTACAACAACTTTACTGACAAGACAAGGCAGAGGGTTGAGATGGATTCTTTTAGGTACAACAACTTTACTGACAAGACAAGGCAGAGGGTTGAGAGAGGTTTCTTTTAGTGCAACGTCTCAGTGATAAGGCGATTCAAAGGATTGCGGGGGATGCGTTTGGGTGAAAAGTTACTGTGGCTGTTGGTCTCTTTAATATATATGTTCAGTGGATACACGTTAAAACTACTTAGCTGGATGTGATCTCTGGGGAATAACGAACAACATCACATGTAATGGTATGATTTTGATCTATCAGAGAAAGCTGTAACCACCACCACCACCACCAGCACCACCACCACCCCTTCTCCTAAGCCACACCCTTTCTCCTAAGCCAATCTCCATCTCAAAAGCAATTAATCAGATGAAAAAAGTAAATACAGAAGGAAGGAAGGAGATAAAGATAGAAAGAACAACAAAAGAAAAGAAGTAAACAAGGAAGTAAAGAAATAAAGGAAGGAGGGAAGAAAGAAGAAAGAAAGAAGAAGAAGAAGAAAGAAGAAGAAGAAGAAGAAGAGAAGAAGAAGAAGAAGAAGAAGAGAGAAGGAGGAGGAGGAGGAGGAGGAGGAGGAGGAGGAGGAAGAAGAAGAAGAAGAAGAAGAAGAAGAAGAAGAAGAAGAAGAAAAAAAGAAGAAGAGACGACGACGACGACGACGAAGAAGAAGAAGAAGAAGAAGAAGAAGAAGAAGAAGAAGAAGAAGAAGAAGGAAGAAGAAGAAGAAGAAGAAGAAGAAGAAGAAAGAAGAAGAAGAAGAAGACGAACAAAAAGAAGAACATCAACAACAACAACAGCAACAACTACAACAATAACAACAACGACAACAACGACGACGACGACGACGACGACGAGGACGACGTCAACAGCATCAACAACAACAGCAACAACACGATGCACTTTCTTGATTTTGTCAGTTTATTTATGTCCTTTATTTTTAGTGTGGCTGTCAGCAGAACAAATCACAGAAACCTTTCAATCGTAAATGACCAAACTCGGCCAGGGGAAGGACAGTTATTTTAAGGAGTAGTTACCTCAGCTGAACTTTCCCGCAAAGATGTAGAGACACATGAGGAGGAGGGGGGGGGGGGAGTAAGTGGATTGCGATCAAATGAAAAAATTAAAGAAAAAAAAATCGAGATAGCTTTACTAACGAGAACGACTGCATTATCAGACAAGACAATGATGCTTTGTGGAGAGACAGGTATTTTCTTTCGTGATTATCAGCCCGAAAGCCATTCTCAAAAATATTTCAAGGAACAACAAATTACAAGAATAATTATTATCCGGCCTCTTCTAATGACTCCCTCCACCCTCCCTTTCTCTGTCTGGATATCTCTCTATCTCTGTCTTCGCCAGCCTGTGTGCATATCTTTTACAATGATACCATTCAATGAATATATGCTCAGACTTAATAATGATGATAATTTGTGAGACAGGCATTTTATTCAATCATGATCAGCTGTTCTTAAAATGTGTCAAGGAATTACATATTTCAAGAGTAAATCAGTCCCTTCACCCCTAGTCCCTTAATTATCCCTCTGCCTGTCTGTCTGTATGTCTGTCTCTTTACTCTGGCCTGTGTGCATGTCTGTATTTTACCGTGATCACGTTCAATGTGTTCATACTGAATACACCCTTCATGTTTGTGTCTCCAGCCACAGAAACCTCAAGTGTCAGGTTCTTCCCCACCTCTCACAGCTCTGACTGATAGAAAAAGCAGTCATGGTAGAAAAGAGCAGGCACACCACCCGATGAGAACTTGTCGTCTTCTTTGTCTTAAACAAGGACGTGTGAATATGACCCACTACCTCAGCCATGCGCACCTGAGGACATTCCGTGTCACTGTCTGGTTTAGTGTGAACACAACGGTCCTCATCCCCCTCATCGTCTGCTTTATTGGGCCGAATATAGCCTGGAACACTGTTCGTTGCTTATGTACTTCGTTTGCCCGCCATCAGATAACCCGGAGTTTAAGTGACACGGTAATCGTTTGGTGTCGTGTCTCCTGATGCACTTAGCCTTTCATCCAGGGCTGCACTGCTCCTGTCTTTACACAGATCTCTCCATGGACCTTGGAACAGCTGGATCCTCTGTCAGACTTCTTTGGTCACATTCTCTTTCCAGGTTTCAAGTTTTTACCTTACTGCTTTTCAATTCAGCATCTTTTACCTTTCATCCTCTGGCCGTCCAGTGATAAGCTGTTGGGTATTGATCGAGACACCCCTCGGCTGGAAAAATAGCTGTCATTTATCAGCTTTTAGTTTCTGATAACAAGCCTGACAACCAACAAATAGCTGTCATTGATCAGTCGTTAACTGTCGATCACGGGACGACTTTGCTGACAAACAGAAGTCATTGATAAATTGCTAATACTGATTAAAAAATACCTCTGCAAAGGAAAGCTTTCGCTGATCAGTCATGAGGTATTGATCAAAGAACAGCTCTCCGGACAAATAGTTTTCCTTGATCAGCTGTTTGTTATTTAATGAACGAACAGTGGTACTTGCTAACACCTGTCATTAATCAGTATAGCTTAAAGATAATTAATTAGCCCTTGTGCTGATAAGCAGTTGCCAATGATCAGCTGCTAACTATTGATGAAAGAACGGTTCTGGTGATAAATACTTATTGATAAGTTATTAGTTACTGACCATGGTACCCCTTGGCTGAGAAATGGCTGTTACTGATAGGCTGTTAGCTATTGATCACAGAACCGATCTGCTGACAAATAGCTGTCAGAGATCAAGTCTTACCCAGTTATCAAGAAGCTACTGCACTGATAAATAGTTGACACTGATCAGCTGATGCCCATTGATCAGGAAACAACCGATAACTAGCTGTCATCAGTCAGCCAATAGTTATTGATAAAAGAAAAGCTTTGCTCATAAGTAGCCATGGTTGATCAGCTGTGAGCTATTGACAGGGAAGCGAGCTATTGGCGAAGGGAAAAAACTCTCAAAACTCCCTCATCAGCTGCTAGTTATTGACCAAGGCAACACTCTGCTGACAAACACTTGCTCTCTCTTCGCTGTGAGGCGACTTTGTGATGCTCTGTACAGAGAAGTGGAAGACGTCTGGACAGCAGACTTATCCAGTGGGGAAATAAGCTGTGAGACCGTCACACTGGAGAGGCCCCCGGAGGCAAAGTGGACCTTTTGCATGAAGTGGAACACGTGAGTGTCAAGGGACAGCTACAGTGCCAGAGTTCCCTGTTGCTGCCAGCAGGCTTCAGACGAAAAGTGGCAGAAGACATGCTGAAATTAGATCCTTGCTTTGCAACAAGTAGACTGCACACACAGACTCCCAAACACTGATACAGACAAAGAACTCTGTTTTATCGGCTTTTCCGTCATTCTGTGTAAAAGGAGAGATGGGGATTCATTTCAGAGACCAAAATAGCAACTCTTCCTATTCAAAAGGAGTCCGGGTCTTCATCACTCCTTTCTGTCGATTGCAAATCACTGAGAAAGGAGGATGAAACATGAAAGTTTCACAAGTCAAGTGAGAAGTTTTAAAGTGGAGAAAATCAGGAGGTACATGTCTGAATGCCCTGATGTGTATGAGACTCAGGGAGAGAGAAAGTCCAGAACCATTCGCATGTGAATGAAAATCATGGCTTTTATTGACTACATGGGAAACTGACCTTTTCACCTTGACATGAAGACAAATAAAGCTAGGATAAAAAGTTAAGTTTGAAAATGGAGTGACTGAAGGCGGAAAATGGGGCAAAATTTAGAAAGAGAGGGGGTTAGTTACCGTCAAGGACACAGACAAACATAGCACATGACAAGACGCAATGCATTTCGACCTCTTGGGTCTTCTTCAGGCGAAAACAAATAACGTTTAGGACAGTGAAGATGAAGAAAGAAAAAAAGAGACACTTATCTAGTCATGGTCAAAATGCCGCCGGGCAGACACAGGACCACCCAGCAGGGAATCATGGGAGAGGAAATAGTTAAAAATAAATAAATAAATAAATAAGTGAATGAAAATAAAATAACATTGAATTTTAAAAAGATAATAATGATAACAATAATAAATAAATAAATAAATGAAGAAAAAAATACATAATATAAAAATATTTTTAAAAGTATATATAAATATATAAATAACAAATATTTAAAAAGAAAAAAACATACAAATCAAAAATAAAATGAAATAAAGTAAAATAATTGAATAGTAATTTTTTTAAATATATAATAAATAAAATAAAATAGAATAAAATGAAATGAAATAAAATAAAATAAATGGAGGGTAGCTGCAACTTCTATGTGAGGTGGGTAGGGGGGGGGTATGGTGGTGGTGTGATGTATGTGTATTATGTATGTGTGTGTGTGTTGCTGGAAGATATAGCCGACTGCTGTTGAAGTATTGGTATGCATATCTGTGTTACTGTTGGATGTTGATGCCTTGGGGCTGTAGCGACCGAATTTGGCAATGAGATGGGTCTCTTGTGTAGTGCGTTCAAAGTTGTCACTCTGTGATTGCCAGCGTGCCAAGAGTTTCACATGGTTGGTGTTGTTTTGGGAGTGGTTGAAATGTAGGGCAACGGGTTTGGGTCGGTGGTGGCGGATGTCAGCCAGGTGTTCAGAGATGCGTGCTCAAGTTGCGGGTGTTTCCCTAATAGATCTTGCCACACAGCTGCAGATGGTTGACTTGCCCAGTGCAGTGATGGGATTATATAAGATCTTGCCACACAGCTGGCAGTGATGGGATATATAGACAGTGGGTACACTGTAATTAGAATCTACTGTGATCGAGATCAGCTGTATGACATAATATAACGTAGACCAAGTCACAGCGTGTTTCTTGTTAAAATTAGAACCGGTTACTCAACATTACTGCTATTATAAAAAAAGGCAATTTCTAAACTATAAACCAGAGTATGATTCCTTCATTACATCAGACATGAGAATCACATTACGAAAAATTTAACACTACTGTCAGAAAAAGAAGCAAATAGATAAAGAAAGAAAGCAGCGTGTTTAGACAAAGAAGTTCCGGTTGTATTGAGCCTTCTTCAGTTCCATAAACTATAGCTAACGATAGTATGTTTTAAAAAACGACTTGACCCATTTTACATTATTGGTTGCATCATAAAAAGGGGGGGTATATAGAAAAGGTACACAATGGAAGAGGGCACATAGAAACCAGGACATATAGGAAGAGGAACACAAAAGGTCAAAATACACAGAGAGGGACACATGGGAATGCATAGAGAAAGAACATACAGAGACAGTGACATGTGCAAACTTTCAAAGTAAACTGGGATACAAGCAGAAGATGAGACAAAGAGAAGAGAAACAGAGGACTTGACAGAGACCTTGACACAGAGAGATTAGGCCACGTAGACTGGGATATGTACACACTGGCGTTGATACACAATGGCATTCATGTATGACACAGAGAGATTAGGCCACGTAGACTGGGATATGTACACACTGGCGTTGATACACAATGGCATTCATGTATGACACAGAGAGATTAGGCCACGTAGACTGGGATATGTACACACTGGCGTTGATACACAATGGCATTCATGTATGACACAGAGAGATTAGGCCACGTAGATTGGATATGTACACACTGGCGTTGATACACAATGGCATTCATGTATCTCTGAAACAATTCCAAGTTTCAATTTTCCAATACGACAGGGACGTGCTGTTCTCATGAAACTGCTGATGAGGAGTGGGACTTTCGGGAAGTTCTTAAGTGGAGAAAAAAACTGAACGAGGAAAGAAAGGGGAAAATGACAGGCACAAAGAGAGAACAACCAACCGTAAAGCAGCCAAACAACAAGCAGAACAAGGGGGAACCCCACGTAGAGGCAACGCCGAGGAATAGATAACTGTTACCGCTGTCTGCTTCAGCTGTTGCCCTCACGTCATGCTGACCACATCTGACATTTGCTGGTTCTTTTTTTTCTGGTGTGGCATGTGGCTATGCAGATTCAATGATCAAGAGGTCACTGGCACCGGAAATGGAATCTGTCATCACACAGGCGGACTGACAGGAGCTGTCTGCAGAGGGGAGAGAACTTTGGAGTGGATAGCTCAGATGCCCTGTCATGCAGAGGTCAGAGAGAAGACAACTCTCTCTCTCTCTCTCTCTCTCTCTCTCTCTCTCTCTCTCTCTCTCTCTCTCTCTCTCTCTCTCTCTCTCCTCAAAGCATTTAAAGGTTAATTTGTCAACTGAGTTTGAGTTTGGTCAACCGATGTAAAGTGCCAACATGTATTGTGTAGTGAGGAAATCAGAGTCATTCGTGATGTAGCTTTGTATATTTTTAAGCCCTGAGACACAGGGAAGAACATATTATTGCTACAAATTTAAGTTGATTCCTATCATTCATCTGTCTGTTTGGATAGCCATTACATTGTTTACGTGTACCTATGTTTACAGGCTGGAGACCTAACATTAAAACATTATTGTCATTGTCATTGTCATTGTCTCTCTCTCTCTCCTCTCTCTCTCTCTCTCTCTCTCTCTCTCTCTCTCTCTCTCTCTCTCTCTCTGATAATACACTATCGTAATTTCATTCTTATTTCTCTGATTGAAAGCAGATGTGCTTAATTTTTGGATGTTGTCTTCTTCTCTAAAATATCTTCTGTGGCGTGCCTCAAGGCTCAGTCTTTGGTCACGGCCTGTTTAGTTTTTTTTACACCAATTTCTTTGCTGTTTTCGCCTATCGACACTCCCTTTTTATGCTCAGTTTTACATGTCAAGAGACATCAGTCATATTAACAATATATTACAGTTTACATATATCTATATATCTCAAAATGATGGAAGACCTCTAACAAGCTTCATCTCAAAGAAGATCAGACAGGAATTATGCTGATATTATTCAAACAGGCACTTTTTCCTATACTTTTTGAGTAGACTGACCTCAAAGGGACAGATATCAAACAGCGCAAAGTGGCGCTCAACCAGGGTGAATTACTGGACTAAACGCGTCTGTTTCAAAAACGTCTCTTGAATCTTTTGCATATGCAACCTTGAACTCAGAAAAAAAAATCTCTTTTGACAAATGCTACAACTTATATGAAACAACCATTAATCTCACTGTCTCCATTCTCCTTTACAGACTGGTTTACTGTTCCTCTCTTCTAACTGCCTGCACTATCCAGGTATCTTCCATACAGACTGATAAAAAAAAATCCAGAACAAGGCTGCATGACTTGTTTTTCGATCATCTTACTTTGCTCATGTTACCCTTCTCCTTCACTACTTTCACTGCTACCTCTTGAACAAGAAATATATTAAATGCCCCTCTCTCTCTCTCTCCTCTCTCTCTCTCTCTCTCTCTCTCTCTCTCATCTCTTCTCTCTCTCTCTTCCTTTTTTCTTTTAGTTTTGAACCTTTGAAATCATTCAGTGACCAAGTTGAGTCCCACCTCTCTCACCTTCTCAATTGATACACACCATGTCGTGCTTTCTCTTCCGCTGCTGACAGCCGCATCTACTGGGTCCCATTTTTAGTAGAAAAACTCATACGACCATCCCTCTTCCTCCTATTACACTCCCTTCCTTTAGAATCAGCTTCCTCTGCTAGACACTAGAACCAGACCACCAGCTTCCACACCTTGCTAAAAACGCCTTCCTATCAAGAGGCTTTCTCACTTCCAGCGCTCACCTAGTTACGTCTTTTCTTGTCTCTGTGTCTGTTATTCTTCCTGTCTGTTGGGTCTCTGCGAGCTGTTGGTTTTTCTAATATGTCTCAATGTGAGACTGTGTGTGGGGGGGGGGGGGGATGGGGGGATGGGGGGGGGGAGAGGCGTGCGTGCGTGCAAACGGTTGTGTGTGTGTGTGTGTGTGTGTGTGTGTGTGTGTGTGTGTGTGTGTGTGTGTGTGTGTGTGTGTTATTATTACGAATACTTATACAGCGCCTTTCCTCGGCTAGAGACCAAACTCTAAGCGTTTTACAATCCACACTCGTTTACACCATGAGCTGCCTACCTGGTGTAGTGCCGACTGAAGAACTGCCAGCTGGCGCTTCATTCAGTCATTTCCGTGTCATCCAGTCAATATCGTTCAGTATCGTTCACTTAATTTTTTTCCTTCCTTCGTTCTTTCCATTTCTCATGCAGGGTTGATGCTACGTGTAACGTGTCATCTATACCAACGGCCAAACTGCCCTTTTCTTCCGAAAGATAGTGACAGGATTTTACATGTGTGCAAGATGTTATGTGTGCGTTCACATACGAAACCTCGGTTTATGGTTTCATTCGAAGAACTGTATGGGAAATGGAGTCAGAACCAATGTTAACTCTGAGGGAAAAATCCCCTGTACTGAACTGTCCCCAGCGGAGAATCAAACCCGCAACCCCAGCATCACCAAGATTACGAGTCCGGCGCTCTACCACTGAGCTATTCCGGCCCAGTGTGTGTGTGTGTGTGTGTGTGTGTGTGTGTGTGTGTGTGTGTGTGTGTGTGTGTGTGTGTGTGTGTGTGCACGTGTATTTCTGTGTGTGGGTGTTTGTGCCAGCATGCCTGTATATACGCATGTGTGTCCATAACAAACGTTGACAGGTGTTTGTGTTATTTTTTTCAGAGTTTGTGCACTAACACAAACAAACTTTGCAGAACAATAAAGGAAAGAAAAAAAAAGCAAAAGTCAAGATCGCTTCAAAAAGGAGGAGTGCATTATCAGACTACACAATGATGTTTTGTGAGAGACAGGTATTTTCTTTCGTGATTATCAGTCCAAAAGCCATTCTACAAAATATTTGCATGAACAACAAATTACAAGAGTCATCCTGTCTTTTCCACACATTCCCTTCAGTCTTCCTTGTTCCGTCTGTCTATCTCTGTCTTTACTAGCCTGTGTGCGTGTCTTTTAAGATGAAATCACTCAATGAATTTATACTCGGGCATAATACTATTAATTTGTGAGACAGACATTTTTTTTATATTAATCATGATCAGCTATTTCTAAAATGTGCCAAGGAATTACATCTTTTAAGAGTTAGTCAGTCTCTTCTACTCTTTCTCCTCAACCGTTCCTGTACCTGTCTGTCTTATGTCTGTCTCTTCACCCTGGCCTGCCTGTCTGTCTGCATTTTATGGCGATCACGTTCAATGTGTTCATACTGAATACACCACTCATGTTTGTGTCCCCAGCCACAGTATCCCAAAGTGTCGGGTTCTTCCCCACCCCTCACAGCTCTGACTAGTAGAAAAGAGCAGTCATGGTAGAAAAAAAAATCAGACACACCACTCGACGAGAACTTTTTATCCTTTTCGTCCCAAACAAGGAGCCGTGAGTATGACCCACTAACCTCAGCCATGCGTACCTGAGGACGTTCTGTGTCACTGTCTGGTTTATTGTGAATACAAGGGTACTCATTCCCCTCATCGTCTGCTTCCTTGGGCCGAATGTAGTCTGAAACTCTGTTCCTTGCTTATGTACTTCTTTTGCCCGCCATCAAATAATCCGCACTTTATTGGACTCGGTAATCGTTTGGTGTCGTGTCTCCCTGACGCACTTAGCCTTTCATCCAGGGCTGCATTGCTCCTGTCTTTACACAGATGTCTCCATGGACCTGGGAACAGCTGGATCCTCTCTCAGACCACTTTGGTCACAGGTTTCCTGTTATCACCTTTCTGCTTTCCAATTGACCATTCTTACCTTTCATCCCCTGACAGTACAGTGATAAGCTAACATATATTGACTGAGGAACCCTTTTGCTGAAAAAAAATGGCTGCCATCTCAGCCATAAGTTAGTGATAACATATCCATCCACCAACAAATAATTGTCATTGTTCAGTAGTTTGTTATCGATCACGGGATGACATTGCTGACAAATAGAACCCACTGATAAATTGCTGACAAATAGAACCCACTGATAAATTGCTGACAAATAGAACCAACCGATAAATTGCTGACAAATAGAACCCACTGATAAATTGCTGACAAATAGAACCCACTGATAAATTGCTGACAAATAGAACCCACTGATAAATTGCTAACAAATAGAACCCACTGATAAATTGCTGACAAATAGAACCCACTGATAAATTGCTGACAAATAGAACCCACTGATAAATTGCTGACAAATAAAACCCAATAATAAATTGCAAGTTCTTGATTTAGAAACCCATCTGCTAAGGAAAGCTTTTGTTAATTAGTTTTAGATACTGACCAAAGAACAGTTCTGCTGACAAATGATTGCCCTTAATCAGCTGTTTGCTATTGGATAAACGAACCATTTTGCTGACTAATATCTGTCATTGATAACTACAGGTTATGGATCATTAGCCCTTATGCTGATAGGCAGTTGCCAGTGATCAGCTATTAACTAATAATGAAGGAACCACTATGATGATATCTCTCAGTAATTAATCAGTCATTAGTTATTTACCAA
>CM065731.1:38647123-38649623 GCA_033310375.1 Conus canariensis | reverse complement strand
GCTAAAACGCATGAGTGACAAAAGACAATCACCGCTCTGGCCAGATGTAGAGCATCTGACTCTCTTACAGTACCATTAAAACTTTTGAATTACAAAGTGAGCTCTAGACACACGCCTTCTCCATTTAGTGCACGTGTTATGTCACAGCCTTGTTAGCCCACTAAGTCAGCCACTAAGTCATAGTGTCGCTCATAGCGCAGGTCAGTGCAGTACCTAAAGCTTCGGCCACACTATGAGTTACGGTGGACAAGCTGTGGGCAGTGAAAGGTGCGCAGGCACGTGGACACAGACACAGCAAGCGGCGATAGCTGCACAACAAGGATGTTAGGAGAGAGGCGGCCCTGCCACAAGTGAAACCTGCACAGGCGGTGCTAGAAGTGATGAAAAGTATCGGAAATATTGCCATGGGCTCTCTGCCAGCGCCGGAAATATTGCCATGGGCTCTCTGCCAGCGCCGGAAATATTGCCATGGGCTCTCTGCCAGCGCCGGAAATATTGCCATGGGCTCTCTGCCAGCGCCGGAAATATTGCCAAGGGCTCTCTGCCAGCGCCGCTAGCATGGCAACTGCTAGAGTTGTGGCTGTCTGTGCAGTAACTGATAATAAACTCACTGTGCACTTTCAGCGCTGCACTGGCACCACTATCAGCTGGAAGTGTAGCATGGTTCATAGCTCGTAGCATCGCCGCAGCCAAGTAGTGTGAAGGTGCTGAGAAGACAGGTCATCTCTGCGCTTCGGTTCGACGATGGAGCTCATTCTATTTGTGCTAGTAAAAACATTTCTTTCTGATCAGTTTTTTGGTAACAGCAAAAGGGATGGCTCGGTGAGGTCGACAATACCACAGAATGTCAGAAACTTCAACTGGTTGAAGGCGAACATCTGTGAAAGAAGAAAGAATGATAACGTTTTTCAACAAAGGGACACAACAGGCTTTGGTTGAATAAAGCAGAATGGCTTCTCGTCTTTTAAAAAACAAAATGTTATAAGCATTGTTTTGTTGTTTTCCTGTGTATTTCCTGATTAGTTTAGAAATACATCTTTATTCTTAGAAGTAATGTATTATTGATGACAATTATCATGTTAAACAAAAGACCTAAGCTTGTATGGTATGATCAGTACCTCACGTGGTCTCACACACACATACACACACACACACACACACACACACACACACAACACACACACACACACACACACACACACACACACATGCGCGCGCACGCATGCACGCATGCACGCACACACACGCGCCCGCGCACACACACACACACACACACACACACACACACACACACACACACACACACACAACACGTACACACACATGCACGCACGCCTGCGCGCGCGCACACACACACACACACACACACACACACACACACACACACACACACACACACACACACACACACACACACACACACGTACGCACACGGTGGTGTCAAGGGGACCAGCCGATGAAACAAAAATGAACAATCCAGCATCGCAAAATATGAATATTTTTTCCACGAATTGTTTTTGATAACACTTGTTTCCTCATTAGCAATAAACGCTCCTTATATTGTTAGGAAGATGAACAAGTTGAAGCCGCACAATACCCATGAATTAGTTGGCAATATTTCGGTGTATTATAAAACCTTTTTAAGCAACATTGTCTTAATGTCAAACATCACATTGTTTTCAACTCAACATAATAATAATAATAATAATGTATGGATTTTATATGGCGCAATTCTTGGGATCAACTCATTGCGCTCAACACACACTCAAACACTCGCACTGACATGTGTTCACACACACACACACACACACGCGCGCCACATGATATACCTTTTAATATTCTGTAAAATTTGTGATGCGGAACAATCCAGTATTATTAGTTTCTTCGGTTTGAATACTGTAAACGATCGTCCCTTCTAGAAATACGAGAACAAAATGTGTTCTAGATATACCTTAAACATTATGTAAATTATATAATGCGACACAGTCCAAAAATATTCGATTCTTCAATTTTGATACGGTCTATCAATACCTCTGTCTATTAAAGAGAAACAAAATATGACCTCTGTTCCCAAGCCTGTCATTCTTTTGCTGCCCCTTCAGCTGGAACTAGGGAGAGGAGGGGGGGGGGGGGGGGCATTAGAACTAGATGATGCCATGATGCGGTCCCCATGGCATAGGCCCACAGGCTTTCTATCACCTGTCTGGAGGGATTCAGGGTCCATTTCTGCTTCCCATCATTGATCGGTAATTTCATTGGCGAAGGGAGGCATGACAACTGAAAATAGCCGAACAACAAGACGTGAACTCCGTCCAGTGATCACATAGACCTCACGAGGACGAGGAGGACCAGGTGGATTAATTTTCAGGGTCCATGCTCTCTGGGCGTCTTTGCGTCGGCAGACTCTCTCACAGAGCTGGTTGTGTGATACGGGGGAGGTGTGTTACTGAAGTGTGTGTGTGTGTGTGTGTGTGTGTGTGTGTGTGTGTGTGTGTGTGTG
>CM065731.1:38622123-38639623 GCA_033310375.1 Conus canariensis | reverse complement strand
CGTACACACCACACCACACACACACACACACACACACACACACACACACACACACACACACACACACACACACAGAAATCATGATCGGAAAATAATTATGTTGTGCAGCCTTGTTTTGGATTACTTTTATTAGTGGAGATAGAAGACGCCTCGCTAGGACAGACAGACAGAGAAGAGGCAAAGTCACCAAGCTGAACTAGAGAATAGGGACTGCTAGGTGAAAGGGTGGCTTCCAATGAAATGTACTAACAGAGGAAACATACTTTCTTTACAGCTGGAGCTCGCAGATGCAAAAGATATAGAAGAGTGTCATCTTGTAATACACGCAGACTGCACATCACTTTGGATGATTGAATTTCTGTCCCATTTTTTTCAGTCCACTCAGGAAGTGAAGGAGAAGAAAGGACATTCATGGACCGACCATATCAGCATCATTCCTTGCTACTCTTCAATGAGTTGAAGCTAGTTGGAGGTTAATTCAATTCAATTCACGTTGCTGAAAGCCCAGCCAACCGCAAAGAGCGATATCAGAACTGTCACCCCGTGTGCAGTCAACTCTCAAATTGTCGGGAGGTCATCCATGATTTTGTGTTTGAAATACGTAAATGAGTGAACTGTAAGACATTGTCGATTTGACTAGTTTGCCAGAAATGTAAAGCTGAGTTGAAAAAGAGGGTCGACAGGCTTATAAAGGACTGTGAGTAAAGGAAATCCACAATGTGACCAACGACAGAACATGTGACCAACGACGAACCTTACAATATGCCATCTTGGGGGATTTAACACAGAGCAAAAACATTCGCTGGCGAACATTCTTTCGATAAGAGAAATAGAAACAGAACTGAGAGAGTGCAGTACCAGATATGCAACACATACACACGCGCGCACGCGCGCACGTGCGCACGCATGCACGCACGCACAGACAGACAGACAGGCAGACAGCGACACAGAGAGAGTCTGCTTTCTGACTTCTGCGGGGCAGGTCATCTAAGCTATCTGCTCCAAAGTTCCCCCCCCCCCCCCCCCCCCCCCCTGCAGACAGCGGATTGCCAGTGCGCCTGCATGATGACAGGTTCTATTTCCGGTGGCAGTGACCTCTTGATCTTTTAATCTACGTAGCCACGTGCCATGGCGGAAAAGAAACCACGTGCCATGGCGGAAAAGAAAGGGAACAACTACAAGGCAGATCTGGTTGCAAAGTGAGACGACTGCAGGCGGAAATCTAAACAGATCTTAAATAAATGTTAGCGAACCGCCCAGAGAAACGTGGACAAACGAGTCACGAGACAAAACACGACGCGTTTTGACCTCTTAGATCTTCTTCAGGCAAGATACAAACAAATAGGGCAACGAAAATTCACTTAGCTTTGATCGCTTCCAGATTAGGCCACAAATATTGAAACGTACGAAGACTAGGACACATAAAATTTCTCCTTTTCTCTTTGTCCCAGTCCTTGTGTTACACACACACACACACACACACACACACACACACACATAAATGTCCTCTCTCTCTCTCTCTCTCTCTCTCTCTCTCTCTCTCTCTCTCTCTCTCTCCTCCTCCTCCTCCTCCTCCTCCTCCTCCTCCTCCTCCTCTTCTCCTCCTCCTTCTTTCCCTCGTCATGAAGGACATGAAGGCATGTGCCTCCTTATCGTCTCTTCCTTTTAAAACTTTTTCACTGAGTTGTGGAACTTCCGTGTGCAATTCTCCATTCTCGGTGATCTCCAGTTGACGGAAAGCAGTGAAAAGACCAGAGCTCCCCTTGAAGACGAGGAGCTGCTATTTTGGCCACTCAGATGAATCCCTGCCTCTCCTTTTATGCAGCATGGTAAAAAAAAAAGCCCACAAAACAGACTTCTGTGTCAGTAGCGGTGTGTTGGGTGTCTGTGTGTGCAGTCTACTTGCTGCAAAGCAAGATCTAATTTCAGCATGTCTTCTGCCACTGTTCGTCCGAAGCCTGCTGGCAGCAACAGGGAACTCTGGCACTGTAGCTGTCCCTTGACACTCACGTGCTCCACTTCATGCAAAAGGTCCACTTTGTGTCCGGGGGCCTCTCCAGTGTGACGGTCTCACAGCTTATTTCCCCACTGGATAAGTCTGCTGTCTGGACGTCTTCCACTCCCCTGTACAGAGCATCACAAAGTCGCCTCACAGCGAAGAGCGAGACGAGCTAAGACAAATATTTGCCAGCAGAATGGTTTATTGGTCAAGAACTAGCAGGTGGTCAGTGACAGGTATTTGTGAGCTGAGTGTTTCCCTGATCGATAGCTCAAGTTGGTCAATGACAGCTGTTTATGAGTATAGTGTTCTCTTGATCAGTCATTAACAGCTGATCAATGATGGCCCTTTATCAGCTGCGTAGTTTTGTAATCAATAGGTAAGTGTTGATCAGTGACAGCTGTTTATTAGCATATTGGTTTCTTCATCAATGGTTGAGAGCTGTTCAGTGACAGTTATGGCTGAGAGCTGTTCAGTGACAGTCATGGTTGAGAGCTGTTCGGTGACAGCTATGGTTGAGAGCTGTTCAGTGACAGTTATGGTTGAGAGCTGTTCAGTGACAGCTATGGTTGAGAGCTGTTCAGTGACAGTTATGGCTGAGAGCTGTTCAGTGACAGTTATGGTTGAGAGCTGTTCAGTGACAGTATGGTTGAGAGCTGTTCAGTGACAGTTATGGCTGAGAGCTGTTCAGTGACAGTCATGGTTGAGAGCTGTTCAGTGACAGTTATGGTTGAGAGCTGTTCAGTGACAGTTATGGTTGAGAGCTGTTCAGTGACAGCTATGGTTGAGAGCTGTTCAGTGACAGTTATGGTTGAGAGCTGTTCAGTGACAGTTATGGCTGAGAGCTGTTCAGTGACAGTTATGGTTGAGAGCTGTTCAGTGACAGTCAAGGTTGAGAGCTGTTCAGTGACAGTCAAGGTTGAGAGCTGTTCAGTGACAGTTATGGTTGAGAGCTGTTCAGTGACAGTCAAGGTTGAGAGCTGTTCAGTGATAGTTATGGTTGAGAGCTGTTCAGTGATAGTTATGGTTGAGAGCTGTTCAGTGATAGTTATGGTTGAGAGCTGTCCAAAACAGCCATGAAAGCATTTAACATCAACCCTGACACCTGGAACCAAAGTGACTGCCATGGATGGAGCTAGATGGTGCTACTCTATCCACACAGACACCAGTTCATGTGAAGAAAGGAGGACAGCTGCAGTGCAACAAAAGAGACAGGCGAGGAAAGCCCACGTCACCAAGCAAGGGCAGGTCTCCCACATTGCCTGTCCAAACTGTCATGGCTCATTCTGTGCACGCATTGACTTGATCAGTCACCTGCGTATCCACAAATCATCTCAGTCTCTTCAACCCCGAGATGACTGAAGTGGTCCTCGTCGATTCGATGAACGAACGAACGAACAATGATAATAGTGACAGTGAGCTGTCAGCTCCGTGCTCCGCTGATCCACAGCGAACAACGGTTCAACAACAGCTATTTGTCGGCATATTAGTTCACAGCTGACCAGTGACAGCTTAACGACAGCAGAGAGGTTCCTCGGTCGATAACTAATCGCTGGTCAGTGATAGCTGTTATCAGCATGGAGGATCTTAATCAATAGCTAACAACTGATCAATGACAGCTGTTTGTCAGCACAGCGTTAATGCCCAATGATCAACAGGTAATCACTGACAGCTACAAGTAGAATTGCTCCTTCATCAAAAGTGAACAGCTGAACAATAACAACTATTACAGAAAAGACTTGTCCCTTAGTCAACACCTAAAAGTGTCCAAAAGTAACTATTCGTCAGCAAGGAGGGGGGGGGGGGTCCTTTGTTACTAACTTGAAAAAGATAAAAGAGTTCGCTTTGCCAGCAGACTTGTTCTGTGATCGACCCCTAACAATAACTAACACATGATCGATGACAGCATTTGTTAGCAAGTGGATTTTTTTCATCCATCACTATAGCTGATCAGTGACAGCTAACAGTTGATTAGTGACAATGTTTTTTTCAGCGGAGGGATTTCTTAATGAATATTTTATAGCAGATCAGTGACAGGTATTTATCAGTAGAGGGCTTCTTAATCAATAACTAACATCGCCGTATGGCCAGAAGATGGTGGATAAAAGATGGTGAGTTAGAAAGGGGTGAGGTTTAAAAAAAAGGCGTAAACTTAAAAGGGTGTGACCAGGGAGGCCTGACAGAGTAGCAAAGTGGTCCATGGTCCATGGAAAAAACCCGCACTGGGGTAGGAGTAATGCACCCGGGGCAAAGGGGCTAGGTGCAACAATAACACTTGACACCGAATAACTACAGTGTCAGGTAAACTTGGGCTGTTTGGTGGCATGCAAAAGAAGTACCTAAGCAATGAGCAGAGGTCCAGGCTATTTTCATTTCAAGGAGCAGCCGGTGGAGTGAATGAGAACCCATGTGTTTGCAATAAACCAGACAGTTCTACAGAATTCCTCAGGTACTCATGGCTGAGGCTAGTGGGTCATACTCACAGCTCCTTGTTGAGACAAAGAGGACGACAAGTTCTCATCGAGTGGTGTGCCCTCTCTTTTCTACCGTGACTGCTCGTTTCTACCGTGACTGCTCTTTTCTACCGTGACTGCTCTTTTCTACTGTGACTGCTCTTTTCTACCATGACTGCTTTTTTCTATCAGTCAGAGCTGTGAGAGGTGGGAAGAACCCGACACTTCAGGATTCTGTGGCTGGGGACACAAACATGAATGGTGTACTCAGTATGAACACATTGAACGTGATCGCCATAAAACGCACAGGCAAAGAGACAGACAGACCAAGAGACAGACAGCGAGGGGAGTGGGGATGGTTAAAGGAGAAATGAGAATCTGTGATTCCGTAAAACAATTTGGAACATGGCTGTTGTTCTGGTCATTATTGAAGAAAATGTCTATTTCTCACAAACTATCATCGTTATGTCCAAGAAAGAGGTGCACATGATCATTTTCAGTTTTCTTCTTCAGTGACACTTTCTCCATTGTTCAATTTTGCTTTCCTTAAGACCGTTCACGTTCCTTTCCTATAAAATTAGTTGATGTCATTTAATTTTAATCTGTCTGTGTACAACTTTACTGAAGGATCGGTTGAGTTAGCTATACCTCAAAATAAGTTCCCGTCCGTCATTAGATAACACCTGACTGCACTTCGTCATTTTCTATAATAGAACGATGTCTGCGATTTATTCTGTCACATCATACCTACACTACGAAGAAAGTCAAACACAAATCGACAAAGCAAATATATATATATATATATATATATATATATATATATATATTCTGTGCTGTTATTGATGTTGTTGTTGTTGTTGTTTCTAAAATAAGGTAACAGTGGGTATATTTACTATTTGTGTGGGCCTTGCAAATATTGTTGTAGGAACGAACTGCTTTGGAGTTGGTGAATATACTAAATTCACTTTGAATATTTTATTCAATCGTGCTGGAAATGTGAACTCAAATAAACTGCAAACCAGTCTTTTTATGTCCACACGTTCAGCAGATACAGTGCACGTTATAGCAACCTCAACAGACACGATTGTATAGCTACAGTGTACGTTATAGCAACCTCAACAGACACGATTGTACAGCTACAGACAACGTTCTGTGAATTCATAGAGATGCAGATGAAACGTAGACTGGCCCTCGGAAAGATCCGGTAGTGTTCATAAAGATTAATAGCCGGGCAAAATAGAGCTTTTCGTATAGCATTATATTCCACTGCCGTCATGGGACTGGGGATTTGCTGGTGGAGTTTGTCTCTCTGCTATTGGCTGTGAATGAGAGACAGCCTTAATGCGGAACCGTTGTATCTCCTTGTCATAGTTGTAAATAAGGTTTAGTCTTTATTTCAAAACTGATGGATCTCTTTGCTATTAGCTGTTCATCGACGTAAAATGGATGCAAAATGGTGTATCTCCTTGTCAATAATGTAGGCTTGATGTCACACCAGTTTATCTCCTGGTTATCGGTGATGCAACACCGGTAGCTCTTACGCAACACTGACTTTTCTCCATGCTATAGACTCTCAGTTATGTAGCCTTTAAGTGACATTTGCTTATCTCTGTGCTATTGCCTACCAGTAATGTAGCTTTGATGCCATACTGGTTCGAATGGATATGTGGTTTTGCTCAGTACGTCGGCTGATCCTTCATGATCGAAAACGCCTCTATGCGTGTGTTAGTATTAATTGTGCATTGTAAGCGTGCGTTGCGACTGTGAATCTTGGTATATAGTCTTCACATCCAACCATCCCACCAATGCCATTTGTTAATGATGTGTGGATGTATACATGATGCGTGCTGTGGTGCATATTGTATTACTATATATCTGGAAGATATGGGCACACATGTCTGAATACAAGTGTGTCGCGATATTTTTGTCTTCTTTTTCTAACCACCAAGACTACTGTTGTACTGGGAAAATCAGGGTGTTCTAATGATTCTTCAACTTATGTTCTTACAACGGATACGTTCATTTGATAATTTTCCTCACACTTTACAGGAAGTAGCCTTAGACTTTAACTTAATGAAGCAGGTTTATCCATTTGGTCATTCAAACATCTTTAATTATTCTCTCCTCTCTCTCTCCTCTCTCTCTCTCTCTCTCTCTCCTCTCTCTCTCTCTCTCTCTCTCTCTCTCTCTTGTAAGTTTCGTAAGTTTTAGTCGCTAGTCTTACTTAGTTCCTTAGTGGGGCAAGGGCCGGGTGAAAAAAAGCATGTGTTTGCTTATCTGGAAATAAAGATTATCATCATTATCATCATTATCTCTCTCTCTCTCTCTCTCTCTCTCTCTCTCTCTCTCTCTCTTCCCCCATAAGCTGCTATCTCCGAGTGTGTGTGTGTCTATTTGTGTGAGTTTGTATGTGTCTTTGTCTGTGTGCATGGTTGAGAGAGTGAGAGAGATTTTGGACAAATATGAGACTCTCCCCATCTGCAATCCTGATAGTAGGTCAAAGGTAAAACGATGCGTCAACCCTATACTCCGCAGACAACACTTTGTTTTCCCGGCATGCCTGTCTTGACGTCACACCAAATCCAGCAGGTCTTCTCCCTTAACCCATTGCTCTGAATTATGGCCCATTCATGGTACATGCCCTGCAAGCCAATCTCGCCCGTCGTTTTGGCAAGGGCTAATGACACCTTAACCCTGCCGGGACCTATAGCACCAGCAACGTCGTTTGTCTTGGCTTCATTGTCAGTAGTGTCGCTTACACCAACTTGTTATCACATGCACATTATTGGCGAGGTTCATCGTTTCCACTTCTTCCATGCTGAATGAATACAAAATGTGTCTGTCGTGCAGGTTATTTGTCAGGGGCAGGCTCTGTGTGTGTAAATTAGACAACAGTAGCTTGCCGTCAGTTTTGTGCTGTTATCTTGCATTTTTGTGAATATGAATCACGACTCATCTGCCTATAGCAGGGTGATTTGGCTACAGTCCAAAGCTGCTTGGAAAGTACTTTGGGAAAATTTGGAGTAGAGTTTAGCAGAAGAGAGTATGTTTGTGGAATGCCTCTTAATTAGATTTCCTTCTTTTTTTCTCTCCTAGCACTTTTTGTTTTGGTTCTCACAGTTCTGATTCTCTCAGTGTGAGGGCGCGTGCATGCGGACATGTGTGTGTGTGTGTGTGTGTGTGTGTGTGTGTGTGTGTGTGTGTGTGTGTGTGTGTGTGTGTCTGTTTATCTGTGTCTGTCCATGTGTGTCTGTGTTTGTGTCTGATTTTGTGTGTGTCCATGTCTGTCTGTGTTGGTGTTTCCAACAGAAGGAGATGGAGAGAGAGAGAGAGAGAGAGAGAGAGAGAGAGAGAGAGAGAGAAGAGAGAGAGACAGTCAGACAGACAGACACGGACAGGATAGATTATGGACAAGTATGAACCTCTCCCAATCTGAAAGCCTGATACGAGATCAAAGGTAAAACGATGCGTCAACCCAACACTCCCCAGTCAACACTTTCTTTTCCCAGCATGCCTATCTTGACGTCACACCAAATCCAGCAGCTGCTCTCCCTCATCCCATTACTCCACATTACGGCCCATTCACGGCACATGCCCTGCAAGCCAATCTCGCCCGTCTTTTTGGCAAGGGCTAATGACACCTTAACCCTGCCGGGACCTACAGCACCAGCAACGTCGTTTGTCTTGGCGTCATTGTCAGCAGTGTCGCATACACCAACTTGTTATTACATACGCATTATTGGCGAGGTCCATTGTATCCAGTTCTTCCTTGCCGAATGAATACAGAATGTGTCTGGTGTGCAGGCTGTTTTTCGGAGACAGGCTTTGCTTGTGTAAACTGGACAGCAGTAAGCTTGCCGTCTTTCATGCTGTTTTTCTCGCATTTGTGTGCACATGAATCACGACTTATCTTCCTAAAGCAGGTTTGGCTACGGTCCAAGTAGATTGGAAACATTTTGAAAACAGTTTAGCCGAAAGGAACATGTTTTCAGAACGCCTGTTAATTAAAGCAGATTGGTTGTTTCCTTGGTTCTTTCTCACGTAGCACTTTTTAGTTTGGTTCTCCCAATTCTGACAAGTTCTGCCCCTCTGCTATCGGTAGCATACTACAGGGACTATCAATGAACAGTCAATACTGTTGTATTTGTGCACGTGTGCTCTGATGGTAGCAGCTCTTTATCTGGTCACACGTGTTCTGGTGGTAGAAACTGTTCATAGATAATCTGGTGGTGAAACCTTATCATTTGTGTTCTGTGGCAGTGTTCGTGTATTTCTGTCCTGGCAGCAGTGTCTGCTTAATTGGGGTCCAGCGATAACGTTTCTCCTTTTGATGATAGCATCTGTTTATCTGTGTCATGGTGCTGGTATCTGTTCATGTGTATTCTGAAGGCAGTATCTATTTATTAATGTACTAATTGTGTTATCTGCCCATCTGTGTTCAGACAATGGTAATACTTGTTCATTTGTATTCTGTGGTAGTAATGTTCACTCGTATCCTATTGGTAGTGTCTGTTAATTTTCTTCTGGTATCACAAACTGTCAGGTTTTCTTTTAACGAGTTATTATATATCTCTACGCGTGTCTGGGTGGCAGAATCTGTTCATTGGTATTCTAGTGGCGTACTTCATATCGATGTTCCTTGGCGCAGACTGATGCAAAGCATTGACCTCTGGTCTGAATACAGCCAAACGTCTGCCTGTGGCTATAGAGACAAGGAGTTCCCGTTTTACTCACTTGATGTACTTCCAACCCCTTTTATACCTGGCTGAATGCTGCATATTGATAGGAGATGCATCTTCATACACGTGTGTCCACTTATCTGCAGGGTACATAGTCTTGCCATTGATTTTGCTTCCAAAGTCCAGCTGAGATTCTTTCGTTCGAGCTCCTGGTGTGTCTTGGCAGACAGCTTGGGCAGATTTAGCCTTGCTGGAGGTCTGGAAAAATAGAATCTCAGACTGGTTTTTAGTGTTGTGTGGATTGCACTGACATGGCAGTGTGTTATGTTTTGTGCTCGATTCATTTGAATTTGAAAGTACATGTGTGTGCACGCACGTAATATAACATACACACACGCGCGCGCGCGCGCACGTACGCACGCACGCACGCACACACATACACACACACAAGCGTGCACACACACGCACACACGCACGCACGCATGCACGCACGCGCGCACGCACGCACACATGCAGGCGCACACTGCTCATGCAATTCTTTCTTATAGTGCTATCAGCGCTATATCTAATAGCAAGAAATCTTTATAGGAACTGGGAAGCAGCACATTTTGTTTGTTTATTGCTTTTTTCAGTTGTCCCTCCAACAGGGATTCCATCATTCCATCCACCTCTGCCTTTATTCCTATATTTGGTCTGACTAGGAACTGGCAATGTACAGCACAATTCTCCTTCTTCCGTGTATTGAACATTTGCACTGTTTTGTTTTAACGAACAGATTTATTCTAGTGTGTTGATGAGCTCGTTTAGCATCAGAACATCCAAGAAGAGGGATTAAAGTCAATGTGCGTGAGAAATAAAAAAATCCAATCAAATGATTTGATGGAAGTTCTCATAGTCTTGTTCACCTTCATGAATTCCGTGAGCTAATGCGTCTATAACTCTGGCATCGTGGGCCAGTCCCAACACCCTGTGCCAGAGAAACAATACCACGCCAATCTACTGAACACCAGCAGTGACCATGATTTCCGGCAATTAACAAACTACCCTAATAACCCTCCGACCTCTTTCAATTAACGCAGGTCAGACAATCCCACCACTTCCTGTAATCAACAGAGCTTCCGTAATTCCGATAATTAAACAGCACATAGACAACCCAATGATTTCCTGTGATTAACAGAATTTCGGTGATAATTTTGGCGTTGCCAATAACAGATTGTCTATAGTTTTCTGCTGCATGGCGTTGGTCAGAAATAAAGATCCAGTGATCTTCAGGCTGTTGGATTGATACTGGTCACATACTATAGTTAGTGACTTTCCTACTGGAGGAGGGCACTTCCAGACATGCAGTATAATCTTACTTTGAGAGACACACAGACAGAGAGGAGAGGATAGAGAAAGACAGAGACTGAAAGAGAGATAAACACGGTGGTTCTAAATCTTCTTTTCTCCCTTCATCCCCAATGAACGCTTTACTTTCCCAGCATGCTTATCATGACGTCATAAGCCCCCCTCCCCCCCCCCCCTCCCTCCAGCAGCAGCCTCCCTTTAAGCCAGTCCATTACATTATGGTCTGTGCACCGTGCATGCTCCGGAAGTCGATGTTCTCATTCCGGACGAGGTCAAGCGATAGAGTAACCCTGAAGACATTCATGGAGAATGCAAAACAGATCAAGAACAAGAAAAAGAACGAGAAGAACATGAAAAGAAACAAGGAGAAGAAGAACAAGAAAAGACCCAGGAATGTTCAATGATGGAGAATGTAGTCTTATAGCAAGCGAAAGAAGAAAATGGAGAAAAGTATATTTCGAGTATATATATATATATATATATATATATATATTATATATATATATACTATATATAATATACAAAATATATTAATAACTTGTGTGTGGTGTGTGTGTGTGTGTGTGTGTGTGTGTGTGTGTGTGTGTGTGTGTGTTGTGTGTGTGTGTGTGTGTGTGGTGGTAGAGAGAGAGAGAGAGAGAGAGAGAGAGAGAGAGAGAGAGAGATAAGCGTGTATATGGGGAGGAGGGAGAGGGGGGGGGAACCTGGATGGCGTAAAGATGAATAAGGTGTGTGTGTTTGGTGTGCGTGCGTTGTGTGCGTGTGGTGCGTGCGTGCGTGCGTGCGTGCGTGCGTGCGTGCGTGCGTGCGTGTGTGTGTGTGTGTGTGTGTGTGTGTGTGTTGCTGTCTGTCTGTCTGCTGTGTGTGCGTGCGTGCGGTTGCGTGCGTGCTGTGTGTGTGTGCGCGCTCGCGCGTGTGTGTGTATGTGTGTGTGTGTGTTTGTGTGCGTATGTGTGTGTGCGCGCGGGCGCGCGTGTGTGTGTGTGTGTGTGAGAGAGAGAGAGAGAGAGAGAGAGAGAGAGAGAGAGAGAGACAGGCAGACAGACTTAGAGAAAGAATGGGTGGAGGAGGATGGCTTCAGGTAAGTGAGTGGGTGTGTGTGTGTGTGTGTGTGTGTGTGGGTGTGTTGTGTGTGTGGTGTGTGTGTGTGTTTGAGGGTGGGGGGGGTGGGGGGGGGGGGGGGGGTCTAACAAGCCTTCACCCCACCATGATCTACAGTCTACAATACTTTACTTTCCCAGCATGCCTGTCTTGACGGCATACACAAAACCCTACAGAATGGTTCCCTGACATCATCTGCTAAATCACGGCCTGTCCACGTCGTCTGACAGGAAGGTCAATGCAGACCATGGTGGACAGGGTCTGGCATACTGCGCCCCTGACCCCTCCCACACAGAATGCCAAACAGATGGTGGGAGGGCCGCTGTTACTTCCCAGAGCAACACCATTCCACGATGTGTGTCCAAAGGCGTCCAGACTAGGCGTCGGAATTGCGACACACACCGCGGGGAGGACACGCCCACGATTTGTGGCAATATACAATAATACTTTCTGAATACTTTGCGTAAGTTTGGGGGAAAAGTCTTTTTTGTCTTTTTTTTTTTAACATACAGTTCTTACCTTTCATGTTTCTTGTAAGCCCAGAAGAGAGAGAGAGAGAGAGAGAGAGAGAGAGAGAGAGAGAGAGAGAGAGAGAGAGAGAGAGAGAGAGAAGGTTGGAGGGTGGGGGGAGGCCTCGACAAGTTTTTGACGCGTTGCAATGAATCATGCGACGCCAACCCCACCAGCACTCTCCCCTTCCCACCTTCCCCACTCCCTCTCTCCCATCTCACCCTCCCTCTCCCTCTCTCTCTCTCTCTCTCTCTCTCTCTCTCTCCTCTCTCTCTCTCTCTCTCTCTTCCACAACCCCCGCCTTCATCCACCACCGTTTTGTCGTAGTTGAGACAAAACATGGCGATCCCTTTATGTAAATCGACACGTTCTGCCGTACGGTGACATTTCCTTGAAGTACTCCCCACGTTTCGTTGCGACTGGCAGTAAATCATGAGATTCTGTCATTGCGTGGCGTAACCGTCGCAATATGTATCCATCGTGCTCTGGTTCATGACACATTATCCTGTCAATGGCAGCAATTCTCTTTGATCCATTCGTCATACTTTTCAACACGGTTTCAAAATGATGGAAATTGATACCGTGCAGTGGGAGATATCGGTGTTTTTCTTTCTTTCTTGTTGATAATTATCTTCTTTTCTGCTTTCGTGTTCTTCCTTTTTCCTTCTTCAAATTTTCCCCTTTTTTTCTTGTATTCTATTTTTCCCTCACCTAATCCCTTTTTCATTCTTTCTTTTTTTTTTCATTCGTTCTTTGTTTCTTCATACCTTACATGTTCCTTTATGCCTTACAACTCTTCTTTTCGTTATTGATTATTTTTTTTATCTGATGGCTGGTTCTGTGTTCTCAGGCAAATGAACATTATAGGAGACAGTTGAATACTTTCAGTGTGTGACTCTGTTCAGTGGAGATGATGTATGCGTCATGATAACTTCACTTGACAGAAGAGCAGCCTGTTGTCACAGTCTATGTACCCACAGCATGTGCTCATCTCTCTCTCTCTATCTCTCTCCTCTCTCTCTCTCTCTCTGTGTTGTTGTGTGTGTGTGTGTGTGTGTGTGTGTGTGTGTGTGTGGTGTGTGTGTGTGTGTGTTTGAGTGAGTGTTTTTCTGTGAATATATGCGTGTTCACGAGAGAGAGAGAGAGAGAGAGAGAGAGAGAGAGAGAGAGAAGAGAGAGAGATGGCACGCAGACAGACAGACAGACAGAGAGAATGGCTGTGTTGACATTGCCCAGTGATTGTAAGTTGATTCTGACGATTCTGATTTCACAGTAACTGCTTTGCATTTAACACAGTTTTTTTTTTTTTAAAGGAACATAGTTTGAATGACAGTCGATTATACCTTTGACGAAGCTGGCGATGGTGATGAAGGTACTGATGATCGTGTTCTGCTTGGAATCAACTGTAAACTGATCCAGCCTGTAATCTATCCAACCCGGACAATTGTTGCAGACTCATCTTGTCAGAGTCACAGAAAACAGAATGTTTTTAAGTAGGCCTACAAATTATTTTGTTCCAAAACAGCTGCACAGTGCATTGGCACAGCTAGCGGTATGGCCATTCCCAACATAAACCACGTTATTCCTGTATCATTTCCCCCAAACCTTCTGCCAGAACCTATGTATTAAAATGCCTTTGACCCCTGTGTTGACTTCACCAGGGTGGCAGCACTGACATGGGCCCTTCGCGGTTGGATGGGCAATAAGCAACATTGCCATCACCATTCTCTTCCTGCAAAATGCTCTCAAGAATCATTCAGTCCACATGCTATTGAAGATGGGCAATAAGCAACATTGCCATACCATTCTCTTCCTGCAAAATGCTCTCAAGAATCATTCAGTCCACATGCTATTGAAGATGGGCAATAAGCAACATTGCCATCACCATTCTCTTCCTGCAAAATGCTCTCAAGAATCATTCAGTCCACATGCTATTGAAGATGGGCAATAAGCAACATTGCCATCACCATTCTCTTCCTGCAAAATGCTCTCAAGAATCATTCAGTCCACATGCTATTGAAGATGGGCAATAAGCAACATTGCCATCACCATTCTCTTTCTGCAAAATGCTCTCAAGAATCATTCAGTCCACATGCTATTGAAGATGGGCAATAAGCAACATTGCCATCACCATTCTCTTCCTGCAAAATGCTCTCAAGAATCATTCAGTCCACATGCTATTGAAGATGGGCAATAAGCAACATTGCCATCACCATTCTCTTCCTGCAAAATGCTCTCAAGAATCATTCAGTCCACATGCTATTGAAGATGGGCAATAAGCAACATTGCCATCACCATTCTCTTCCTGCAAAATGCTCTCAAGAATCATTCAGTCCACATGCTATTGAAGATGGGCAATAAGCAACATTGCCATCACCATTCCCTTCCTGCAAAATGCTCTCAAGAATCATTCAGTCCACATGCTATTGAAGATGGGCAATAAGCAACATTGCCATCACCATTCTCTTCCTGCAAAATGCTCTCAAGAATCATTCAGTCCACATGCTATTGAAGATGGGCAATAAGCAACATTGCCATCACCATTCTCTTCCTGCAAAATGCTCTCAAGAATCATTCAGTCCACATGCTATTGAAGATGGGCAATAAGCAACATTGCCATCA
The DNA here is from genome assembly GCA_033310375.1 of Conus canariensis. NCBI lineage: Eukaryota > Metazoa > Mollusca > Gastropoda > Neogastropoda > Conidae > Conus > Conus canariensis. The sequence continues at coordinate 38,624,912 of CM065731.1, read as the reverse complement.
CCATTCTCTTCCTGCAAAATGCTCTCAAGAATCATTCAGTCCACATGCTATTGAAGATGGGCAATAAGCAACATTGCCATCACCATTCCCTTCCTGCAAAATGCTCTCAAGAATCATTCAGTCCACATGCTATTGAAGATGGGCAATAAGCAACATTGCCATCACCATTCTCTTCCTGCAAAATGCTCTCAAGAATCATTCAGTCCACATGCTATTGAAGATGGGCAATAAGCAACATTGCCATCACCATTCTCTTCCTGCAAAATGCTCTCAAGAATCATTCAGTCCACATGCTATTGAAGATGGGCAATAAGCAACATTGCCATCACCATTCTCTTCCTGCAAAATGCTCTCAAGAATCATTCAGTCCACATGCTATTGAAGATGGGCAATAAGCAACATTGCCATCACCATTCTCTTCCTGCAAAATGCTCTCAAGAATCATTCAGTCCACATGCTATTGAAGATGGGCAATAAGCAACATTGCCATCACCATTCTCTTCCTGCAAAATGCTCTCAAGAATCATTCAGTCCACATGCTATTGAAGATGGGCAATAAGCAACATTACCATCACCATTCTCTTCCTGCAAAATGCTCTCAAGAATCATTCAGTCCACATGCTATTGAAGATGGGCAATAAGCAACATTGCCATCACCATTCTCTTCCTGCAAAATGCTCTCAAGAATCATTCAGTCCACATGCTATTGAAGATGGGCAATAAGCAACATTGCCATCACCATTCTCTTTCTGCAAAATGCTCTCAAGAATCATTCAGTCCACATGCATTGAAGATGGCAATAAGCAACATTGCCATCACCATTCTCTTCCTGCAAAATGCTCTCAAGAATCATTCAGTCCACATGCTATTGAAGATGGGCAATAAGCAACATTGCCATCACCATTCTCTTCCTGCAAAATGCTCTCAAGAATCATTCAGTCCACATGCTATTGAAGATGGGCTATAAGCAACATTACCATCACCATTCTCTTCCTGCGGAATGCTATCAAGAATCATTCAGTCCACATGCTATTGAAGATGGTAAGTGTCAGAAGACATAATTCTGATCCATGTACCGGAACAAGCAATACAAATGATGTAGATGAATCAATGATCACGAAATCACCGTGATGCTCATCTTGTCGGACCCTGAGGACCCAGGGCGTGGGGCGAATAGGATCATGAATGAAATGCTAGCTTGTGGGGACTCGGACTCACTGCTTCAACAGTTGCCAGAAGAAAAGCGATTCGGAAGATCAAATAAAGTGACATGTGTACGTGATCTAGATTCTGTCTTGAAGAGAGAGAGAGAGAGAGAGAGAGAGAGAGAGAGAGAGAGAGAGAGAGAGGAGGGAAGAGAGAGAGAGAGTGAAAGAGAGAGACAGAGACAATGACAATGTTTAATGTTAGGCCTCCAGCCTGTAAACATAGGTACACATAAACAATGTAGTGGCTATCCAAACATATGGATGATAGGAATCAATTTGAATTTGTAGCAATAATATGTTCTTCCCTGCGCCTCAGTGCATAACAAAATATACAAAGCTACATTACGAAGACTCTGATTTCCTCACTACACAATAAATGTCGGCACTTTACCTCGTTAACCAGTTAACCTTTAAATGCTTATATATATAATATATATATATATTTCACAAGTAGAATTTTCCGTAGCCCGCACCGCACCACAACCACACAATGAGAACAGGCAGACTAAAAATATACAAGGTAAAAACAAGTTCTGCATTTTCTCCACACAAGGATAAAATCAAACATTAAAACTCGAGCTTTCGCCCACAGGCTTCATCAGGAGAATGGCATTCTCGGAAGATCAAATAAAGTGACATGTGTACGTGATCTAGCTTCATGTCATTCTCCTCATGAAGCCTGTGAGCGAAAGCTCGTGTGTATATATATATATACACTACTCAAAACAATTGAAGTACCACTTAGGAAAACTGCTGTCATTCGAAAGAAAACAAAGCTGAACATAATTTAATGATTGAATATTTTATTTTTATTATTCCTCAATCCATTCAAATTTATTCAAACACCGTGACAAAAAATTATCTTTGTTTTACACTTGATTAAAGAGGCATACCCCCAAAATGAAAAGTAACAAGAGTCTATGGTAGATGTCATGATGTTAATAACGGGTATGACCACCGTTCGCGTTCAAACAAACGTCACATCGACGTCTCATGGAGTGCACCAGGCGGCGGAGAGTGTCCTGGGGGATCGCCTGCCACTCCTGCTCCAGCAACTGAAACAGCTGGTCCACGGTGTCTGCTGGAGGGTTGTGGGCCCGCACTCGCCTCCCCAGCACGTCCCACAGATGCTCTATGGGGTTCAAATCTGGTGACCTGGCAGGCCAGTCCATTCTTGTCACCTGCTGCCCTTGTAGGAACTGATTCACGATGGCGGCGCGGTGGCACAGCGCGTTGTCGTCCTGGAACTGGGCGCCCTGGCCAACTGCCCTCAGGGCGGGCATCACAAGGGGGCGGATGATGGTGTCGGGGTAGGTGGCACCGGTCAGGCGGCCTTCAACACGGTGTAGGGGGGTCCTGTGACGTAGGCTGAACCCACCCCACACCATCACGGACCCACCTTCATAGCGGTCATGCTCCCTGACGGCAGCGTCAACGTAGCGTTCTCCAGGACGTCGCCAGACGCGAACCCGCCCGTCGTTGAACCTGAGGGTGAACCTTGACTCGTCTGTGAAGAGTACTGTTGCCCATTCAGCTCTTGTCCACCTTCTATGACATGCTGCCCAGGCCCGACGATGAGCT
>CM065731.1:38604623-38617123 GCA_033310375.1 Conus canariensis | reverse complement strand
TCTCCCTCTCTCTCTAACTCACTTCCCTCCTCTCTCTCTCTCTCTCTCTCTCTCTCTCTCTCTCTCTCTCGAAGCAGCAATATCTACAGCTGTACTACAGACCCATTTTTTGATGGATAACCAGCCTGTTCTATTCACTCCTGTTATGGCACGATGCAGACGCTGTAAAGATGTGTGAGGTCGGTCTTCTCGTTGTACTCTCCACTGTTCACTCAGAGGTCACTCACTGATCTCATTTTGTCCCTGTCCTCCTTCACTCCTGTGGGGGTCATGCAGGAAGTCAAGGCGTCTCTCGCACTGTTTGTTTTCATTATAGGGCCTGCAGTTCAGTACTGTGTGAGGTTTCAACTTTGACCCTTGTTGTATCCCAAGTAGCGTGTGTGTGCGTGTGTGTGTGTGTGTGTGTGTGTGTGTGTGTGTGTGTGTGTGTGTGTGTGTGTGTGTGTGCACGCGTGCGTGCGTGCATGCGTGCATGTATATATGTATGTATGTATGTGTGTGTGTATGTGTGTGTGTGTGTGTGTGTGTGTGTGTGTGTGTGTGTGTGTGTGTGTGTGTGTGTGTGTGTGTGTGTGGGTGTGTGTGTGTGTGCACGTGCACACGCATGTGTCTGTATGTGAATGTCTGGATGTGGGTGTATGCATCTTAAGAGAAAAACAATGAGAAACAGACAGTCCGCTAAATGGTGAGCGATCTCTCTAAGTTCAAGGTTTACAGCTTTGTTTGTCTGCCTCAGAGTGCAGCGCTCCTGAAAATCAAACCAGAGAAAGAAAATGACAGTGCCCAACATAACGTCACCCCTGTCTAATTCTCACTTGAATACTTCCAGTCTTATTCTCTAGTCCTGAAAACGCAATCTCATCAGAAATCCGTGGATCCATTCAAAACCCGTCTCTGGTACGAAGAGTTATCTATAGTCTGGTTTTCTCAAATCAATATTGACCCCTGAATTATGTGTGATAAGAGTAGTGTTTGCTTGGAGACAACCTGACCTCGACCAGTTCGCTGCCACACAGGACTGGAAATGAGCCAGTTAAAACGGCACCTTTCATTGTTCTAGACAACGTCTCAGAACTTGATGCCAGCAATGTCCTAATTGTCTTCAGATGTCATCAAAATCCCAATCCATAATCTCTGCATTGAAGAAAGATGGACGAAATTTAAAGGCAAGAAATTGATAGATGAATAATATAATGAATATATTACAGAAAGGAAAATGTCAGTCAGAGAAGTGTGTTACAAATCAACAGGCAAACAGACCTGTAAAACTAAACAAGATAAGGAAAACAAGACAGAGGGAGATAGAGGTAGAGAGAGAGACCGAGAGACGGAGACAGAGACAGGCAGACAGAAAGAGGCAGAGAGACAGACAGACAGACAGACAGACAGACAGAGACACAGGCATACAGACAGAGATAGACAGAGATAAAAATTGATAGAGAGACAGGCAGATAGACAAACAGGCAGACAGACAAAGAGAAACAGAGACAAAGAAAGAGAGACGGACAGATCGACACAGAGACAGAGAGACAGAGAGAGAAAAAGAGTAAAAGGAGGACGGAGAGCGGGCAAGGCAAGGCAAATGGGTCGGAGCCAGATGTACGAAATATACAGCTTTTGAACTTGATGTGACTATCAGCCTGTGTACGCAGAAGAAGAAGAAGAAGATGTGACTCAGTGATTGCCGACACCGACACAGTTGATTGAAACCACCTATCTCTTTTTTTATTGTCATAACCTCTTGTGGTAAAGCAGAAAGGTCATGATCAATGTGAAGATGTTGTTAGAGTGTTATCCAAAATTCTTAAACATCCTTTCAGTACATGAGCCCTGGAAGGAATATAATATAGCAAATCGGCTTGAAACAACAGTGTTACGTTATACATGACGTCAACACTGTCATACTGGGGAGAACTAAAAAGCTGATTAGAGAATGACTATGCGGTTTTAGAAAGCTTCATACTGGACTTCCCTATCTCTGATTCTGTCTGTCTGTCTGTTCTGTCTGTCTGTCTGTCTGTCTCTCTCTCTCTCTCTCTCTCTCTCTCTCTCTCTCTCTCTCTCTCTCTCTCTCTCTCTCTCTCTCTCGTGTGACTGCGATCTGGGGGGCACAGTTTAGTGCATTTTCAATGTCTGTTGTTTGCAAAGTTTGAGGAAGTCATATTCGTCGAAAATTCGCCTCTCTGTTTTGTATTGTGCATGAAATAAGCGTTACTTTTCCGCCTTGTGTGTGTATTTGTATTTTGGCCGTGTTCTCAGCAACCCTGTGCTGTTTCATTCTCCTTGGCAGGATAAAAACAAGTGCATCCCTTATTATCAAGCAGCGGAAACAAGGCTCTCACGATGCCTTTCTGCTGCAGGAAGTCGTAATCACGCACAGTTCATAGACTGGGATGTCATGGACGCCAAGGCTTGTTTGCTGCTGCACAACATAAGGCCTATACTGGCATGTAGAGGACACACTCTGCATTCATCCGACGTCGCTGCGTTTTATTTATACCTCGGATGTCACGGACGATGTGCGCGTAATAAAAACCGTGGCCTATACAGAGTCAATAATAATAACCAGCGGAAGAAATTACCTCTGCATCTCATCTAACTGTCAGCTGCACAGCCTGTTTATGGACTACAGGTCTGGGTAGGGTGTGTCGCTAGACCTTGCCCACAATGACCCGGATTTGTTTGCAACACATGCGCCGTGGATGGGCCATATTTTGGGGGTGGTGAGTTAGGGGATGATAGCTGTTGGATTTGGTGTGACGTCGAAACAGGCATGCTTGGAAAATAAAATGCTGATTAGGGAATATGTGTATGCATAGTTTTCATTGTGCCATCTTCTGTGCCACTTCAGTGATATCGCCTTCCTCCCCAACATTCTCTCCCCACCTACTGATCACTCTCGCTCCTTGTTGACAGCCACAGTTTGTAGTTGTCTGCTGCAGCCCCTGCACTGGGTATTCACTGGAAGCAGCCAATGTTAAGTCGTCATGAGACAACCCACTGAAGGGGACAGTGCATTACTGCCGAATCACCTATAGTGGGGAATGCGAGGTTTACGCAACTCTTCATGCTTAACTTAATTACAAATTCATACAGAGATAGATGTTCCATAAATGTACATAATCCCCCTCTCCCCCCTCTCTCTCTCTCTCTCTCTCTCTCTCTCTCTCTCTCTCTCTATCTGTCTTTCTCACACACACTCTCTCTCTCTCTCTCTCTCTCTCTCTCTCTCTCTCTCTCTCTCTCTCTCTCTTCTGACCAAGAACATTCTGTTTTAGCATATCTAACTGTTCAGTATATAACAGAAACGTTTATTCCTGGAAATGTTGTAAACAGTTCTGTTTCTATTTTCTGCTAATGCATTTACACTGATGGGTTTCAGCAACAGAAACAGTTGTATAAGGCTTAGCCTGTCTGAATGGTAATGTCTTTATGTCACAATTTTGACATTCTGAAACGCTCTTTGAGCAATCTTCTACAGTTATATTTCAAAATGCCATCGCCATTTTGTTCTGGTGCAGGAGAAGAGAGAGAGAGAGAGAGAGAGAGAGAGAGAAGAGAGAGAGAGAGAGAGAAGAGAGAGGGAGAGAGAGGCAGACAGACAGACAGACAGACGTAGAGGCACTCTAGTGCATTTGATTTGACTTTATTCAATGCTTCTCTTTTCAATTTGTTGCATTTCATTTTAATCTCCCTCCCCCCCCCCACTCTGTCTCTGTCTGTCTGCCTGTATGTCTGTCTGTCTGCCTGTCTGTCTGTCTGTCTGTCTGTCTCTCTCTCTCTCTCTCTCTCTCTCTCTCTCTCTCTCTCTCTCTCATCGTGTCATCACATTCCCTCATTCCCAACAACCCATAATCTAAATGTGGGCGCCTACCACCTCACATAAACCTGACTCCCACACCTTGATCCTAGGGGTCAGGTCAGATGTGTATCATGACTCGTTCTGCTCCCCATTCACGCCGCCATGTCATTTGCATTGTTTGCTCCGGTGAGTGGATCATAATTAACTCCCCTGGTACTTGTCACCTTTGATGGCGCATAGACAGGAAGATTCATGACTTCATATCCGGTCGAAGGAAGCTGTGTTTTATTACAGAGTCATTGCAGAAGTCTGCGCAATGATTGCTGAAAATAAACGAGGTTTGCGTTGTCAAGACCAAGGCCATTAACTGTGCAGTCACAGAGCACGTCTACATGGCAACAAAAATTAAGTGGTGCTGTTTTGCTTTACTGAAAGAGTAAAGCGCATACATGTACGTAAGTGAGTTTGTGTGAGTGGCTGATATATATGTGCACAGGCAGGGACAAGGGTAGGATTGGGTGGAGTCTAGAAAGGGAAATATGAGGTTGCATCCATGCAAACGTCCTCTCTCTCTCTCTCTCTCTCTCTCTCTCTCTCTCTCTCTCTCTCTCTCTCTCTCTCTCTCTAGTATGGAAAGAAAACTTACTTTATTTGAGTAGAAGCATTTCGGGAACAAAATCATTACTGTCCATACTTATTAGAGTTTGTAATGCCAAATGAAGCCAAAGTTATGTCATGGCATCCGAGATACATTATTTCCTATACGTGTTCAATAAGATTCATGTTGCATGTGTACCCTTTCATGGCCACAGGCAATTTTCAGGATATGATAGCAGTAATTACATTCCTTAATGTAAGCAGCTGAAGTAAGTCTGTCACCATCCCCTCCTTGTTCAGGCAGTTGTAATCACGTACACAGTTCATAGACTGGGATGCTATGAAACCAGCGCTTGTTTGTTGCTGCACAACTTCAACACAAGGCCTGTATCAGCATAGAGGACACAATCTGCATTCATCCGACGTCGCTGCATTTTATTTATGCCTCGGATGTCACAGACGATGTATGCGTAATAAAAACCGTGGCCTATACAGCGTCAATAATAATAACCAGCGGAAGAAATTACCTCTGCATCTCATCTAACTGTCAGTCGCACAGACTGTTTATGGACTACAGGTCTGGGCAGGGTTAAGGTGTCGCTAGACCTTGCCCACAATGACCCGGATTTGTTTGCAACACATGCGCCGTGGATGGGCCATATTTTGGGGGTGGTGAGTTAGGGGATGATAGCTGTTGGATTTGGTGTGACGTCGAAACAGGCATGCTTGGAAAATAAAATGCTGATTAGGGAATATGTGTATGCATAGTTTTCATTGTGCCATCTTCTGTGCCACTTCAGTGATATCGCCTTCCTCCCCAACATTCTCTCCCCACCTACTGATCACTCTCGCTCCTTGTTGACAGCCACAGTTTGTAGTTGTCTGCTGCAGCCCCTGCACTGGTTATTCACTGGAAGCAGCCAATGTTAAGTCGTCCTGAGGCAACCCACTGGAGGGGACAGTGCATTACTGCCGAGTCACCTTTAGTGGGGAATGTGAGGTTTACGCAACTCTTCACGCTTAAATTTATGACAAGCTCATACAGAGATGTTCCATAAATGTACATAATCCCCCCCCCCCTCTCCTCTCTCTCTCTCTCTCTCTCTCTCTCTCTCTCTCTCTCTCTCTGATGAAGAATACTCCTTTCTAGCATATCTAACTATTCAGTATATAACAGAAACGTTTATTCCTGGAAATGATGTAAACAGCCCTGTTTCTATCTTCTGCTAATGCATTTACACTGATGGGTATCAGCAACTGAAACAGTTGTGTAAGGCTTAGCCTGTCTGAATGGTAATGTCTTTATGTCACAATTTTGAAATTCTAAAACGCTCTTTGAGCAATCTTCTATAGTTATATTTTTAAATGTCATTGCCATGTTGTTCGGGTGCATAGATAGAGAGAGAGAGGGAGGGAGAGAGAGAGAGAGAGAGAGAGAGAGAGAGAGAGAGAGAGAGAGAGAGAGAGAGCAGACAGACAGACAGACGTAGAGGCACTCTAGTGCATTTGATTTGACTTTATTCAATGCTTCTCTTTTCAATTTGTTGCATTTCATTTTAATCCCCCTCCCCCCACCCCTCTGTGTCTGTCTCTGTCTGTCTGTCTGTCTGTCTGTCTGTCTGTCTCTCTCTCTCTCTCTCTCTCTCTCTTCTCTTTCTCTCTCTCTCTCTCATGCTCTCTCTCTCTCTCTAATCATTTCATCAAATTCCCTCGTTCACAACAACCTATAATCTGAATGCAATGCATACCAGCTCACATCAATCTGACTCCTAGATCTTGATCCTAGGGTCAGGTCAGATGTGTATCATGACTCATTCTGCTCCCCATCAACTCCGCCATGTCATTTGCATTGCTTGTTCCGGTGAGTGGATCATAATTAACTCCCCTGGTACTTGTCACCTTTGATGGCACGCAGACAGGAAGATTCATGACTTCATATCCGCTCGAAGGAAGCTGTGTTTTATTACAGGTGTCATTGCAGAAGTCTGCGCAATGATTGCTGAAAATAAATGTGGTTTGCCTTGTCAAGACCAAGGGCATAAACTGTGCAGTCACAGAGCACGACTGCATGGCAACAAAAATGAAATGGTGCTGTTTTGTTTTACTGAAAGAGTATTGTGCATTCATGTACTTAAGTGAGTTTGTGTGAGTGGCTGATATATATGTGCACAGGCAGGGACAAGGGTAGGATTGGGTGGAGTCTAGAAAGGGAAATATGAGGTTGCATCCATGCAAATGTCCTCTCTCTCTCTCTCTCTCTCTCTCTCTCTCTCTCTCTCTCTCTCTCTCTTCTCTCTCTCTCTCTCTCTAGTATGGAAAGAAAGCTTACTTTATTTGAGTAGATGTATTTCACAACAAAATGATTACTGTTCATACTTATTAGAGTTTGTAATGCCAAATGAAGCCAATGTTATGTCATGGCATCCGAGATATATTATTTCCTATACCTGTTCAATAAATTCATGTTGCATGTGTACCCTTTCATGGCCATAGGCAATTTTCAGGATATGATAGCAGTAATTACATTCCTTAATGTAAGCAGCTGAAGTAAGTCTGTCACCATCCCCTCCTTGTTCAGGCAGTTGTAATCACATACACACATAGACTGGGATGCTATGAAACCAGCGCTTGTTTGCTGCTGCACAATTTCAACGCAAGGCCTGTATCAACATAGAGGACACATTCTGCATTCATCCGACGTCGCTGCATTTTATTTATGCCTCGGATGTCACAGACGATGTATGCGAAATAAAAACCGTGGCCTATACAGAGTCAATAATAATAACCAGCGGAAGAAATTACCTCTGCATCTCATCTAACTATCAGTCGCACAGACTGTTTATGGACTACAGGTCTGGGCAGGGTTAAGGTGTCGCCAGACCTTGCCCACAATGACCCGGATTTGTTTGCAACACATGCGCCGTGGATGGGCCATAATTTGGGGATGATAGCTGTTGGATTTGGTGTGACGTCGAAACAGGCATGCTTGGAAAATAAAATGCTGGTTAGGGAATATGTGCATGTGGATTGTTTTTATTTTTCCATCGTCTGGCCACTTCAGTGGTATTGCCTTCCTCCCCAAGTGCCCCTCTCTGCCTGCTGCTCATTATCGCTCCCTGTTTACAGCCACATTTTAGAGTTCCCTGCTGCAGCCCCAGCAGTCTAGAAGCAGTCAGTATTACGTCGTCATGAGGCAACCCTCCAGAGGCGACAATGCATTGCTGCCGAGTCACCTTTAGTAGGGAATGTGAGATTTACACAACTCTTCATGCTTAACTTTATGACAAACTCATAGAGAGATAGATGTTCCATAAATGTGCACCCTCCTCCTCACACACACCTCCTCTCTCCTCTCCCTCTCTCTCTCTTCTCCTCTCTCTCTCTCTCTCTCTCTTCTCTCTCTCTCTCTCTCTCTCTCTCTCTCTCATCTCTTCATAGATGACGAAGAACCGTCTGTTCCAGCATATCTAACTAGTCAGAATATAAGAAAAACGTTCATTCCTAAATAGTATTGTAAACAAACCTGGTTTTTTTTCTTCAGTAATTGTATATATTCTGATAGTTTTCAGCAAAAGAACCAGTTGTTCAATGCTTAGCCTGTTTGAGAGATCATGTCTCTTCTTTCAAAGTGCCATTGCCATGCACCCTTTCGTTGTTCTGCCGCATAGATAGATAGATAGATAGATAGATAGATAGATAGTAGATAGATAGATAGATAGATAGATAGATAGATAGATAAGCATTTTATTCTTTGAATGTCATTTAATTCAATGTTTTTATTTTCAATTTACTGCATTTCATTCTCTCTCTCTCTCTCTTCTCTCTCTCTCTCTCTCTCTCTCTCTATCTCATCGTGTCATCACATTCCCTCATTCCCAACAACCCATAATCTAAATGTGGGCGCCTACTAGCTCACATAAACCTGACTCCCACACCTTGATCCTAGGGGTCAGGTCAGATGTGTATCATGACTCGTTCTGCTCCCCATTCACGCCGCCATGTCATTTGCATTGCTTGCTCCGGTGAGTGGATCATAACTAACTCCCTTGGTACTTGTCACCTTTGATGGCGCTAGACAGGAAGATTCATGATTCATATCCGCTCGAAGGAAGCTGTGTTTTATTACATTCATTGCAGAAGTCTGCGCAATGACTTGCTGAAAATAAACGAGGTTTGCGTTGTCAAGACCAAGGCCATTAACTGTGCAGTAACAGAGCACGTCTGCATAGCAACAAAAATTAAGTGGTGCTGTTTTGCTTTACTGAAAGAGTAAAGCGACATGTACTTAAGTGAGTTTGTGTGAGTGGCTGATATATATGTGCACAGGCAGGGACAAGGGTAGGATTGGGTGGAGTCTAGAAAGGGAAATATGAGGTTGCATCCATGCAAACGTTCTCTCTCTCTCTCTCTCTCTCTCTCTCTCTCTCTCTCTCTCTCTCTCTCTCTCTCTCTCTCTAGTATGGAAAGAAAACTTACTTTATTTGAGTAGAAGCATTTCGGGAACAAAATCATTACTGTCCATACTTATTAGAGTTTGTAATGCCAAATGAAGCCAAAGTTATGTCAAGGCATCCGAGATATATTATTTCCTATACGTGTTCAATAAGATTCATGTTGCATGTGTACCCTTTCATGGCCATAGGCAATTTTCAGGATATGACAGCAGTAATTACATTCCTTAATGTAAGCAGCTGAAGTAAGTCTGTCACCATCCCCTCCTTGTTCAGGCAGTTGTAATCACGTACACAGTTCATAGACTGGGATGCTATGAAACCAGCGCTTGTTTGCTGCTGCACAATTTCAACGCAAGGCCTGTATCAGCATAAAGGACACAATCTGCATTCATCCGACGTCGCTGCATTTTATTTATGCCTCGGATGTCACAGACGATGTATGCGTAATAAAAACCGTGGCCTATACAGCGTCAATAATAATAACCAGCGGAAGAAATTACCTCTGCATCTCATCTAACTGTCAGTCGCACAGCCTGTTTATGGACTACAGGTTGGACAGGGTTAAGGTGTCGCTAGACCTTGCCCACAATGACTCGGATTTGTTTGCAACACATGCGCCGTGGATGGGCCATGAGTTAGGGATGATAGCTGTTGGATTTGGTGTGACGTCGAAACAGGCATGCTTGGAAAATAAAATGCTGGTTAGGGAATATGTGCATGTGGATTGTTTTTATTTTTCCATCGTCTGGCCACTTCAGTGGTATTGCCTTCCTCCCCAAGTGCCCCTCTCTGCCTGCTGCTCATTATCGCTCCCTGTTTACAGCCACATTTTAGAGTTCCCTGCTGCAGCCCCAGCAGTCTAGAAGCAGTCAGTATTACGTCGTCATGAGGCAACCCTCCAGAGGCGACAATGCATTGCTGCCGAGTCACCTTTAGTAGGGAATGTGAGATTTACCCAACTCTTCATGCTTAACTTTATGACAAACTCATAGAGAGATAGATGTTCCATAAATGTGCACCCTCCTCCTCACACACACACCTCTCTCTCCTCTCCCCTCCCTCTCCTCTCTCTCTCTCTCTCCTCTCTCTCTCTCTCTCTCTTTTCCTCTCTCTCCTCTCTTCTCTCTCTCTCTCTCTCTCTCTCTCTTCTCTCTCTCTCTCTCTCTCTCTCTCTCTCTCTCTCAAGATGACGAAGAACCGTCTGTTCCAGCATATCTAACTGTCAAATATAAGAAAAACGTTTATTCCTGAATAGTACTGTAAACAAACCTGTTTTTTTTTCTTCAGTAATTGTAATTTATTCTGATAGTTTTCAGCAAAAGAAACGTTGTTCATGCTTAGCTGTTTGAGAGATCATGTCTTTTCTTTCAAGTGCCATTGGAAACAGTTGTTCCATGCTTCGCTTGTTTGAAGATCATGTCTTTTCTTTCAAAAATGCCATTGCCATGCACCTTTCGTTGTTCTGGCGCATAGATATGATAGTAGATAAAGATAGATAGATAGTTGATAGATAGATAGATAGATAGATAGATAGATAGATGTCAGATAGATAAGCATTTTATTGCTTTGAATGTCATTTAATTCAATGTTTTTATTTTCAATTTACTGCATTTCATTCTCTCTCTCTCTCTCTCTCTCTCTCTCTCTCTCTCTCTCTCTCTCTCCTCTTCTCTCTCTCTCTCTCTCTCATCGTGTCATCACATTCCCTCATTCCCAACAACCCATAATCTAAATGTGGGCGCCTACTAGCTCACATAAACCTGACTCCCACACCTTGATCCTAGGGGTCAGGTCAGATGTGTATCATGACTCGTTCTGCTCCCCATTCACGCCGCCATGTCATTTGCATTGCTTGCTCCGGTGAGTGGATCATAATTAACTCCCCTGGTACTTGTCACCTTTGATGGCGCGACAGACAGGAAGATTCATGAATTCATATCCGTTCGAAGGAAGCTGTGTTTTATTACAGTGTCATAGCAGACGTTTGCGCAATAATTGCTAAAAAATAAATGTGGTTTGCGTTGTGAAGGCCAAGGGCATCAACTGCACAATCGCAGAGCACATCTGCACTGAGACAAAGGTATGTGCTGTTTTGCTAAACTAAAAGAGCATAGTGCGTCCATGCACTTCAGCGAGTATATATGAGTGGATGATGTATATGGGCGTGGGCAGGGACAAAGGCAGGATTGGGTGCAGTCTAGAAAAGGATAATATGAGGTTGCGTCAATGCAGATATCCTCTCCTCTCTCTCTCTCTCTCTCTCTCTCTCTCTCTCTCTCTCTCTCTCTCTCTCTTATGGAAAGAAAGCTCAGTCTGTTTGAGTAGAGGCATTTCAGTAAAAACAAAACAATAAAATGATAATAATAATAACTGCCCATACTTATTAGAGTTTGCAATGCCAAATGACGCCAATGTTCTGTCATGGCATCCGATGTATGCTATGTTCTATACGTGTTCAATTAAATTCATGTTGCATGTGTAACCCTTCATGACCATCGGCCATTTTCTGGATATGGCAGAAGGAATTACATCCCTTAATGTCAGGCAGTGGAAGCAAGTCTGTCACCATCCCCTCCTCGCTCAGGAAGTCGTAATCATGAACTCAGTTCATAGACTGTGGTGCCACGGAAGCCAAGGCTTGTTTGCTGATGCACAACTTCAACACAAGGCCTGTTTTGCAGAGAGGGTACATTCTGCATTCATCCGACGTCTCTACATTTTATGTGTACCTCAGATGTCACGGACGATGGTGTGTGTGTGTGTGTGTGTGTGTGTTGTGTGTGTTGTGTGTGTTGTGCGTGCGTGTGTGTGTGGTGTGTGTGTGTGTGTGTGTGTGTGTGTGTGTGGTTGGTGTTGATAAAAACCGTGGCTTATACAACATAAATGATAATAACCAGCGGAAGAAATTACCCTGCATCTCATTTAACTGTCAGCTGAACAGCCTGTTTATGGACTACAGGTCTGGGCAGGGTTCAAGTGTCGCTAGACCTTGCCCACAATGACCCGGATTTGTTTGCAACGCATGCGCCGTGGATGGACCATGATTTCGCGGTAGTGAGTTAGGGGATGACAGCTGTTGCATTAGGTGTGACGTCAGGACAGGCATGCTGGGAAAATAAAGTATCGATTAGGGAGTGTTCAGTGAATACAATGCTTCACACTTGACTTCATGACAGGATAAGATGTCCGCAATCACCCCCATCCCATCCCCACCCTCACTACCTTGTCCTCCCTTATCTCCATCCTGCGGTCACCCATGCATCATCATTAGCTTCCTGCAGAAATAATCACTGCTTTAGTAGCGCTTGTTGTTGATAGAACTACTTGCAGAAATAATCACTGCTTTAGCGGCGCTTGTTGTTGTTGATAGAACTACTTGCAGAAATAATCACTGCTTTAGCGGCGCTTGTTGTTGTTGATAGAACTACTTGCAGAAATAATCACTGCTTTAGTGGCGCTTGTTGTTGTTGATAGAACTACCTGCAGAAATAATCACTGTTCTAGTGGCGCTTGTTGTTGTTGATAGAACTACTTGCAGAAATAATCACTGCTTTAGTGGCGCTTGTTGCTGTTGATAGAACTGCTGCAGAAATAATCAAGTTCTAGTGGCGTGTTGTTGATAAGAACTACTTGCAGACTATCACGTT
>CM065731.1:38577123-38597123 GCA_033310375.1 Conus canariensis | reverse complement strand
AATGTGCCGGTGACAGTATTATAGACTATCTTCAGATGTTGTTTAATAGGCTTTATGATACTGGTGCTTTCCCAAAAGAATGGTGAAAATCTATAATAGTCCCAATATTTAAAAAAGGAGATGCACACAACCCTGATAACTACCGAGGTGTAGCCCTAACTAGCGCAGTGAGTAAAGTTTACACCCACATTTTAAACAGGAGACTGACCGCATGGGCTGAACGGGAGGAAAAATCATAGAAGAACAGGCAGGATTCAGAAAAGATTATAGCACCATCGACCACATGTTTACGCTATATGCTATGGTACAATCTTATTTATTGACAAATAAGAAACTATATGTAGCCTTCATCGATTTCCGGAAAGCATTCGACTCTGTGAATAGAAATATATTATGGGATGTGCTAAGAAAAGCAGGTGTTCAAGGTAAATTATATAGGTCACTGAAGGGGGGTTATAATTCAGTACTAGCCTGTGTTAGGGATAAGGGTTTATATTCAGATTATTTTGGATGCCCTCAAGGTGTAAAGCAAGGATGTTTATTGAGCCCACAAATGTTTTCTTTCTTTATAAATGAATTGGCTCTAGAAATTAATAGAAAGGGAAGGCACGGGATCCAGTTAATACCAGGTATGACAGAAGTTTTTCTGTTGCTATTTGCAGATGATGTGATTCTTGTTTCAGATACACCAGTTGGACTGCAGAATCAATTAAGTGCACTAAACGGAGAGGCGGATAGACTAAAATTAACGGTTAATATGGATAAGACAAAGATAATGGTTTTCAGAAAGGGAGGGTATTTGGCTAGGCATGAAAAATGGTGGTATGGCGATTTAGAAGTTAAAGTTGCAAATAATTACAAATACTTAGGTCTAATTTTCACAACTAAACTAAGTATGAGTAAAGCATGGATGGAAATGTATAGAAAAGGAAGGAAAGGAGTTATTGAGATTTTAGGATCTTTAAGGAAGTTGAAATGTATTGAACCTACTATATTTTGGAAACTTTTTGATTCACAAGTGGAACCTATGATAACATATGGAGGAGAAATATGGGGTTTACTGGAAAATGACCTTATGGAAAAGGTGCACACACTGGCGATTAAACGTTTTCTAAACATCCCTTTACACAGTTCTAATAAAATGACATATGGAGAAACGGGTAGATACCCCTTGCAAATACGTTCCAAAACTAAGTGTGTCAAGTATTGGCTACGTCTTGTAAAACTTCCATAAAGCAGAATTAATAAACAAGCATATTATATGTTATTAAGACAACATGAAAATGGAAGACAAAACTGGGTTTCTGGAGTAAAAAATCTCCTTTTCGAAACTGGATTTGGTTTTGTATGGAATAACCAGGGTGTTGTGAACGACAAACTTTTTATCCTAGAATTTAAAGAGCGTTTGATATCCTCCTACCAACAGATCTGGCACTCTGAATTAGAAAATAGTGAGAAATACTCGTGGTTCTTGCGCTTTAATAGTGACTTACAGCCAGAAAAGTATTTATCGGTTGTAACGCGAAAATGGCATAGGGGTTCATTAGCACGCTTTCGAACAAGGACCCTTGGTCTATATGCTAGAGAAAGATGGTATGGTATATTTAATAATGAACCTAATTGTATCTGTCCAATTTGTAAAAAAAAATAATATAGATGAATTTCACTTTTTCTTTCAGTGTGAGGTGTATGAAAAGGTACGGGGAAAATGCGATGTCTTTAAATCAGTATTAGCAGAAGAACGCGACTTAGCCACTCTGTTACAGAGTGATAGTGAAAACAACTTAAAATCTATTGCTAAATTTATCGCAGAAGCAAATATTCTTCGAAAAAGGAAGCTTTTCAATACTTAAGTAGAATTAATGTTCATTCTTATTAAGTCCTATTGTCCTCTCAACTGACTGACTAGGCCTGTTGGTCGCTTGCTATTTATGATGTTTGCTAATTTCTGTTTGCTTTCTGATTCTCTTTAATTTTGATTTTTCTTAATTTTGTTCAAGCAGTGTTCCCCATGTCAAATAGCAGGTTTTGCTGATGACATTAAACTGTATTCATTGTCATTCTCTCTCTCTCTCTCTCTCTCTCTCTCTCTCTCTCTCTCTCTCTCTCTCTCTCTCTCTCACTCACACACACACACACACACACACACACACACACACACACACACACACACACACAGAGAGAGAGAGAGGAGTGGAATGAATCTGTTGGAAAGTCAAGTTCCCTCCCTGGAACGCATCGACTTGAAATAGAAAAGAACTGTAGCTTTAATTTCAAGGTCCTGAACATCCATTCAATTCCGTCTGTAATCAAGCTTTCAAATGAAGAAGGCACTTCCATTACAAATCCTTTGCGA
Organism: Conus canariensis; assembly: GCA_033310375.1. NCBI lineage: Eukaryota > Metazoa > Mollusca > Gastropoda > Neogastropoda > Conidae > Conus > Conus canariensis. Next base: position 38,594,767 of record CM065731.1, on the reverse strand, counting down.
GATGGAAAACAAAAACTGAAACACGCATTGTGAACTGACGCTATCTCAAAAGCAATTACTGTCGCTATCTGCCGAGTCCCCTTAAGCCTCCAAATTGGCGGGATTTCTCAGATTGTCTGCTGAGTTCCAGAATCTCTCATACTGCTTAGATTTGTCATGCTTCTGTCTTTCGCTCGATCTGTTGAGGCCCACGGCTTTGTTACTTGACAACAGATCAACATGGCGCGGAAACAGGAAATAGATTCAGTCGTTGCACATGCGCAGTCATCGTCAAAAGACTCTGGACTGAGGGGAGAGAACTCAGTCAGCTGACGGTGGCATTTTCTCTGTGAAATTCAGAATCTGCACTGACTGTCAGCGCTGATATCTTCAACTACTTTCGGGAATCGAGCATTGCAAAAAATGCCAGTTGAATATTTTGGGTCACTGTGAAGTTCTGTATACATGAGTCCACTGTCCTTAAATGGTAATTTTTCTTTTTTTTCTGTTTTTGTTTTGTTTTGCTTTGTTTTGTTTTGTTTTGTTTGTTTTTTGTTTGTTTGTTTTTTGTTTTTGTTTTTGTTTTGCTGTATGGTTTTAAGGGGCGCCTTTGGTCAAGTGCTTAGACCGTTCAACTGTGAATCTGATGATCATGAGTTCAAATCTCTCCTGAGATCGGATTTTTACGGCTTAAAACCCCCTTCTGTCCACCCAGCAGTAAATGGGATACCTGATTCAATTCAGGGATGGTTAAGGCGGCGGAGGAAGAGGGACGGGTTTCATCTGCCATAATGCCTTACCCTAGATGCATGCAGTTTCATCTTTGAAAGTTCACTGCCGCTACGGTCATTAGCCTATGAAGCATAAAGCTTCATGACAAAACACCAGCTGCTGTGCTGTGTTGAATAGTGTAGGGGAGTGCGTTTACAGGACGACAGCACCCATCGCCCTCAAAACCAGCATGTCCTCGTTGGACTCCTCAGCCTTACCCACGACTCCTACCCTCAGTGCTGTGGAGAAAAAAAACTGACTCAGGCTGGAACCACTCGGTAGGACTCGTTCAGGTTGTGAGAGTGTGGTTCCAATTTCTTGTGCTATTAAAAATCCTTTCAAAACTGGTATCACAGCAGTGCAGTGTCTCCTTCGCAACGTGGCGGTATGGCGACCTGATATTGATAGTTTCCTGTAGACTGCTGGGGTCGAGACTACGACAGCACGTGTGTGCGTTTGTGTTGGGGAGGCAGGAGCAGTAAAAGAAAAAGTGTTTATCTTCATGTGAAGAATAAGGCTGACTTGAGCTATGTTGATGGTGGTTCATCGTCAAAATAGAACAAACTCCTTTCATTCAATACTCTTCACGCAAAACAACTTTCCCACAAGAAAACTGGTGAATTATTCTACTACTCGGGTACTTTGTCACTGGGTCAAATACACATTATTGTGTATGCATGCCTACACACGTTTCTCGACCAAAAAAGACCCGGCTAAACCATCCTGCCGTTATGAATAGCCTGATCAGCTGAGAAAGCACCATCCAAACTGCTTTTATTGCTGCAACTATACAAGAAGGCTTATGCTATGCTCTGTGATCTTGATAATCGAGGAAAGACCACTTGGACCGCAAAATGTTCGATCATGTTTGTTTTGGATTTGTGTGGCTGGAGCAAGGTGTGGGTGACGTCAATGAATTTTTGTGTGTCTTTCGGCAGAGAATAATTGATTGTAGATGGCAAGAATGGAGTGAACACGTGAATGAGAGTGACAGGTTTTCTGTATACAGAACTTTTTGTAATCCGTGTGACTCTCTACTTATGTATCTATGCATGAATCTTGACAGGCATTTAAAATATATTATAACTAAGTTTAGATTTGGCATTTCTGACTTATCAATTCACTACTATAGGTATAGAAACCATAGGCCACAAGACTTAATTCGTAAATATGTAAAGCTGCTGTCGAAAACGAAATGCACTTCTTATTATGTTGTCCATTTTACAATAGCATGAGAGTAAATTGCTCAAAAGTTCTCTCATAATTCGAATGGTTTTCGTTTATCTCTCTTGTTGGCCTCAACGAACATTATTACAGTCAGAAAATTAGCACTTTATATTTATCAAGCGTTTAAAGCGCGGCGTTTAAAGCTATAACTTTAATGTATATTTATGTATGTGTATGTACTGATGTTTACATGTATTTGTTTTTGTTCCCCTCTTCCAAAGAGGGCCTTGACCTTATGAAATAAAGATTTTATTTAATTTCATTTATATATATATATATATATATATATATATAGAGAGAGAGAGAGAGAGAGAGAGGAGAGAGGTGTGCGTGTGTGTGTGTGTGTGTGTGTGTGTGTGTGTGTGTGTGTGTGTGTGTGTGTGGTGTGTCCATGAATGCATGACACTTGAACAAGGATTTAGCACAGATCAACCCATGCATGCATCAAACTTTCACTCGGGGGTAGTCACACTGTGCGGTCAATAACAGATACAGTGACTGATAGCCTCCGAAAGTGTTCCAGAGTAAGACAGAACCCACCCAGTCTAAAGAGCTTTCAGCTCTCTGTGCTCCAGGCTGCTGTAGCAAAGGACCAGATGAGACCTACTCCTCAATGCCAATGTCTGGCTCCGTGGACTGGAGTCTGAATACTCCTCTTCAGTCTGTCATGGTGACACAGGCTCTTTTCATTTCAGCCTCAACTCTGCACTTCCTTTCTGAACAGATGACAAACACACACCACTAGGAATCAATCAGTCTTACCTTTGCCCAGCGCTCCTTCACACCTTTGATAGCTAGGAGATTGTTGTTCGTTCTTCTTGAACAAGTGCTTGGCATCTTGTATCCAGTCAAATATTTCGTTTTGTATTTCATGTCCTGATTTAGGTTGATATACAATATGGACGATTCTTCCCATCAATTCGCCGAGAATCCAGTCCACTACATTCGACCCAATGTGTGTGTGTGTGTGTGTGTGTGTGTGTGTGTGTGTGTGTGTGTGTGTGTGTGTGTGTGTGTGTCTGTGACATGGGCTCTTCATTGACGTTGGGATCATCTTTTTACGTTTCTGTGGTTCACCTATTGGAGGCATACTTTTTTTTAGTACCCCCGAAGAGGCATTCTGTGCTCCTTATTTGGAATAAAAAAATGTTTAAACAGCAGTGATGTCCATGGAAGAAAAGTGTTGCCCACGATTTTCTTTGCGAGCTTTCCAAACAGAGACGCGGGTGAAAAATGAGCGTTAAATGATGCTTACCGCAGAATGGTTAACATCTTGCACACGTAAAATCCCATTACCAACTTTCGGACGAGAAGGCCAGTTTGGCCGTTGGTATGGATGACACGTTACACATAGCATGCACCCTGCGTGGGAAATGGAAAGAATGAAGGAAGTAAGGAAATGGAGTGAACGATATTGAACGATATTGACTGGATGACACGGGAAACGACTGAATGAAGAGCCAGCTGGCAGCTCTTCAGTCGGCACTACCCAGGTAGGCAGCCCGTTGTGTAAACGAGTGTGCATTGTAAAGCGCTTAGAGCTTGGTCTCTAGCCGAGAATAGGCGCTATATAAGTATTCATTATAATAATATAATAATAATGTGAAATGTCAACAAAAATCAGCAATAAATGATGCTCACAGCAATGTGGGTGTACGTACAACGCAGTCAAGAAATGAATTTTTAAACTATTCACAGCAGAACAGTTGTGTGCGAGATATGAACAAAATTGTGATTTAAGTAACGTTTATTGAAGAATGGTTTTGTGTGATGTATCAACGGAAATGAGCATTGAATGATGCTCACAACAAAATGGATGTAAGTGTTGTGTAAACAAAAAAAAAACAAAAACAAAAAAATGATGCGTATGCTAGAATATTTGTGTGTATGGTATAAACTAAAATGAATCTCGAATGATGTTCACGCTGAAAGGCTGAATATGAGGTGTAAATAAAAATGAGCGTTTAAATAATGTTCATGGGGGGGGGGGGGGTTGCTTGTGAGGTGTAAACAAAAATGAACATCAATGATGCTCGTGGTAGAATGGTTATGTGTTAGAAGTGAAGGGAAATAAACATTAAATGATGCTTACAACATAACGCTTATGAGTTGGCTTGAACAAAAACAAGCATCAAAATGTTGCTTACGTCATACTGTATGTGTTAGAGATGTGACCAAAAATAAACATTAAACGATACTCACAGCATAATGGATGTGCGTGTGAGTTTGGACATTAATGAATGAGAGAGAGAGAGAGGGAGAGGGAGAGACAGAGAGCGGGAGAGAGAGAGAGAGAGGAGAGAGAGAGAGAGAGAGAGAGAGAGAGAGAGAGAGAGGAGAATTTGTATTTTGTATTTTGTGTTTTGTGTGTGTATGTGCGTGTGTGTGTGTGTGTGTGTGTGTGTGTGTGTGTGTGTGTGTGTGTGTGTGTGTGTGTGCGTGCGCGCGCGCGCGCAAGTACGTGCGTCCGTGCGTGCGTGCGTGCGTGCGTGCGTGCGTGCGTGTGTGTGTGTGTGTGTGTGTGTGTGTGTGTTGTGTGTGTGTGCGCGCGTGTCGCTTTATATATACAGAGAGAGAGAGAGAGATGTGGATGAGTTGTGTCTGTTGTGTAAGGAGTCAAATGAGTATGAAATCCACTGTGTCCTAACATATACTGTTCCTACTGTTCCGAACGATCTTTGTGTGGAGAGAAAATCCTGTGTGAATCCGTGTTTATTTCGATTTTGTTTACTTGTGGCATCGAACGATGAAGGAACAGTATGCACGTTAGAAGGGTATCTACATAAAGCCTTTCAGTGAAGACAAACTGGTCTGTCGTGATTTCTTTTGTAATTTATGCCTGTAACGGAATGCCCTATTTGTTTTCCGTTCTCGTTCTCGTATCTGCTAAACATTGTAACTGCCCCTTGTTTGTATGAGGCTTTGGCCTTACTGAATAAATCATCTGGATCTGGATCTGAATCTCTCTCTCTCTCTCTCTCTCTCTCTCTCTCTCTCTCTCTCTATGTTATGCTATCATACATTACCCGTATGACTAGCACGGACAGTTTCAAGGGTGAATGCTTCATGATCCCATAGATTCTAGTCTGGAGGGGAAAAAAAAAACTTTACAATAATTGAACCAAGCACCTGCGGCACCTGCTTTGCTTGATAGGTGGGTGTATGCCACAAACTTTTCGTCACTGCGATTTACTTTTCTTTAAATGTAAGTTTGACGTCATTATGTCAAGCAGCCAGCAGCCCGACCATATTCCGTATCCAAAGAAATAGTCCTCTACCACAAAATATAATTAGCTGTTTAAAGTTCATTGATCGACGTTTCAAATGAATGAAATAATCATTTCTTCATATTAAGTTTATAATGCTGAAAATATATCTAAGGATATGGCCCAAATGCTAGATAAATCTTGTAGTTATGGATCCGTTGCTGAGATAGTAGGAGTACACAAGCGTCAGATCTAACGGATTCATTTCTGTTGAAGACAGCGGACCAGCTGGACAGCCACAATCGGACGCCGCAGGGTAGGTAGATTTCCTTCTTCTCGATTCGACACCGAGTCAACTTTTTTTTTTTTTTTTTTTTTTTTACTAATCTAATATATAAATGGCAAATTCTGTGTGTGTGTGTGGTGTGTGTGTGTGTGTCTGTGTACGCTATAGACTCAAAAACGGCTCAACCGATTGTCATGAAATTTGGCAGGTACGTCTGTTGTGACCCGAGGATGGTTTTGGGCTAATCTCTAAAAAAATAAAACCGTTAAAAAACCGTTAAAAAAACTGTTATAACGGTTTCAAAGACATCTTTTTCCTCTGCTTTTCTTCAAATAGCCGTTGTGACATTGCACAGGTACATGACTACTTCTCTAAAATTAGAACCGTTATTTGGCAGTTAAAAAACGTTATTTATAACAGTTAAAAACCGATCTAGTTGCAAAGCGAGAGGACTGCAGGCGGAAATCTAAACAAATCTTAAATAAATGTTAGCGAACCGCCCAGAGAACGTGGACAAACGAGTCACAAGACGAAACACAACTAGTTTCGACCTCTTAGGTCTTCATCAGGTGAGACATTAACGAATAAAACAATGCACTTAGCTTTGATCGCTTCAGATCACTTCGTAGGGTTCAGCGCAAGGAAGAAGGCGTTGAATGAGAACCTTCAACGCCTTCTTCCTTGCGCTGAACCCTACGAAGTGATCTGAAGCGATCAAAGCTAAGTGCATTGTTTTATTCGTTAATGTCTCACCTGATGAAGACCTAAGAGGTCGAAACTAGTTGTGTTTCGTCTTGTGACTCGTTTGTCCACGTTCTCTGGGCGGTTCGCTAACATTTATTTTAAGATTAGTTAAAAACCGTTAAAAACACCAAACCCTACAAAAGAAACTGTTTAAAACCCGATTTTCTTGAAATTTAGCAGGTATGTCTGTTGTGACCCGAGGATGGTTTTGGGCTAATCTTTAAAGAAATAAAACTGTTAAAAACCGTTAAAAAAACTGTTATAACGGTTTCAAAGACATCTTTTTCCTCTGCTTTTCATCAAATGGCCGTTGTGACATTGCACAGGTACATCGAACCTAGAGGAACATCTCCCGAGTAACATAGGGTCATTGGACAGTTTCTACGACAGTTATTTATGACCGTTAAAAACCGTTAACAACACGTACACCCCTAAAAACGATCAAAAATACAATCTTTTCTGATGTTGGCGGCAAAGGGAGTCCTCGGATCGCCACCAAACTTGACATGAGTCTACAAGGACATACTGTGAATAACATTGGGTCATTCGATAGTTTTTATGACCGTTATTTATCACCGTTAAAAAGCGTTATTTTCTAAATTTAGACCTTTCTTGATGAAATTAGGTATACAGGTGTAGTTTTCAATGCTGAACAATGATATACAACTTACACGAACCGAAACTTAAAAATTGACCGTTAAAAACCGTTATTATATAAATTTAGACCGTTCTTGATGAAATTCGTTATACAGATGCAGTTTTACACGCTGAACAATGATATACAACTTACACGAACGGAAACTTACAAATTGACCGTTAAAAACCGTTATTATATAAATTTAGAGCGTTCCTGATGAAATTCGGTATACAGATGCAGTTTTACACGCTGAACAATGATATACAACTTACACGAACGGAAACTTAAAAATTGACCGTTAAAAACCGTTATTATATAAATTTAGACCGTTCTTGATGAAATTCGTTATACAGATGCAGTTTTACACGCTGAACAATGATATACAACTTACACGAACGGAAACTTACAAATTGACCGTTAAAAACCGTTATTATATAAATTTAGAGCGTTCCTGATGAAATTCGGTATACAGATGCAGTTTTACACGCTGAACAATGATATACAACTTACACGAACGGAAACTTAAAATTGACCGTTAAAAACCGTTAAGATCCGTTATTTTCTAAATTTAGAACTTTCTTGATGAAATTTGGCATACAGGTGCAGTTTTACACGCTGATCAATGATAGACAACTAATATGAACAGAAACTTAAAATTGACCGTTAAAAACCGTTAATTTCTAAATTTAGAAATGGTATCACCGTTAAAAAGCGTTATTTTCTAAATTTAGACCTTTCTTGATGAAATTTGGTATACAGGTGTGGTTTTCAATGCTGAACAATGATATACAACTTACACGAACCGAAACTTAAAATTGACCGTTAAAAACCGTTATTATATAAATTTAGACCGTTCTTGATGAAATTCGGTATACAGATGCAGTTTTACACGCTGAACAATGATATACAACTTACACGAACGGAAACTTAAAATTGAGCGTTAAAAACCGTTAAGATCCGTTATTTTCAAAATTTAGACCTTTCTTGATGAAATTTGGCATACAGGTGCAATTTTACACGCTGATCAATGATAGACAACTAATATGAACAGAAACTTAAAATTGACCGTTAAAAACCGTTAATTTCTAAATTTAGAAATGGTATCACCGTTAAAAAGCGTTATTTTCTAAATTTAGACCTTTCTTTGATGAAATTTGGTATACAGGTGTAGTTTTCAATGCTGAACAATGATATACAACTTAAACGCACCAAAACTTAAAATTGACCGTTAAAAAATCGTAGCTGACTTCCCTGGAGAGGAAACTCTGTACAGATCTGTTGACACGGCCAAGAATGATGATGAAGCAGTCCTTTACCCACAAGAACTCCTGAACTCCATTGAGATTTCTGGACTTCCACCACATGAACTGTTGCTGAAATCTGGAGTCCCTATTATCATTCTCCGCTCACTGGACCCGCCAAAGGTGATCAATGGCACCCGATGTGTCTTCACCAGACTGCACAGGAACGTTGTAGAAGCGAAAATATCATGTGGCCCCCACAAAGGTTAACCGGTGCTGCTCCCCAGAATTCCTCTGGAACCCATGGACTCATCCCTGCCATTCCAGTTCTGATGGCTTCAGTTTCCCATGAAACCAGCTTTCGCTCTGACAATCATCAAGAGCCAGGGTCCGACATTTTCATCCCTTGGGGCAGACCTGACCGTTCCGTGTTTTACACATGGAATGTTCTACGTTGCAGCATCACGAACTGGAAACGCAGAAACACTGACTGTAGCTGCGCCAAACAGGGAGACCAGAAATGTTGTCTACCCAGAGGCCCTCCAATAGACATGATACATTGTGAAAATGCAATCTTTTCACAGAGTTGTCATGTTTGAGTTGGATTTAACGTCCATGCCCAAATCAAGGATATGCAGGTGGCTGGTCCGTCACATTAGCCTGACACCTGCGGGGCCAGGGTGGACATCGGGGTGAACTACGGTCATTTTAGCTGGAAACATTCCACGTTAAACTTTCCAAGACCAAGCCGGGATTCGAAACCACGACCTTTGGATCATGAGTCCAGCGCCTTATCCACTAGGTTATGGTGGCCCCTACAGAGTTGTCATTTTGGAGCACTTCAATCAAGGAATTGAGAATGCATCAGTAAGTTCACAAAGTACAGGCATCCCTCTATGGACTGTGTATCGTATTACGAAAAAAATTCGTGAGGGAAAACAGATTGAGAGGCAAGAAGGGAGTGGGCGTCCGAAGAAATTGGGTGAAGTAGATAGGAGGAGGCTGGGGCAATTGGTTCAGCATGGGAAAAACGAAACAAACCCAAGCTGAATTTTATTGTATTGTCTTTTAAGTGGTGAGAGAGAGGGGTGGCCAGAAAATTATTGTACAGATACACCCGAGCGAAGCCGGGTACACCGGCTAGTCTAATATATAAATGGCAAATTCTGTCTGTGTGTGTGTGTGTGTGTCTGTGTACGCTATAGACTCAAAAACGGCTCAACCGATTGTAATGAAATTTGGCAGGTACGTCCGTTGTGATCCGAGGATGGTTTTGGGCTAATCTCTAAAAAAATAAAACCGTTAAAAAGCTGTTATAACGGTTTCAAAGTCATCTTTTTCCTCTGCTTTTCTTCAAATAGCCGTTGTGACATTGCACAGGTGCAGGACTACTTCTCTAAAATTAGAACCGTTATTTGGCAGTTAAAAAACGTTATTTATAACAGTTAAAAACCGTTAAAAACACCAAACCCTATAAAAGAAACTGTTTAAAACCCGATCTTGTTGAAATTTAGCAGGTACGTCTGTTGTGACCCGAGGATGGTTTGGGGCTAATCTCTAAAAAAATAAAACCGTTAAAAACCGTTAAAAACCTGTTATAACGGTTTCAAAGACATCTTTTTCCTCTGCTTTTCATCAAATGGCCGTTGTAACATTGCACAGGTACGGGGCTACTTCTCGAAAATTAGAACCGTTATTTGGCAGTTAAGAAACGTTATTATAACAGTTAAAAACCGTTAAAAACACCAAACCCTATAAAAACTGTTTAAAACCCGATCTTCTGAGGTTGGCGGCCACGAGAGTCATCGGATCGCCACCAAACTTGACATAAGCCTACAGGAACATCCAGCGGGTAACATAGGGTCATTAGATAGTCATTATGACCATTAAATTTGACCGTTAAAAACCGTTATTTTCAAAATTTAGGCTGTTCTTGATGAAATTCGGTATACATGTGCAGTTTTAAATGCCGAAAAATGATATACAACTTTTACGAACCGAAATTTAAAATTGACCGTTAAAAAACGTTATTTTATAAATTTAGAGGATTCTTGAAGAAATTCGATATACATGTGCAGTTTTGAACGCTAAACAATGATATACAATTTTCAAGATCTGAAACTTAACATTGACCGTTAAAAACCGTTATTTTCTGAATTTCTGAATTTTCGCCCTTCTTGATAACATTCCGTATGCACGTACAGTTTTAAGCGCTGAACAATGTTATGCAAATTTTACGAACCAAAACTTAACATTGACCGTTAAAAACCGTTAAAAAAACTGTTATAACGGTTCCAAAGACATCCTTTTTCCTCTGCTTTTCTACAAATAGCCGTTGTGACTTTGCACAGGTACAGGACTACTTCTCTAAAATTAAAACCGTTATTTGGCAGTTAAAAAACGTTATTTATAACAGTTAAAAACCGTTAAAAACACCAAACCCTATAAAAGAAACTGTTTAAAACCCGATCTTCTTGAAATTTAGCAGGTACGTCTGTTGTGACCCGAGGATGGTTTGGGGCTAATCTCTAAAAAAATAAAACCGTTAAAAACCGTTAAAAAACTGTTATAACGGTTTCAAAGACATCTTTTTCCTCTGCTTTTCATCAAATGGCCGTTGTGACATTGCACAGGTACGGGGCTACTTCTCGAAAATTAGAACCGTTATTTGGCAGTTAAGAAACGTTATTTCTAACAGTTAAAAACCGTTAAAAACACCAAACCCTATAAAAACTGTTTAAAACCCGATCTTCTGAGGTTGGCGGCCACGAGAGTCATCGGATCGCCACCAAAGTTGCATAAGCCTACAGGAACATCCAGCGGGTAACATAGGGTCATTAGATAGTCATTATGACCATTAAATTTGACCGTTAAAAACCGTTATTTTCAAAATTTAGGCTGTTCTTGATGAAATTCGGTATACATGTGCAGTTTTAAATGCCGAAAAATGATATACAACTTTTACGAACCGAAATTTAAAATTGACCGTTAAAAAACGTTATTTTATAAATTTAGAGGATTCTTGAAGAAATTCGATATACATGTGCAGTTTTGAACGCTAAACAATGATATACAATTTTCAAGATCTGAAACTTAACATTGACCGTTAAAAACCGTTATTTTCTGAATTTCGAAATTTTCACCCTTCTTGATAACATTCCGTATGCACGTACAGTTTTAAGCGCTGAACAATGTTATGCAAATTTTACGAACCAAAACTTAACATTGACCGTTAAAAACCGTTATTTTCTAAATTTACACCGCTATTGATAAAATTCGGTATGCGTATGTCCAGTAACGGTAAGTAATTTTGCAACATGGATGGGACAGGGTAGGGGGATGAAAAGGGAGGAATGAGAGGGGCCAGAAAAATGATTGTACAGTGCAATGCCTGATACAGTATTTTTTCATTGGACACAGACCCGTTGAAATAAACTACTTTTGCACAAAGTCTATTCCTACAAAATTAAGGGCAATCAGAAGAATGGGAATGGGAACAGTGAGTGCAGACGGAAAATCGAGCGAGAAAAGCATCTCGACATGCTAGGGAAGATCCAGAGAGAGAGGGAGACAGAATGTGTATTTGTGTGGGGGGGAGGGGGTGGGAAGATGTTGGGGGGGGGGGGGGGGGGTGATTGTAAATCAAAACAATTAATACATGTTTGCCGTCACGTGAGTATCGCAAAGAATGTTCATATCCCGGGCAACGCCGGGTGCCCCTGCTAGTCTCTTATATTTACAGGTTCTGTTGATTACCAACAATATCTTTTATTTGCAGATTGGAAAAACGAATCATGTCCAGATCGATGTTAGTGATCTGTGTATTGTTCGTTCTGTTCCTGTGCAGATTGTGTCTGCTAATGAAAATATAGACATTTACATAGTAATGAAATATATTTAAGATAGTGTTGTTGTAAACAGAGTCGGACTAAATTAAAAGTACAAAAACTGACTCTGCATAATGTTCGACATGCTGAAGATAATGTACAAGACTGGTCATATTCTCTTTGTTTTGTTGCAGGCGTGGTTATTTAATTTCCCACTTTTTCACCAATATCTGCATTCATCAAGGCCTGGATTTAATATCTTCATTCCTTCATTACGACGAAGGAAAAGAAAAGGATATTCCTCGAGACGTTCTGTGAAATGTTGTGTTGACAGTCGAAGTCCAATAACAAAATGTCAAGACTGTGTTAGGTATTCTGTGGAATTTCTTCGAGCAGCAATATTCATCTTTCATTTATTGACTTCGTTGATCATAATCGTCGGTGGAGTACAATAGAGGCATCAACGTACAACGAAGGAAAAGAAAAGGGTATTCATCGAGACGTTCTGTGAAATGTTGTGTTGACAGTCGAAGTCCAATAACCAATGTCAAGACTGTGTTAAGTATTCTGTGGAATTTCTTCAAGCAGCAATATTTATATCTTTATTTATTGACGGTTGAATTATTATCGTCAGTACCTTACGATCTAGGCATCAACGTACAAGGAAGGAAAAGAAAGAAAAGAAGAGGAAGCCCACGAACAGATAAGATCTATGTTTATTTGTACTTGTTTGGTCCACCCTGTGTAGTTTTGTTATATGTATAGTGTAATAATCGTTGTAATAAATAGTTGAAGTATATCTGCCTGTCTTTGGTGAAGAGGTGTGAGGGATTGAGAAGTGGCATGCCAAGAGTGAAAGGAATCCAAACTAAAAAAAACAATAAGAGTCACAGGGAAAGGAAACCCAGACCACCTTCTCCTTTAGAAGGCTGTGACTTTACAATAATTGAACCAAGCACCTGCGGCACCTGCTTTGCTTGATAGGTAGGTGTGCTATAAGACGTTCACACAAAGGCTTGTGCTTCATCAGAATATTTCTAAGATTTTTTTTTCATAGCCGAAGTTCTAAAGCTTGTACTCTTCTTTCGTTTTAAAAATGCAATGCAAAAAAAAGTGATAGTGAAAAAGAAGAGAAGAAGAACAACAACAAGGAGAGACAGAGAGAGAGAGAGAGAGAGAGGGGGGGGGGGAGGGAGAGGGAGAGAGAGCAATAAGAAGATAAGGAAAAAAAAGGAGAAGAACAATATACAGCACTTAATCAAGTCGCACATATGTTACGCAAACAAGATTATCACATTTGTAACGTGCACAACTTTCCATCTCTTACAGGGCGTCTGTAACCACCATGTTTCCCATAAACAGTCCAGCATTTTCATCGGAATTTTTGAGAAGTGAGACTGTAACAGGCCAAACAACAACAACAACTAGAGAGAAATTAGGAAATCTTAAATTAGGCAGGGAACAGTAAAACAGTAAACGACATACAAGTAGGGTAACTCTTGCTTCCATGATAAAATAATTACAGGCCCATAACTCCAGCCAAATGCTGCTTTGCCTCGCAGAACTGAGAACACAGAGCACACAGAAGAATGTCTGTTTGCTTGTTCTGTGCGCTCTGTATTGTCATTTCTACCAGGCGATTTGGTGTCGTAAGCAGCATCAGTTTGGAGTTTTGGGCCTGCAATTATTTCATCATAGGAGCAAGAGTTACCCTACTTCCGTGTTATTTAGGGAGAAAGTAGTACATATAGCTGACCCTTGGGAGGTTTGAACACAAAGTACTTGACGTGATGCAACCAAACAACCTCATCATACAACGCCTTGCATGACAAACCTCCGAAGGGAAACTGCTGCAGACTTCGGTCGATGAATGTCCATATTTCTTTCACAGCCACCCAAGACTCGGCCAATTTAAATGACTCTCGCTAGACCTTGACCAGACTTGGCGACATTATGATGCACTGTGTTCGCCACAAAGAAAGCTTGATGCAGAAAGTGTCTGGGATGCAAACTAGCGTGGGTCGGATTGCCACACGTGTGTGTGTGTGTGTGTAGTGTGTAGTGTGTAGTGTGTGTGTGTGTGTTGTGTGTGTTTCTGGTGAGGAAGGACTTTGGGTGAATTGCAGTGTCGCCTGGGAAGTGGGTGCCAGGCTTTCTCTGTCGTTGTTAAACCTGTGTCGAAGAGAATAAAGAGACATGGTTTGGGAACCATCTCTCTCTCTCTCTCTCTCTCTCTCTCTCTCTCTCTCTCTCTCTCTCTCTCTCTCTCTCAAAACTGTATGGGGACATGGAGCATGACAGGCCAGTAAGGTATGGCGGAACAGGGAGATTTCTGGCAAATACCGGTATGAAGATAGTAACGATAAGAGTGAGTTAACACATGCAAGGGACGTAATTTTCTGGGCTGATTTCGTCAGCTCAGGGAAAAATCAATGTCGATTAAAAAAATTAAAAAAAAGTAGAATGTTGCTGTTTTCAATGTATTTTTGTATAGTATTTATTTTGTTCTGCTCTAAAAAGTTCGAAGAGTGAAGATCGACTTATGTATTGTATTGTGTTACCTTCACAACTGTCCATATTTGTTCCAAATAAAAGTTCGGATTGTTGATCACTGGCTTTTACGTGTTCGGGATAACCGTAGTGTTTGATGCCGGGCGAAATGGGTTTCTCCATGCAGGGCAAGATGGGCATACGCCCGTAGTTTCTACTGAACTGAAAAGCGTTTGAGCTCAGTGATCGTAACCCACATAACTGGCCTGTCAATCTTGGCACATAAACCACATTTCTAGTTACACTCATAGGGACTTCCAAATGTACTTATGTCCCTTCCAATAGGACTTCCGTGGGTTATCGTTCGTCTTCAGTATTACTTTCTCTTCAATGATGGCGAAAGAGAAACAAACAACAAAAAAGAACAACAAAACAAAAAAGAAGTCTCATAAATCAGATTGTATGGAGAACAAAGAGTACAAAAAGGGGGACAGAATTTAAAGAAAGTCCTCTAAAATATGTAAACTTTCACAGTACACTCGGCTTATCCCCCCCCCCCCTCGCTCTCTCTCTCTCTCTCTCTCTCTCTCTCTCTCTCTCTCTCTCTCTCTCTCTCTCTCTCTCTCTGTGTGTGTGTGTGCATGCCAGTCAGACACTTTTTAACCTGTTGTCTTCAGAGTCTAAACTGGTGGTATGTATAATTATGACCGATGTCTTGTTTACGTTCATCTGTTATTAGTTCTCTCTTTATCTTTAATTACGTTGAACTGTTAGACCTATCTTGAATAAAGATGCCTTCTTTGGAAAAAAAAAAATAAAAAGAATTTAAAATTGCACATCCATTTCGCACCTAATTTGCGGAGATAAGTGATTGTTTGTTCCTCGCTTTCATTGTCTTGAATGTTGCATATCTTGCCTGAAGAAGACCAAAGAGGTGGACACGCGTCCAGTTTTGTCTTGCAACTTGTTCAGCTCTTTCGTTCGGCGGTTAGTCATTTTTCTTTTAAGTTTGTTTTAGTTTCTGCCCGTAGTCACCACACTTTGAAAATAACTCTTTTTTTTAAATTAATGAATCATTCAGCATCCGTGGTGTTAAAATCAAAATGTGCCTCCTGCTATGTGTGTGTGTGTGTGTGTGTGTGTGTGTGTGTGTGTGCTCGCACGCGCGCGTGCGCGCGCATGTGTGCATGCGCATGTGCATATTATGTGTGTGTTGGGGGGGGGGGGGGGTCATTACTCTCATCAAGCCAACCACCCACGTCTTGTTCTCCACGCTCCATCAGAGCGTTGAAATATCTTCAGCCTCACTCACCAGCTTCTTCAACATGGTCCTTATCTACCGATATACCGAATCAAAGAGCAGACAAGGAGCTTTCCCGCAAGGAAAGCTGGTCCTGATGATGACGACACTGGATTTTGACCAATGAACACAGGGATCGTGCTTTGCTGCGCGCCAGTCGATCAGCCAGCTCTCCCGTTGTTTACGAGCGGAGGAAAAACTGAGCTCTCAAGAGGATAATGTTGAAAGCAGTTTGCCAACAATCGGCGACTCTTCTCAAAGGCGATTTTCAATTTTTTTTTTTTACAAGCCGGATTTCCGGTCTGGGTCTGAAAAGTGCCACCCTTAGAGCCGGAAGTGCCGGAGATATTTTTTTCCCAGGCCTGAATTGAACAGCGCAAAATTTCCACGGTCCTGAAAGACGATTTTCAGAATTTATTTTATGAATTAATTTCTTTTTTTCAGGCCGAACATTCGACCTGAGCCTGAAAAATGGCACCTCTTGAATGCAGAGACTGACAGAGAGAGAGAGAGAGAGAGAGAGAGAGAGAGAGAGAGAGAGAGAGAGGCTGCGAGCAACTTTTTACTTCATGCATTAACATGCATCAGACTATGCAGCTCTCAGGCTCTTTCACGGGGAGGGGGGGGGGGGGGGGGTGAATGGGTTGGAAGGAGAATACACCATCCAATCAATAAAACAACTGATAAATAACGAATCCACTCCCTTTTTACGGATCTTTTAAGGATCAAACATCTAACCAATACCAGTCACGAGAACTTTCACATTTCCTCTTGTTCCTCAACTGGTTGAAGGTGGACAGCTAAGAAAGAAAGAAAGAAGAACCAAAGTGAACATCAGCCAGTGTTCTTGCTAACACCAGTGTCATAGGCGATGGAACAACTTCCATGTTACTCTCCACCTATCTGTCTATCGGTCTGTCTATCTGTCTGCCTGTCTGTCTGTCGTGGTTGAAGTTGTTTCTGTCTTCAACTCTGCATCCCTGTCGCTGCTGAATAGTGGGAGAAAACAACTGCAGATTAACAATTCCTCCATCATTATATTGGTGACCTGGCAAAGATTCGAATGAAAAAAGGCGCGCGGGGGGAGGGGGGTAAAGAAAATGAGAATGAAAAGTCGGGAAAATATTATAAAAAATAAAATCTTTCACTAGCAGCCTATCCAGACCACCGTGATCCACCTTGAAGACAGAACTTTTCACATTGCCTGCACCGAGGCCTTTCGTCCGCTGGATCGGACTCGTCAGGGAGGCACGGCTGATTGTGTCTGTGGTCCCTTGGCATCAAATGAAGATGAACCACAGTCTACATTTCCATGGTATTCTCACCACCAAGAGTTCGAAAATCCAACAGCATTCCAAAGCAACCAGTGAAGGGTAGAAAAGTTAAAACTAT
Organism: Conus canariensis; assembly: GCA_033310375.1. NCBI lineage: Eukaryota > Metazoa > Mollusca > Gastropoda > Neogastropoda > Conidae > Conus > Conus canariensis. Next base: position 38,577,667 of record CM065731.1, on the reverse strand, counting down.
ACCATAGTGGGAAACTATACTTTAACATTGAATCCACAAGGCAGCCCCGGGACTAATCTACAAGACAATACAGGGAGACAATCGGACAACCTTGGGCATCCCGCATTCTTTCAGTGTCAGTTGTTCACACACTAGTCCAGCTTTCTTACATTTAAGGCAAAGTTCCATTCGTCCTTATTCGGTTACGAATCCCGGCATCCGTTAAAATATTCGGCTAAGGTGTGTGTGGACCAGTCTGGCGATGACTCAAAAGAATTCCGAGCTTTTAACGAAAGACTAGCAGTCAGACCACCTCTGTTGGTGGTTCCATCCGAAAGACTAGTATTCAGACCACCTCTGTTGATGGTTCCATCCGAAAGACTAGTATTCAGACCACCTCTGTTGATGGTTTCATCCGAAAGACTAGAATTCAGACCACCTCTGTTGATGGTTTCATCCGAAAGACTAGCATTCACACCACCTCTGTTGATGGTTTCATCCGCTTCCCTTGATGGTTTCATCCGAAAGACTAGCATACGGACCACCTCTGTTGATGGTTTCATCC
>CM065731.1:38529623-38572123 GCA_033310375.1 Conus canariensis | reverse complement strand
TGTATTAAAAGAGCCCTTGGCATCCCTAAGAGGCTATTTGAAAGCAGAGAGTATTAAGCTATGCAGTGCACATCAACCGTTCCGCTTCATTTATCACACACAGGTTTTAGGCACACACACACACACACACACACACACACACACACATCAAAACTACATCAACGCCCCAAACGCCTCACAAAAAGGTCATGTAGGTAAACTGTACAGCTACTGCCCACTCAGGTTCATGTGTAGATTTTACATGAGTGAATCTTTTTTCTCCCAAGCAGAAAATATGGAATGAGACCACCTGAGCGTTTTCAAACTGACTCTCTTGTATGGTACTGGAACTCAGCTTTGAAGTTCTTCTTCACAACGTATGTTTATACAGTAACAGATTATTCAAAAGTTTTACATCAAATGGGACGGTAACAAACCCACTAACACTTATTTTCATATTTCTCTTCCTGCATTCTCCAGTCTCCAACTCTAAGATATCAATCACAAACACACAAGAAATAAAAACAGAAACAACAACGAAAACTTAATACAACAACAAAAATAACACCAAAGCATACGTAACAGTATTTTTAGAAACATCCACATGCTTTTCTCCTAAAGATAAAGAATTCTTTATTTAGAGTTTTCCAAATGTCCGATTTTCAACTCTCATGCAGAAAACTTTCACCCATGAATCTAGTCGCCAGATTATGACATAAAACAACTGACATATTATACTTTGTTAACAAGAAGAAAGGGGAAAGAATTATAATTTAAAAAAAAAAGAAGATGAATGGGCCACAAAGGGAAAAATCACTTCTTTCTGTCTCCAGCTCCAGTAATATGAAATCATTTTCAAACTGAAACAAGAGGAAAGGGGAAACAATTTTCTAGGAAAAGAAAAGGTCACAAAGGGAGAAAACACTTCTTTCAGTCACCAGTTTTTTTAGTCATGTGAAATGAATTTCAGATTGTTAACAAGAGGAAACGGGAAACACTTTAAAAAAAAAAAAAAAATGAATGAACCACAAAGAGAGAATACACTTCTTTCTGTCACCAGCTGTAGTAATATGAAAGTAATTTCATTGCACCTTTTAAAAACTTAAACTGACTGCATTGGACTTTTCGAGACAAGTACTGGTGTGCATATCAGAGCATCAATTTATTTACATATGTATATCCCCAATGTACAGCAAACTGTAACAAGATCTCTTCATTTTCACCACATTTTTTCAACAGATAAATACAGTCATAGAATTTCAATCAGTGTTTTTCCATGTTGTTTAAAACACACTTTGCTCTAAAAAAAAATTTCTGTTTTCTTAAAGCAGATAAAATTCAGATAAAAATCATCCTAACCTTAGTAATCCACAGTCCTGACAGTTTGTCTTTGTATATAAAAATAAATCATCATTACCATTATCATAATCATCATCATCATCATCTTCCTTTGGATATAACTGCAGATAACACAATAGTAAAAAAAAAATGTTGGATTACACACATCAAATAAGTATCTTAAAATAACTATTAAAAAAAAAGGTTTAAAATCAAAATACAAAACAAATCTGCTTACAACATATTAAACAAAAATTGCAGCAAAGATGAGGACTTTGAAATATTGAAAGAACAAAACATTCAGAGCAAAGACTTGGGCATGTAGCTGAAGATCACCACTCTTTTGCTCAAATTTCTTCTCATCCTCAACAGTGTATACTTACAGACACACAAAAGTATGATTTTTCCTCTCCAAAAAATAAAAACAGGTTTTGCCGTGTGGAAAGAACAAATGAATCACAGATAAAACAATAGTCACTTTTTCTCCTCTTCAGAAAAAAAAAAAATTGTTTGAACGCAAAAAAAAAGACATCTAAGCATGTTCCCCATATTAACTGCTTACCGTTTAAAGACAGCTCAACCGAGCATACAAGGTCGTTTCAGAATCAGCGTTCATAATTATTCCTCTGGCGACCAGACAGGGGCGCCTCAGCATTGGCATTGATAACTTCAGTAAAGCCAATTCATCAGAACCTTTCAAGTTTGAGCATTATTAATTATAGCCCCAACGACCGCATGGCAACCCTTCACTTTCAGTGCTAGTAATTATTTTGTCTGTCAAACGCATGGGGTCCTTTCAGTTTCAGTGCATGTAATCATACCCCTCCAACCCCATGTCTTTTTCTGCTTGATTGAATATGGGTCAACCAACCACACAACCCTTTCAGTTTCAGTGTTAATGATAATTTAAGTCCACCATACATGCTGTGCAATCACTCTCATTATCACCCACAGATCCATAGACAAAGGATGAAAGAATGTCTGCATCAAATCTTCAGTAATGTGGGATGACAATTACCACAATTTTGCTGACAAATATTGATATTATTGAAAGGGAAAGAGCAAGGCAGAATGGAGGCATTCCGCGCACATGCTCATAAGATAGATAGAAAGATAGATACGAGTGAAAGAGAGAGAAATTGATACTTTGTGATAGCAAGAGCTTCATGTCATTTCATAGGTGATCTACTAAGTCGATCACCCTCACGCACGGAATAATGGTGGCAACATTTGCGCTTGCAATGGAGGGGAGGAAACTCTTTCACTATTGTTGTTATTGTCTGGATTCACTCCCATACCTGTCCTCTCTCTCTTTCTCTCATATAATTCCTTTGTGTTTTGTTGTATCTCAAATTATTCATCAAATGTCACATTAATAAACCTCTCAGTTTTAAATTGATGTTAAGAAATGCTGCACTCAATGACCCCCGGTTCAAGGAAAGGCTGTGTAGCAAGTGCATGAGCGTGTGTGCGCACACACACACACACACACACACACACACACACACTCTCTCTCTCCCTCACAGACACACACACACACTCATGTACACACAAACATACAAACACACACACACACAACATGTTATAGATAGATAGATAGATACAGATATATATATAGAGAGATATATATAAATATAGATACACATCGAGAGAGAGAGAGAGGGAGAGAGATACATAGAGAAAGAGACAGTACATCTCTCAATGTTCTCCTGGAAACATAGTAACGATTCGCAAGGTTAGGAATGAGATGAAAAGAGTTGACAAACACAAACCCACCGGATGCTATGGACCAGCACCCAACACCACACACATAGAAGCAGACATCTGTGGGACTTTTTTTTTAGCTGAAAGTTGCTGAGGCACTAGAAGCTCAAATAGGAAGACTTGACACTGCACGGTCACATTTCCTCCACCTCGTTAATACCACTCAAGGCCTGAGAATGTTCTTTAAAATCCCCAACTAACACTGTATTTTGCATCTCCCAGAATCACTGGAATTCTAGCAAACATGCAAAGGATGTTCAGGCCTGTCGTCATGCATAAGACAAAAAGTCCTGGCACCAAAACCACAGCAACGAACACAACCACAGCATGAATAAGTATCTGTAACAGTTCATATCCACACCATCTGAACTTATGACATAGCCAGGCCATGTTCAACGCACCCACATTCCACTGGATTTTCAACCATCAGATTACAAAAATTAGTTACTAATAAAAATAAAAAAAAGGAGAAAGAAAAACTTTACAAACAAATGCATAAAAAGGGTCATGTATCCATGAAGAGCAAAATGGGCAATTATTGTCCGCCCGGACAAAGATCAACAGTTTCACTAACTTGTCACTACACTACAACAGAAAACATGGCACAGAACAGTTTGTTTCAAAAGAAAAGTGAACGGACCCTATGAGCAAAGATCGGGGAAACATACGAAAGAAAACAATTTCAAAGGCACAGCTGAGGTGAGTAACGGTGTGGAATTACTCGCACAGATTGTCCAGAAAGGGGGAGGGGTGAAGGGGAGGGGCAAACTGGGGGTGGGGGGTCATGGATCTCTTAGGTCATTGACATGGGAATGTATGATGAAAGGAAATGTAAAGGGCACCACTGTCACATAATCTCTGATCCATGGAACATGATAGCATCACCTTCATCAGGACAGTGTCTCTAATTCTGTGCCCCTTCATGCCCTGCTCTCAAGCTGACCTCAGTCTGGAACTCTTTCCACACCCACGCCTGGGGTGAGTTCACCTTCCAAGTTTTCAGCATCACAAAAGGGAAGGGAGAGAAGATGGGAGTAGAGGTGGGGGACATACAGGAGCAGTGGTGAACCGTCCATAGCTAAAGCTTAGTTTTCCTCAGAGGTCAAAAGCTCATTTGCATTGTGACAAGAGTCAGAGTCACCTCGATCTAGCCAGATCAGCGATCTGCCTTTTGGTATGTACACATTACTTTTAGATATCTGGCCGGATCAACCATCTGCCTTTCACGGCATATATATGTTCATTTTAGACAGACTTGTTCCCAATATCCAGCATCAGTATATTTTGATGCTGAACATGAAACATAGCTTCCAACCTTTTGGGATCAAAATTCGACTATCAGGGGATGAAAGAATAAAGGGGACAGTTGAGCTTTTGACTGAAAGCATCTTTAGCCCCTTACAGACTCAGCTAACAAACGCTGGTTTGAAGAGGAAAATGCATTTTGTGATAGAACAACATTCATACAATATCATCTGGGCTTTCTTCTGTAATACTTTATCTGCCCGATTCAAAACGACCCAGTTTTGAAATACTGTACTCCTCTAAATTTTGAATTTCAAGAATGATAGTTAAAACAGAAAAAAAAAAAAAAAACAGGAAAACTGGAAAGAATTGGCAACTGTGAAACATTTCATTTGATGCATTTTGACCCACAGTATGGATCAGAACATGCATCTATGGTGATTGAGAACATGGAAATCATTCCACAGCAAAGCTCTCAAGGCCTCAACAGCACAAAGTGTGGCATTTTGACATTTGAAGTGCAGCATTTCAAATCTAAGCATTCCACTCATGTGCAATGTGACAGGTTAGACTCAACAGTGCTTTCAATCGAACTTCCTTTCACACATGACATAACGGCGAACTTAGAAGACAGAAATCTTGTAGTTATCTCATTATTTTGACTTGACCTACCAAAAAAATCAAAATGGCCGACAACGAATCCAATCAATAAGGCAGCAAAAGTACAGTTGAAGCACAATTATTTCCCAATAAATGTTGCTACCATTTTCACTGTCTTATAAGGCAGCAAAAGCACAGCTGAAGCATAATTATTTTCCAATAAATGTTGCTACCATTTTCACTGTCTATAAGGCAACAAAAGTACAGCTGAAGCACAATTATTTTCCAATAAAATCAATGTTGCTACCATTTTCACTGTCTCGACTGAAATGAAATTATGTGCCAACCCATTGCCCTTTTTGATGTACATGCAGGAGTACAAACAGACCTACGCACCCAAGAGATCGCTGAACAGTTTGATTTCACTGAAAAACTCTTTCAATATATCGTCTCATTGGATATGTTTATATCATGTACCGTCACATAAACACCAACTTCCCCATCCACCAATGTTTCCAAACGCCAATAATCCAACAAAAAACCTGTAGCAAAGTGAGAGTCTATGTCTGCTTTACACAACATGAACAAAGCCCGCAAATTTTCATGTAACGTGTTCCACAACATAACAACAACCAGCCTGGTTACTGACACACTCCTGTGACAACAACTAAAAACTTCACTGAAAACACTGAGAAATGAAAAAAAAAAACATAGCTGGAAACACACGAAATAGCAAGAAACAGCAGTATAACACACGATAGAGCAGGACAGATTGGGAACGGAAGAACCCATCCTCCAGCCAATGAGAACTGGCTTCATACCTATGAGCTTTGGTCTGAAAATGTGTTGGCACTCAGCACAACAGTTGGACAACTTTTCCCCAAGTAAAAAGAAAACTTGTTACAAAGACATGGCATTAGTTCCGCCAGATGATACAGACAGATGACAGGACAAAACACAGTGCACTTCGACCTCTTGGGTCTTCTTCAGGCAAAAACAAACAACATTTAGGACAATGAAAACGAAGAACGAGCAACCACCTATCTTCTCATATTCAGCGCAAAATGGGTGTTGTGGAAATGCATTGTGTTCAGTTGTCCTGTAATCTGTTTGTCCGTATTGTCTTGCAGAACTAATACCATGTCTTTTTCATCTGTTTGTCTGTATCGTCTGGCAGAACTAATACCATGTCTTTTTAAAATTTGTTACAAAGACGCAAAGAACAAGCAAGTCTTGCATGATTGTATCATACTCATGTGAGCACACTCAAACATATTAAACCCCACCCCCACCCCCAATGACTTACATGACCGTATCATTATTCTATGCACACATACAAACACACTAAGTATTCCCAAAGTTTTCCATGATTATGACTTCATGTGGGCATATACAACTTGTTACATCTTCCTAATGTCTTGCATGATCATAATCACATGAGCAAAAACACATTAAAGTCTCCCTAATGTATGGCATGATTATATCATAATCTAACGAGAACACGCAAACAAATTTTGCAAATAACTTGCATGATTTTATCATAATCATAAAAGCAAACACAAACACCTTAAGCCTTTCAAGGTCGACCCCACTCCTTCCCACACTGCCACAGACTGGGTTGAGCAGTTCAAGTGGTATTCTCACTGTATTCTTAGGTCTCCTCAGTGTTGACCACACCCTGTGGCAGACTGCGCATTCAACTTGGATCAGTCTGACCACACAAATCTTACAAAAAAAATTTTTTAAGTACCGTTTCCAACAAACATGAACAATCGAATAACAAGACAAAAAACGACGCATTTCGACCTCTGAGGTCTTCTTCAGGCAAGTTAAACAACACTCACGACAACAAAAATGAAAAAGGAGCAATCACTTATCTCATCAAATTGGGCACAAAATGGGCATTTAACAAGCGTTGTTTAACTTGCTTGAAGAAGACTTAAGAGGTCAAAACGTGTTGCATTTTGTCTTGTTATTTGTTTGTTCATATTTGGCAGAACCAAGATTTGTTTAGATTTCTGCCTGCAGTTACCTCACTTTGCAACTGGCCGTACAAGGTTCAAATGATCTCCCCACCCTTCCAGGATCAAAGGTCTTGTGTGGATCCATCTTTACTGGTTTGCTTCACTGCTGTAGTTCTCTTCTAAGTAACCCTTTAGCACAAGGGCCTGTGGATGGTTGCGGCTCTCACACAGAGCCTTGACCAGGTCTCGCACCTTCTTCCCAGGGTAGATGCGCTTCCAGGCCACCATGACCTGGTAGACTAGTTCTGGCAGGTTGTTTCTGTGAAACATGTTCAACTTGGACATGGTGGCAGGGTCAATCTTCAGTTTCCTCGCTGCACACACACACATATGCATGCATGCATACACGCACACATGCGCGCACACACACACCGCGCGCACACACGCACACACACACACAAATAAAGTTATTTTCTTTTAAACCTGAGAATCACCTCCAGTGACATGACCAACAGAGGTATCTATACCAAGTGATGACGGGAATGGATCGATCTTGAACAATACTGACACTACCAGAATGAAAATATTTTAACTATGATGCATCAAAATGTCTGTTTTTGGACTCATGTGTGTAATAATGTCTCTGTATTCATCCTGTTTCAGTTGTCCATGGGCATGTTTGTGACAGTGTGTCGGCAGACTTTAACATTAGTATTTCATTGTCAACTACAAGTAATGGCACAACAGAACTCGGCAGAGAACCAAATAACCTTTCTAACCATCCCATACCTGAAGATGTCACCCAATGGTAAATGCCAAAAATCTACCATTAGCATGTTCACCAATCACCATAACAAAGTGATATTTTCTCATAAATTGTGATCAATGACAAATGCTTAATGGTAAACACCAAAAATCTACCATTAGCATGTTCACCAATGTTTTCAACATAACAAAGTGATATTTTCTCATAAATTGTGATCAATGACAAATGCTTAATGGTAAACACCAAAAATCTGCCATTAGCATGTTCACCGATGTTTTCAACATAACAAAGTGATATTTTCTCATAAATTGTGATCAATTACAAATGCTTCTTTATGCACCAATTAAAAAAAGACATCTGAGACAGCACATGTGCAAATTGTAACATATTACATTCCATTGAGATCAGATGATAGAATGTGAATTAAACCAAGCAGAAGAACAGAAATACACATATGACTAAATATAGAGCTGGTATAGGCCACATATAGATACATTTTACCAAATACTGCTGAGCAAGAATACACATGAGGGACTCCAGCAAATGAACCTAAGCAAAGCAGACATTAAAAGGCTAATCTGTTTCAGCACCAACAAATCTCTACAAAAAGTGTATACACGCATTCTAAAATTTTACCTTGTCACCAAAAATGATAGAACACTGGCGCTAATCGTGGGAAAATTCTACAAGGATGCATCCAATAAAATAAGATGCTGTGTACATTGTGTACATAAATACGACCTCATATATGATATTATATGTTAAAATTAATTAGACAGGTACGTTTGGAATACCTCAGACATAAGATATGAGTGATCGATCCAGGAGAGGAGACATGATAGCAGAGCACCTACCTAAATAAGGTCACTAGGAGCAGCAAACCCTTTTCATCCCAACACTGAAAATATGTTTGTGAGTGCACGTAGCCGTGTGCGAGTGCAGGTTTGAAATGAGCATGTCTCTGTGTGCGTGTGTGCAAGCACACGTTCAAACCAGCACATGTGCATACGCCTGTGTGTTCATGTATGTGCATGTGTGTAAGTATACATGCGTGTGAAGGTGACGAGATTAAGGGTTGATATTGGAGAGGGTGAGGAGAAAGGGGTAAGGGAGGGTGAGCAGGTGGAGCAGTGGGGGTGGGAATGGAGAAGTCCCACATGCACATATCCCTCTCAGAGTGTAAAACTAGTACTGCAAAAGAATCGAATCAGGAGTTCACAGAGGCAGACATGCCATACTGGGCAGGTACACCTATCTGGTCTTCTGTAGGCCACACTCATACCACCAGAAGTCTCAGACTGTGTGAGACTGTATGTCCTTACCTAGCCATCGGATTCCTCTGTCCTCATCAAATGCTCTTGCCACTGGGATGAAGAATTTCTCTTGCACCTCTCGGTCCAGATCTGAATTGACAAAACAAAACACACAAAAAAGGTTACATGGACATCAACCAAGTCATCTTCAGAGCATGTAATTCTGAATTCTGTACACCTCTGCTTTAAGAAAAGCAAACAAACAAAAACCCCTGCATTGATATCCAGTTGAACAAAGAATCAGATACCAAACTATTTTCAGTTTCCACATGTATGTGTGTACCTCCATATGTATCATGTACGTGTGTGTCACGCCATGTGTCCCAACTTGCATCTCCTATACTTCTGAACACAGTCTCAGGCGTGGGAGCAGAAAATCATAGCTATACGGAAAAGGCTGGGGGGTCCATGTCACAACCGTCAAATTTGATACAAATGTTGATTCGTTCATGTTTGAGCATGAGTATTTGTATTTTATGGATATGAATTTTTTTTTTAAATACTATGTTAAGCCCTGAAAAATAGTGTGGACCCGCCTGTCACTTCACAAACCATATGTGTCAGGATAGCTCCTCTATATGTATGTCTAGTTAGTCGTTTTTTATGCAGATGTTTAGATCTATTGCTTGGGAAGAGTACCAGTTAAAAGTCATTGTAGTGTTGACAGATTAGATCTTCAGGATTCGAGTCAGAAGAGGTTTGGTAACCGTCAAGATGAGTAGTTTTAGGACTATATGGAGCCCTTGGAGGCTAAACTAGGTATATCAAGGGAAATCTTTGTATTCTTTGTGTAACTTAGGCACAGTCTCTCAAAAAGTGAGGGAAACTGTCTAGGTTGTGCTGTTTAGCCTAGGATTCTCTGCAGATTCTAGTAGTGGAATCTGAATCCTGACTGGGCAACTGTCTATGTAAATTCGTCTCGAGAGGTGCTGTGCTATCCTGTGCTACGCGGGCTGTGCTATCCTGTGCTATGCGGGCTGTGCTATCCTGTGCTATGCAGGATGTGCTATCCTGTGATATGCAGGCTGTGTTAACCTGTGCTACGTGGGCTGTGTTATCCTGTGCTAGGCAGGCTGTGCTACACTGTGTCGCGCTGGGCTATTCTGCACTGGGCTATTGATGGGGTGGGTTACTGCATCCTGAGTCGCTACGTCAGGGCGGTCCATATCGTACTGCTCTGGAAATCCCTAGATCCCATTCTACATCCCTTTCTGTACCCCATTCCACCTACCATTTTTCTCATACCCCACTTTCCCTTCCCTGCCTAAGGACTACGATCACCTACAATTTCCAGAGAACTGCGTCTGGAGAATAAACAGTCAGAGTTGTGGTTTACGAGGGGGTGGACTCCAAATTATTTGTCATATTTTGTTACTGCAAACTGAGTGACCGGAGGGGTGAACATATGCTGTGGGGTGAATAATTGATTAACTTTTACTACATCAAAGTTAGACTATGTGTTAAATGTGGGGTGAGCATCGGAGAGACTTACTTTTGCTACTGCAAGGCTGAACTATGATCTGCTTTTGAGGTGGGCAGCAGAGAGAAGCTTCATCTACAACGGGATGGGTAGCTGGGTTACCTTCATGATATCCATCAGCCTAGGAGGGCGATACTGAACTGCATTTACATTGGGTTAGCTTCAGTGGATTCTTAGTTCGTGTGGGATAGCATCAGTGTTGGTCCTCGATGTGTAGATCTACTGGATAAACATTTGAACCCTGGAGGGGTGAAGACTGATATCGCAGTTTCTATTATAGACACTATCCCGGTGAAAGGAAAGGTGTTATTCTAATATTCCCTGGACAGGTTGAGGAGGAACTTTGTGAAAGAGCTATAAAATCAATCTAGTGACCCAATTAACTTAAGGGTCACAGGACTGGGTTGAGCGAATGTGTATGAATGTGTGTTAGAGTAGATGTATGATTGATTGAGTGCAAGGCGCGTCGGAGTAGAGTGATATCAAAATTTGATGTCATAGGTGAATGAATAAATGTTTGTATGACTGGTCATTAGCCCGTGTCGTCGTTGATATTTGTACATCCATATTCATGTTCAGGGTTAAGGGGGCATATCTTATCTAATATCGCCTGTTTCTTTTCTTAACTGTCCATCTCTAACTCCATAGGGTTTCTTTCTTCTCACTCCTGTAAGTCTCGTCTATCCCCTCCAAACTATCTCCTTCATCGAATCACTCTCTGACAGTCCAGGGGGCCACTTTAGGCCCCTGGTGAGGAGCTGGGGCAACACCCTGCTTGGGGGTCTGGGGGGCAACATCCCCCAGACACTGAAGAAAATTTGTCTTGCTAAGACACTTTCGTGGCCTCTCCTTGAAAACAAAGTTAAATAATTAACTTCTATACAAAAAGACTCCAAATATGACAAAACATAAGTTACGGCTTAAATATCAAACTGAAAATGTTATGCCAAGTACTTAGAATACATCTTAAATTCAGTAAACCATCAAAACAAAATAGGATGCCATGTATTTATAAATATTACTCACCACTGATGTTAATTGAAGATACCAGCCAAATTTCAATCACTTAAATTTATAAGTTCAAGAATGAGGATTCTTTTTTGGGTTTTTGTTTTTTTTGTTTTTTAGTCTCACATTAAATTCAGCAGAGAGTCAATGTCTGCACTAGCACTAAATTGAAACAAACACTGAGCAAAATCAAAAGCTGCAGTTGGCCAAGTCTTACAAATCAGTGGCTGGTGCCAGTGACAGCTCTAAGCAAGCAGTGTTCCGCTAAAAATGCACAAGTCCAAATCTTGGCATCCAGCAGGGAATCAACCTCAGACACCGGAGCCATTACTGGAGCAGCAGCAGGAAAAGTTGATGTATGTTTCAGTGCATTCAATCTCTCCACATGTTTCGTCTCCTGGGAATGCACTTTGACTTTTTTCCTTTTGACTTGTATACCAGCTTCTGACTGCACAGCCAAGCAGCGCCCACTTCATTTGTTTTCCCCAGCCATTTTCGGAACGGATGATTCAATTCGTCCATCTCAACCATCCATTCATTTCTTCACTTGTTTTTCTTCAGGTCTTTGTCGATCTTATGTGCCTCTGCTTCGTCGTTAATCAGCTCCAATTTTGACAAATATAAAGCACGATGATATGGTCTTCACGCACTGAAAACAAGAAGGCGGATTTCAAATACAAGTGGCGAGAAAACATGAATCGGAACATGGAACACGCACACGGGGGGAAAAAAGAAAAGGAAAAATTTGCTATACGGAATTCCATATGAATATGGAAGGTCTCCCACCCCTGCAGCTTCTGGCATTTCCTCATATTTCAAGATTCTAAGAGAAAGCCTCCTGAGTCAATGGCAAGAACTGTTTGTAATACTGAAAGTACTGCTGAAATTGATAATCTCACTAAGATTCAGTGACAGCTTTACCTGTAGAATGGCTGGAAAGGACTTGATAATGTCTGTCACTCTGCCTGCTTTGATCAAGCTAATGTCAACATGAAAGTTTGCCATCAACACACACATGTACGTACACACACATAAAAGCACATACACACTGATAACCAGAAAAAAAAAAGTTTGTCTCTTCTTCTTCTCCTCCCTTTAGATTTTAGCTTCATAGCACAGCTGACTGCAAGGAGCCTTTTCCAGCCTACTAACCTAAAGGGGGGGGGGGGGGGGGGGGAGGTCACATCCAAATAGTTCAGATCAGACTGGAAAAAAAAAAGCTATACCCTGAGAAAGAAAGAATCAACAAACACAATTCATGGCAAGGCAGCTAAACTGCAGACGTCCCAAGGGCAGATAACATCAGGCCAAGTGGACAGCGCCAGCCATTTCCCTTCATTTCTCACTGCCACATTTTAAACACTAATTATAATGACTCCCCTAAACAACGTGGACAAACGAATCACAAGACAAGACAAGACTCTAAGGTCTTCTTCTGGCAAGATGAACACCACTCCCAGCAATGAAACTGAACAGCAAGCAATCACTTACCTCATCAAATTCGGTGCAAGATGGGCATTAAATGAGTGCTGTTTATCTTGCCTGAAAAAGAACTAAGAGGTCGAAACGCGTCGTGCTTTGCCTTGTGATTCCTTCATCGTTATTCTGTGGAGTTGTTATAAATACTTTTTAAAATTTGTTTAGATCTCCACCTGCAGTCACCTCACTTTGCAAGTAACTTCTCACTGCCAGACTTCAAACAACTCATCATAAATTCATGAAAACTAGCTGTTTGTTAAAAAACAAAGGGAAAAAAAGGCCAAAGAAGCAAACAGACCCTGTGTTCACTGCCCAGCCACCAGGTGACAACAAACAGCAGCCCTTGTCACCACTCGCAGATATGCCCACCCCAAAATGTTTCCATCAGGATCAGATGGGGTGAAAATCAGTTGGGTGGTCTGGACTACCTTTCCTCAAAACGACCTGACAGTTAAAGAATTCAGTTGATTCTGCCTGAAAACCAAGTTCCACTCAAGTGATCGGTGTTTCTCAAAGTTGTCTGAAAAAAAAAAAATTGAGTCCATCACAAGAGGGGTCCAGTTTTAGTCACCATGATTTGGTTTCACACACCATGTTTTATAACGAACAGCAAGAACAAATCTGACAGATTAACACCCCCCCCCAAAAAAAAAGAAAAAAAAAAAAAAAAAGAAAAAAAAGATTTTAAAATAAATCAGCTTTTCCTGGGCCGTGAGTCTCAATACCTTCTGGTCTGAACTCAGGAGTGAGGTCTTTTGGCGGCTCAGGGTCACGCAGAGCCTCATCATGGACGTTGTCAGAGCAGGGACGGGTCAGGAGGCGGAAGGGTGTATTGAGCAAGATGATGTTACCCTGGAAGATCACTGCATTGGCATTGATGGAGGATACATTGACCACATTGCACCTGCCATGCTCCTGACCTGCAAGAGAAAAAGAGACGGTTTGTCAGTGGCCAGATGGTTAGGGGCGGGACAACACGGGCGTGCATGGAATCTGCAACATGTTGACAGGTTTGGGAGAACAGGCTGATGGTGAAAATGAGTGTGCTGGTGAAGGTTACAGCTCAGAACTTATGTTATTTTCAAAATTTTTAAAGTATTTTCAAGGCTCCGCCAAAAAGCATAGACAAACGAATCACAAGACAAAATATGACGTGTTTTGACCTCTTAGGCCTTCCTCAGCCAAGATACACAACACTCAGGACAACAAAAATGAACAAGCCATCACTTATCTTCATCAATTCAACGCAAGATGGGCGTTGATAAGATGGGCGTTGATTCAATGCCGGTCTTATCTTTTGGCGGATTGATGTAAGTAAGTGACTGCTCGTTCATTTTCGTTGTCCTCGGTGTTTTCTTGCCTGAAAAAGGCCTAAGAGGTTGAAGCGTGTCTTGTGATTCATTTGTCTATGTTTCTCAGCAGAGCCTTAAAAATACTTTTTTAAAATTTTAGATTTCCGCCTGCAGTCGCCTCACTTCACAACTAGATTTAAGTTATTTTCGCTTTTAGTGTTATCAGTAATAACAGACATTCCCACTCCCTCCCTCCCCTTTTTTTTTTCTTTTGTTGCCTAATTTCCAAATTTTTCTTTTTCTTTTTCTTTTTCTCCCACATCATTCATTCCATCCACAGCCACACCCTGGTCTGTCCCGCAGCATCCTCAGCACCAGCAATCCACAAGGAGCAGTCAGTATAAAGTCATCATGAGGGGACCCACCAGGGTTTTCTAACCCACTTCTAGGTTACTTTGATGGGTGTTCACCGATATGTGCTGTGATCCAACATATGTACACCACCACCTGCTAGGCCCACGACTGATGACGACACTTGCTTGATTGCAGTGCCAGTGTGAGTGAGCTTCCCCCTTCTGGAAGGTAACACCACATCTATGTAACTAAGTCCCCATGAGCTTTGTCAATACTGATGATCTCGATGCAAACTTACCGAGGGCAGAAACATGGAGAGGGAATGGAAACGATGAGGTCACCGTGACAGCAGGGCATGAAGGGCCACAGAATGTGAGAATTTCTCCCTGCTCATCAATGAAGACAAAGATCATGATGCTATGGACTTCCAGTCTGGTCAGAGACTTCATAACAGGGCTGCATTTTGAACATCTTTTCATACTATATCCAAGCACCTCGAGAGACACAGATACCTGCAGTGAAGGTCAGAAAAATCTGAGATGATTTCATTAAGTAGATGAAATTTGATTGTGTAGTTCTGGTCTCCAAAACTGAGCCCACAGCAAATTCGACTGGAGGTAGGAGCCGGTCAAGGCAAAAAAAAAAATCCTAGCACTAATTGGCTCCGACAGGTATGGAACACACAACTTCCAAAACTGAAGTTCCAGATGCTAACCACTGCACCCAACCAACTAGTTCCATTCTCAAGTCTTTGTTCTAGAAAATCTTTTAATGCTTTTTCCTTTAGTATCAATTCATAGCATGCCACCTTTTTTGTTCTGGTCTGGTGATCAGATAGTAAGACTGCACACAATATACAGACAGTCTTTGTTCTAGAAAATCTTTTAATGCTTTTTCCTTTAGCATCAATTCATAGCATGCCACCTTTTTTGTTCTGGTCTGGTGATCAGACAGTAAGACTGCACACAATATACAGAGAGGAAACTAGCGGTCCATTTTACAGAATCCACTCATCTGATAACAAAGACGTTAAAAATCCACAATTGTGCTGTAAATAAAGCAATGATGATGATGATGACCACTTGATTCTCTTCTTCTTTGTCCCATTCTTCTCATTAACATTACATTCAAATCATCATTATCATTTGATTCTTATTCTTCTAATTATTAATACCAATATCATTATTTTTTAATGTCACTACCATTTCCAGTATCATTTAGTAGAAATATACACAATTCAAATGACACATTTCCAACGTAACACACCACAGTCACCACAAACTACGATCTTTACCAGAAGTCACTTTGACAACAAACAATGCAGGTCTTTGATGTTCCTCACATGTAACACATGTTTTCCTGAGTTTCACCCCCTGCTCAATGATATGGGTCTTCAGGAGTGTGTTGCCAAGAGCAGCATCCATAAAGGTAAGCTGGGTTGGAGGTTTTTGGTGGCTGGTAACCATGGCTACCAAACCTGGTGGATCCCACAGCTGCCGTGACCAGGTGTTCTGGACTCCTGGCTGGGAGGTCATGGGTTCAATTCCCATCACATCCATTTCTTGGTGAGATTTTTCTATCCTGACCGGCTCCTACCCAGAGTAGAGTTTGCCATGGGCTTAAATAGGAAGATTGGGACCATACAGTCGAGTTTCATTCAAGTAATGGATGCATCTCCGAGAGTAGTATTCAAATTTCTGGATCAATACAACAGGTCTCTATATTTCTCGGGCCTGTCCGGACCAGCACTGTAGGTGTCTGTATTTCTCAGGCCTGGCTGACGCCAGGATGTATTAAGAAAGTACAGTCCTCTCATCTAGTCTCAGACCAGAACAGGAATCTGTAGCATCATCTTCATCATCCTCATCCTACAAACATGCCTCAAAGTCTGCATAAATGAATGGCCCTTCATACCCTGCTCTCCTGGTAACCTTATTTCGATAACATCTCAACATGTATGCCCTTGGTCTGGTTCTGTTAGAGTTATCGTCATTGGTAAATTCATAAGGACAGTTGTTGGACGGGCATGGTAGTGCCCTCCAGAGGGAGAGCTCACTTATGCTGGCTCCACAATTAAGCTATTATTGTCAGCAGTAGAAGGCTTAGTAGGTGGTGTCCTGCGTATGTTGCATCAGAACAAACATCACTGAACACCACCAAAGTGACTCGGCAGCAATGCAGTCTCTCCTATTGTGGGTTGCCTCATGACAACTTAACACTGACTATTCCCTTTGGACTGCCGGTGCCGGGAGCGAGGTAAGACAGGCCAGGCTGTGACTGTGGACAGGAGGCTGGAACGAGCAGCGTGGATGCAATGCTGCCAAAGTGGTACAGATGATGAGAGTGTAAGAACAGAAAAAAAAAGACAAACGAAAAAAAGAAGAAAATCTAGTGGGTCCTTGTGATCTGACCTGGTGACCTCCTGACCGCTGAAAACATGCTGAGATGACACTGACAGCCTGTTCATAAGAATTTCACTATTTATTACAACAAAACTGTTCCACAACATTCTTTACCCTAGAAATGGTTTTTGACCGCCGGTCTTCTGTCAGCTTATACAAACTATCTTTGAGGATGCTCTGAAGACTTGAAAAAAAAAAAAAAAGACACCACCCAAAACCTTCAACATTTTGGTCATAGACCGTCATCAGTCCTGAAGCAGGTCTATGACTGAAATGTTGAAGATTTTTTTTTCCCCCCATACTTAGTCTTCTGAGCATCCTCAAAGACAGCTGGTATTCTTTCCCCTAGTTTCCAATGATCATTAACATTGTCATTTGCAGGACAGCAGCTGACAAATGTGTGCACACACCTCTCCTACGACCCGGCCCGCCGGACGCCATCTCTTAATCACCACGGTAATGGCAAGTGTGGATGTCTCCTGCTGGCTTTCACGCAATGTCCTCGGTCAGCCTGTTTGAGCAGAGCACTCCAACCATCAAAAGCAGTTCCTGCAAAAGACAAGGACCACTTATTTCAAATAAATGGTAGTAGTTCTACAATGAAAAATGTCAATGGCCACTTCGCAGGGTAGTCATATAATATAGGATAGAACTAGCATCTTAAACCAGTTGTGCCCAGTCCAACCTACCCCCCCTCCCCCCCCCCACCTCCTACATCACTACATCAAGCCCTTCCTACCCTGCCCTCCCTGTCCCATTCTGACCGTGTCTCTCACCTAACACATTTGTCTCATCCATCCGCAACATAACAACAGAATCATTTCCCTAACGATCATCTTCCCTCATCCATCCCCAACACAGCACTATCATTTCCTCAACAATCATCTTCCCTCATCCATCCACAACGCAGCATTATCATTTCCTCAACAATCATCTTCCCTCATCCATCCACAACACAGCAGTATCATTTCCTCAACAATCATCTTCCCTCATCCATCCACAACACAGCATTATCATTTCCTCAACAATCATCTTCCCTCATCCATCCACAACGCAGCATTATCATTTCCTCAACAATCATCTTCCCTCATCCATCCACAACACAGCATATCATTTCCTCAACAATCATCTTCCCTCATCCATCCACAACACAGCACTATCATTTCCTCAACAATCATCTTCCCTCATCCATCCACAACACAGCACTATTCATTTCCTCAACAATCATCTTCCCTCATCCATCCACAACACAGCATTATCATTTCCTCAACAATCATCTTCCCTCATCCATCCACAACACAGCATTATCATTTCCTCAACAATCATCTTCCTCATCCATCCACAACACAGCATTATCATTTCCTCAACAATCATCTTCCCTCATCCATCCACAACACAGCATTATCATTTCCTCAACAATCATCTTCCCTCATCCATCCACAACACAGCATTATCATTTCCTCAACAATCATCTTCCCTCATCCATCCACAACAGCACTATCATTTCCTCAACATCATCTTCCCTCATCCATCCACAACCAGCATTATCATTTCCTCAACAATCATCTTCCTCATCCATCCACAACACACATTCATTTCCTCAACAATCATCTTCCCTCATCCATCCACAACACAGCACTATCATTTCTCTAACAATCATCTTCCCTCATCCATCCACAACACAGCACTATCATTTCCTCAACAATCATCTTCCCTCATCCATCCACAACACAGCATATCATTTCCTCAACAATCATCTTCCCTCATCCATCCACAACACAGCATATCATTTCCTCAACAATCATCTTCCCTCATCCATCACAACACAGCACTATCATTTCCTCAACAATCATCTTCCCTCATCCATCCACAACACAGCACTATCATTTCCTCAACAATCATCTTCCCTCATCCATCCACAACACAGCATATCATTTCCTCAACAATCATCTTCCCTCATCCATCCACAACACAGCATTATCATTTCCTCAACAATCATCTTCCCTCATCCATCCACAACACAGCAGTATCATTTCCTCAACATCATCTCATCTTCCCTCATCCATCCACAACACAGCATTATCATTTCCCTCAACAATCATCTTCCCTCATCCATCCACAACACAGCATATCATTTCCTCAACAATCATCTTCCCTCATCCATCCACAACACAGCATTATCATTTCCTCAACAATCATCTTCCCTCATCCATCCACAACACAGCATTATCATTTCCTCAACAATCATCTTCCCTCATCCATCCACAACACAGCATTATCATTTCCTCAACAATCATCTTCCCTCATCCATCCACAACACAGCATTATCATTTCCTCAACAATCATCTTCCCTCATCCATCCACAACACAGCATTATCATTTCCTCAACAATCATCTTCCCTCATCCATCCACAACACAGCATTTCATTTCCTCAACAATCATCTTCCCTCATCCATCCACAACACAGCATTATCATTTCCTCAACAATCATCTTCCCTCATCCATCCACAACACAGCATATCATTTCCTCAACAATCATCTTCCCTCATCCATCCACAACACAGCATATCATTTCCTCAACAATCATCTTCCCTCATCCATCCACAACCACATTTCCACATCATTTCCTCATCCATCCACAACACGCATTCTTCTCAACATATCTTCCCTCATCCATCCACAACACAGCATTATCATTTCCTCAACAATCATCTTCCCTCATCCATCCACAACACAGCATATCATTTCCTCAACAATCATCTTCCCTCATCCATCCACAACACAGCACTATCATTTCCTCAACAATCATCTTCCCTCATCCATCCACAACACAGCATTATCATTTCCTCAACAATCATCTTCCCTCATCCATCCACAACCAGCATTATCATTTCCTCAACAATCATCTTCCCTCATCCATCCACAACACAGCATTATCATTTCCTCAACAATCATCTTCCCTCATCCATCCACAACACAGCATATCATTTCCTCAACAATCATCTTCCCTCATCCATCCACAACACAGCATATCATTTCCTCAACAATCATCTTCCCTCATCCATCCACAACACAGCATTATCATTTCCTCAACAATCATCTTCCCTCATCCATCCACAACACAGCATTATCATTTCCTCAACAATCATCTTCCCTCATCCATCCACAACACAGCATTATCATTTCCTCAACAATCATCTTCCCTCATCCATCCACAACACAGCATTATCATTTCCTCAACAATCATCTTCCCTCATCCATCCACAACACAGCACTATCATTTCCTCAACAATCATCTTCCCTCATCCATCCACAACACAGCAGTTATCATTTCCTCAACAATCATCTTCCCTCATCCATCCACAACACCAGCATTTACATTTCCTCTACAATCATCTTCCCTCATCCATCACACAACACAGCATATCATTTCCTCAACAATCATCTTCCCTCATCCATCCACAACACAGCATATCATTTCCTCAACAATCATCTTCCCTCATCCATCCACAACACGCACTATCATTTCCTCAACAATCATCTTCCCTCATCCATCCACAACACAGCATATCATTTCCTCAACAATCATCTTCCCTCATCCATCCACAACACAGCATTATCATTTCCTCAACAATCATCTTCCCTCATCCATCCACAACACAGCATTATCATTTCCTCAACAATCATCTTCCCTCATCCATCCACAACACAGCACTATCATTTCCCTAACGATCATCTTCCCTCATCCATCCACAACACAGCATTATCATTTCCTCAACAATCATCTTCCCTCATCCATCCACAACACAGCATTATCATTTCCTCAACAATCATCTTCCCTCATCCATCCACAACACAGCACTATCATTTCCCTAACGATCATCTTCCCTCATCCATCCACAACACAGCACTATCATTTCCTCAACAATCATCTTCCCTCATCCATCCACAACACAGCATTATCATTCCTCAACAATCATCTTCCCTCATCCTCAATTCCCACATATCACATCACACAGCATGTATCATTTCCTCAACAATCATCTTCCCTCATCCATCCACAACACAGCACTATCATTTCCTCAACAATCATCTTCCCTCATCCATCCACAACGCAGCATTATCATTTCCTCAACAATCATCTTCCCTCATCCATCCACAACACAGCATTATCATTTCCTCAACAATCATCTTCCCTCATCCATCCACAACACAGCATTATCATTTCCCTATCAACAACATTTCATTCCTCATCCATTCACCACAACACAGCATTATCATTTCCTCAACAATCATCTTCCCTCATCCATCCACAACGCAGCATTATCATTTCCTCAACAATCATCTTCCCTCATCCATCCACAACGCAGCATATCATTTCCTCAACAATCATCTTCCCTCATCCATCCACAACACAGCACTATCATTTCCTCAACAATCATCTTCCCTCATCCATCCACAACACAGCACTATCATTTCCTCAACAATCATCTTCCCTCATCCATCCACAACACAGCACTATCATTTCCTCAACAATCATCTTCCCTCATCCATCCACAACACAGCACTATCATTTCCTCAACAATCATCTTCCCTCATCCATCCACAACACAGCACTATCATTTCCTCAACAATCATCTTCCCTCATCCATCCACAACACAGCACTATCATTTCCTCAACAATCATCTTCCTTCCCTCTCCTGCACCACCCTTCCTCCTGCCACCACCACTCTCCATCTCCCAGCTTTCACTTTCAACTGTCTTTCCTTCTCTCACCCTCTCTCTCATTGTGTGTGAGTATTTCTCACCCTTTGTCCCCCTCTACCCTCTCTACTTTCTCTCTCTCTCTCTCTCTGTCTCTCTCTCTCTCTCTCTCTCTCTCTCTTGCTGATGATATTATCTTGTTATCAATATCAGTTGTTGGTCTACAAAGACAGTTGAATAGTTTGTATGCAGCTGCAATGAGACTGGAGCTAAAAGTGAATATGGAGAAAACAAATATTGTTTTTCGCAAGGGTGGGTATCTGGCTAAACATCAATAATGGATGTATGGAAATGAGCCAGTGAAAGTAGTAAACGTACATAAGTATCTGGGTATATTCTTTTCGACCAGGCTGAGTTTTACATATGCATGTAGAGATATAGTTAACACAGCAAAAAGAGCTGTTCTAATTATACTTAGGGTAATGTATAAGCTTGACTGTAGTTCGTTCAATATATTTAAAAAGTTATTTGATTCACAAGTTCGATCAGTTTTACAATCTGGGGCTGAAATACGGGCATTTGAAAGCAGCAATGTTATTGAAAAGCTGCATTTGTTTGCCATTAAACGCTTTTTAAACATCGACAGTTATACTCCTAATGATTTGGTATAAATTACAAGTTACCATTCAAAGCGTATAAAGTGTTACATGATCTTGACATTAATGGAAAGAAGACTTGGGCTACAAATGTTCGTAAAAGCCTATTTTCTCATGGTTTTGCTTTTATATGGGATAACCAAGGTGTCGAAAATATTGCAGCCTTTATTTAATGCTTCAAACAAAGAATCATCGACTGTAGGTGGCAAGACTGGCATAGTCACAAAAAAAACCACAAAAAAACCCCAACTCACATGCACACCAGTAACCGATTTGCTGAATATAGGGCATTTAAGGCAACAAATCTTGTGGAACCACATGCTGAAATTGTTATGAATAGATATGTTAAAAGTGCTCTTACAAAACTTAGATTGGTGTGTCAGATATAGCCAGCCACCAATTTAGATACAGTGAAAAAGCAGATAAAGTTATCTGTTGCTTGTGTAATGTTTCTAAGGAAGATGCCATTCATATTATTCTTTGTTGCCCTGTTCTTCATGATTTGAGAATAAGATACATTCAGCCCAAGTATTTTAATGATCAATGTCATTTCAGGTTTAATTTACTTATGGCATGTAGAAAAGAGTGTATTATCTAACGTAGCACTATTCACTTACAAAGCTTTAAAACATTTGTGTACTGCTTCAATATAAAAAGTACAATTGATGGACCAGATACCAATAAAATTTTTGTTTTGTTATGCTTTACTTTGTTTTGCTTAGTGCATGACAAATGCTTTATGACCAGTGTCTAAATTCCATGTTATGTATGTATATACATATCTCTGTGTGTGTGTGTGTGTGTGTGTGTGTGTGTGATTGTATGAGTCGGTGAATTACCATACCCTTTAGATAGGGGCCTAGGACTAAATCTGAATAAAACACTTCATATTCGTATTCATATTCTCTCTCTCTCTCTCTCTCTCTCTCTCTCTCTCTCTCTCTCTCTCTCTCTCTCTCCCTCTTTGTCTCTGTATCTTGCCACTTCCACCCATGTACACTGATGACAGCTCAGGCACACATGCGGTGCCTAAACCCGGCATGATCTAAAAGCAGTGCAGTGCTAGCCTCCTAACTAAGTCTCCTGGGATCTCAGAGGTAGGAGTGTGCTGGTTGGCTTCTCACATGTGCGGCACCCGCTGAAGGGTCCTATGTTAGTTTGATGTCGTCCACAGTACTGCAGAGGTCCCACTAATTAATGGAGGCTAATTGCTCTAATTTGACATGTGTTCACACTAGGAAGGTTTGCTTCTAACCTAAACTGGGTTCTGAAGATCATGTAGATCTATACTTGACTGAAGACCATTGAGCACAGCTGTTTTAATGTCAAATTGTAACCCCAAAAATTCCAATATATATCAACAGTATGAAAAATGATCACATTCACATACAAGAACGGTTATAAATTAACAACTGTATGGAAGGAAAGTGTAGGTAATCAATTCTTCACCTACACACAAAAAGAAATTTGACAGGGATAAGATAATCAAGTATAACAGAGAAAAAGATGAAGAGAACCTTTTTTTCTTAATAGTGTACACCCAGACACACATGCAGCAGAGGTGGAAGCACCTGGTGCAGTGCCCCAATGACTCTTCGCAAAGTGAAGGGACATGAAGACAGGAAAAGACTTGGGAACATTTTCCTCTGAAGCCAATGGTTCTTTCAGAATCATATTGTTTCCCTTGAAGGGAAAAATGCTCGTGGAACAAAAACGCTCCCATCGTGAAGGAAACCATGGATTCAGCCTACCCAGGACAAGTGTTGCAGAGATTCGTCTTCTTTTCAAAAGGCAGAGAGGACAGTTAGACTCCACTCTGGACAGTGAATGCACTTGTCACTGTATCCAAGTCACCAGATGACAACAAAAAATGCTGGCATGTCATAAACCATAGCCAGACAAAAAAAAAAAAAGTGTTCAACAGTTTTCAAGACAAACACTGGGAAAGGGTCTGCAAAGGCAGAGAAAACAGAAGACAAGACAATAAACAAAGTCAAAAATTAAACAGAGTTATAGGAAGGTAGCAAAATGGAGGAAGTTACTGGCACAGAACCTGTACAGTGTGGAAGAAATACTGCACTGAAAAAGCACTCTGCATCCCACACAGGGACTTGGTCCACCTCCCAAGCTGAAAGGACAGAAAAAGAAAGCGTCCCCTTCCTTGCTCAATGTTTCAATCTGAATCTCTGGGAAAATGCTGTCACTTACATTGTTTCTCACTGGGAGTTTCATCCCCACCAATGGACTGGTGTTGGCTTATGTGGTCTTTGTGATTGCCTTGTCACATGGTCTAACGACAGAATATGTTGCGATGCCTGCCGCATTTAGCATCATTGCTCCTGCTTGGCATCACTGGCCAAGTCTACTTCACCATCAATATTCTGTGGTATATGTAGCAAATGGGGTGTCAACATTCTCTCTTATTCTTCTCTAACTCATGAATTCCAGACAAACCAAATCAGAAGACCTTTCACCGAGCTCCTTCATGTCCAGTCGTCTGTTTGACCCACTCCTAGCAAGCAGCCAGAAACCCATGAAACAATGTCACCCACTCCTAGCAAGCAGCCAGAAACCCATGAAACAATGTCACCCACTCCTAGCAGGCAGCCAGAAACCCATGAAACAATGTCACCCACTCCTAGCAGGCAGCCAGAAACCCATGAAACAATGTCACCCACTCCTAGCAGGCAGCCAGAAACCCATGAAACAATGTCATCCACTCCTAGCAGGCAGCCAGAAACCCATGAAACAATGTCACCCACTCCTAGCAGGCAGCCAGAAACCCATGAAACAATGTCACCCACTCCTAGCAGGCAGCCAGAAACCCATGAAACAATGTCACCCACTCCTAGCAGGCAGCCAGAAACCCATGGATGAAACAATGTCACCCGCTCCTAGCAAGCAGCCAGAAACCCATGAAACAATGTCACCCACTCCTAGCAGGCAGCCAAAAACCCATGAAACAATGTCATCCACTCCTAGCAGGCAGCCAGCCAGAAACCCATGAAACAATGTCACCCACTCCTAGCAGGCAGCCAGAAACCCATGGATGAAACAATGTCACCCGCTCCTAGCAGGCAGCCAGAAACCCATGAAACAATGTCACCCACTCCTAGCAGGCAGCCAGAAACCCATGAAACAATGTCATCCACTCCTAGCAGGCAGCCAGAAACCCATGAAACAATGTCACCCACTCCTAGCAGGCAACCAGAAACCCATGAAACAATGTCACCCACTCCTAGCAGGCAGCCAGAAACCCATGAAACAATGTCACCCACTCCTAGCAAGCAGCCAGAAACCCATGAAACAATGTCACCCACTCCTAGCAGGCAGCCAAAAACCCATGAAACAATGTCATCCACTCCTAGCAGGCAGCCAGCCAGAAACCCATGAAACAATGTCACCCACTCCTAGCAGCCAGCCAGAAACCCATGAAACAATGTCACCCACTCCTAGCAGGCAGCCAGCCAGAAACCCATGGAACAATGTCATGTCACTGGAAAGAAAACCAGTAGCATCACCTCACCCTCTCCCAGGCAGGATACACAAAGTCATAATCAAACCTCTAAATCAGCACTGGCCTCCTGTTCAGCCTTTCCATCCACACTTACTGTGTTCTAACGATAATGTCAGAGAAAGAATGAGAAATAAGGCTGATTTTGCAACCACAACGAGTGCATGAAATCTTACTGTGTGTGCTTAAGAATCGCTCACGTTTTGGCACCATCCAGCATTTCTCAACCCACTGTGGCAGTTCTTATCCTTCCGCAGATGAACTCTTTATCTGAAGGAGATGAGAACTTAAAAATGAAAATCAAGCGTCAGAAATCAGCAGGACCAGACAACATTTCCAGAATGGTCCTAAAAGAATACACACACCTGTTGGATGGTCTTTCCTGGTCTTCCAAAGATCAGTAAACACAGGAATGTTACCAGATGCCTTGACTAAAGCAAAGGGGGTCAGCCACTGAGCTGAAAACACTCGGTCTGCTTCACCACTACCATATAAACAGTCAGAACATATCCTCTGCAACCATCAACATATAAAACACTTTGAGAAACATGAAATACTTCCCACAACCTAAACCATGGAGTAGAGCAGAGTTTTCATGTGAAACATGTCTTTTTGCAACACTACATTAATGTTTTGACAAGAATATCCACCCTGATTTGGTCTTCTCAAAGATATTCAAAATAGTGGCACATGTCAAACCACTTGAAAAAAATGGACAGGCATGAGCATCAAAGGAAGCATCAAGTGGCTCACTGCCTTTCTCACCCACAGGTACTCAAAGTAGTGACCTATGGCCAACCATCACTGGAAGATTACCTCTGGAATCTACAGCCCCTCAAGGCATGGTCTTGGGCCCAACCTGGGTGGCTCGAGTTCAATCTCAGGTTCAACAACTGCAGGTAATTGTCTCCTGCACTGGGAGGCTGACCACATGACTATGATCTAAAATGTCTGAAAATGTTGGCTTTGAAATGGGGGTTAAATTTAATGCCAAAAAGGGCTACATCTTCGGCAAAGAAAGTGAATTATTTCTTTTCTCCTAGCTCACATCCTACAAAAAGTGGACCCACATTTACAATCTTGTCAGGGCAATACATGCACACAAATCTGTCTCCTGGTCAGAACATATAAACGGTATTACACAAAAGGCAAAGTCCAGCCTGGCTATGATAAAGAAAAACCTTGAGCTGTTATCATGAACCACACAGGAGAACATTATATTACATCACATCTATTTGTTCCCTCTTAGAATACTGAGCTGTCAAATGGAAACCCCACTAACAAAAGAACATTGGAAAGCTGTTATTAGAATTCATTCAATGCCCAAGCAGCATGCTTTATGAAATAAGATTGCCAGTTACATCACCTAGACCATATTTCTAACATTCTCATCAAGCGCTGTCTATCCTCTTTGCAAGAGCTCTGAAAAACAACACCATCCGATTTTCTAAGTTAGTTTCAAAGTGAGGAGACTGCAAGTTGAACATGAAACAAATTTAAAAGAAAAAATATCATTCTGCCAGAAAAAAGGGGCAAACAAATTACAAGACGAAACACAAAGCATTTTGACCTTTTTGATCTTTTCCAGGCAAGATAAACAACACAGGACATTCCTTACAAGACGAAACACAAAGCATTTTGACCTTTTTGATCTTTTCCAGGCAAGATAAACAACACAGGACATTCCTTACAAGACGAAACACAAAGCATTTTGACCTTTTCGATCTTTTCCAGGCAAGATAAACAACACAGGACATTCCTTGCAAGACAAAACACAAAGCATTTTGACCTTTTTGATCTTTTCCATGCAAGATAAACAACACAGGACATTCCTTACAAGACAAAACACAAAGCATTTTGACCTTTTTGATCTTTTCCATGCAAGATAAACAACACAGGACATTCCTTACAAGACAAAACACAAAGCATTTTGACCTTTTTGATCTTTTCCATGCAAGATAAACAACACAGGACATTCCTTACAAGACAAAACACAAAGCATTTTGACCTTTTTGATCTTTTCCATGCAAGATAAACAACACAGGACATTCCTTACAAGACAAAACACAAAGCATTTTGACCTTTTTGATCTTTTCCAGGCAAGATAAACAACACAGGACATTCCTTACAAGACGAAACACAAAGCATTTTGACCTTTTTGATCTTTTCCATGCAAGATAAACAACACAGGACATTCCTTACAAGACAAAACACAAAGCATTTTGACCTTTTTGATCTTTTCCAGGCAAGATAAACAACACAGGACATTCCTTACAAGACAAAACACAAAGCATTTTGACCTTTTTGATCTTTTCCAGGCAAGATAAACAACACAGGACATTCCTTACAAGACGAAACACAAAGCATTTTGACCTTTTTGATCTTTTCCAGGCAAGATAAACAACACAGGACATTCCTTACAAGACAAAACACAAAGCATTTTGACCTTTTTGATCTTTTCCACGCAAGATAAACAACACAGGACATTCCTTCCCAGCAGCCTTGTTTTCATTCAACGTCCATTTTGCACCAAATCTGAGAAAATTAGTGATTGCTCATTCTTTGTTGTCACTGTCCTAAATGTTGTTTATCTTGCCTGAAGGAGACCAAAGAGATCAAAAGGCTGTGTTTTGTGCCTTTTGTCAAGCGGAATAATAATACTTTTCTTTTAAATTTATTATTCACGATCATCACCGTGGCAATTTCCAGGACTCCAAACAAAGAGTTATTTTATGCCAATAAAGAACTAATGGTTAAATTAATCAAACCAACCACAAAATGCAAGTACATAATATGCAAAAACATTATCATGGGATTGGCAAGAAACAACAACTGCTGCTACAGCACAAACTTCCCAGTAAATGATAAGTGCAGGAACAGTTTCTTCCCCAAACAGAAAATGGAAGTCTCAATCAGCAAATAGTGTTGTCAGTGTCAGTCAAGACATGGGTGAGGAAAGCACTAGCCCAGCAGCCAAATGCGATCAGAAAATCAGTTGGGGTATCAACTTTCTCCATGAGTTAACAAAGTTGACGATGGTTTCGTTTTGTTTTGTTTTTCCATCCACCTTGGCATTATGATATATAGTTACTGTGAATTGCTTTTGTTTCTCAGCTACAAATTCTTCAGAGTTGCCGCAAAGTTGATCAGACAGAGAAGATAACGTAACAACTAAAAAGAGCCAGATAGGCAACAAGAAAATGAAAAGCAGCAAATTGTTTTTTTTCTGGTACTGTATTAACACTGAAATTCCCAAGGCCTGTGTGTGTTTGTGACAGCTCCACTGCTTTGCAGTGCCTTAATCAAACTCTGGCTACAAGGATTTAGTCTTGGCTACTTGCGGTACAGCACCCTGACAGTGGAAAAGTTCCTGCAGGACTGTTCCACACATGAAAAGCTGACAGCAGAGACCTGGCCTGCCAACACACCGATGAGGGAAAAGCTTTACGGATCACTGGAGGGCCTCTGCCATACAGCAGCCTTCGTCAATGCTTCTGGGGTTCGTATCTGAGTGAATGAAGAAGAAGAAGAAGAAGAAGAAGAAGAAGAAGATTTGGCATCAAGCCTTTTCTGTAAATTTGTGTGAATTAGACAGTTGACTACGAGTCTAAAAAAGAAAAAAAAACACCAAAAAACAAAACAAAAACAACAAAATTCTTCATTAATCTTCAGTATAACATAATGAAGGTGTTCAGCTGATGGAAGAATTTTCGGGCTGGAAGGAGTTAAGACTCCTGAACTGTCATTGAATCAACTGATCATAGTCGTATGATTATTGCGGAGGGGGAGGTGGGTGGTGCTGTGGGAGGGGAGGTGCGTGTGTGTGTATATATGTGTGTGTGTGTGGGGGGGGGGGGGAGTGAGGTGAGCTTGGAGGGGAGTGGTGGTGGTACTAGGTTTTGATAGCAACCTGGCAGATCTGAAGATAAATAAGTTCATTTGTCCCCTCCACTTCCACTAAGACCTACTTCTGCATCTAGCCCTAAAATGGGACTAATAACCTTCCATCCTAACCATAACACTACTTTAGAATCTGAACCTTCCACCCTAACCATAACACTACTTAAGTATCTGAACCTTCCATCCTAAAAATAGAGGCAGGGAATAGCAAACAGTACATAATATACAGATAGTGTAACTCTTACTCCCAGGATGAAAGAATTACAGGCCCATAATTCCAAATGAATACTGCGAATGACACCAAATCACCTACCAGTCTAAATGATGACACAGAGCACACAGAACAAACATGGAGACATCCTTCCCAAAAAGGATGTCAAGATTGCCCATATAGTAACTCTGCACCCAACACATCCACACGGCAGCAACTGGTGAAATGAACAATTTATACAAATAAACATGTATTCAAGGTTGGCACAGCCTTTTTGATCTTGAATATAATCAAAGCAGGGACAGGCAGTTACGTATATACAGGTAACCTTAATTTGATTGGTATAAAAGAATAAATGACTTAAGGCAGGAAACAGTAAACAGTAAATAACAGACAGGGTAACTCTTGCTCCCTAACCCATGACGTATCATCGCTGTGACGTATTGAGCATGAACTTGAGCCTAGTCCTGTTAACCTCGGTCAATCTCAGGTTGAACCTGCCCATTACTTGTGATTTAACAAAACGGATGTTTGTTTGTTTTTGTTTTTTGTACTCCCAGTTCTTATATAACAGGGAGTACTTTACAATGTGACGAAGAAATGCTGTCTGTGTGTCTGTCTGTCTTTGTGTCTGTCCGTGGTCAAAATGTAAAATGTGTTCTACTCGCTCCAGACAAAACATCTGGGCCGATCTTTCTGAAAATTTGTACGTATGTTCATTATTGGTCACGGCTGATACCCGATGTTTTATTTTACCAGAATAGCCATTACTAACGGCTATAACGGCCCAAAATGTTTTTTCTTCTTCATGGAATATCTCAGAAAGTACTTGTATTCAAGATAAACTGGGAGTACGTTTATGCTTTGCAACACTTTCAGTTTCACTTTTGTACCATACCAATTGAACTGAATCACGCATTCTGATCTCATCCAGATCCTCACCATAAATGTGATGACTTTCAACACGTCACATGTTTATCGCCTTGTCGAATGATCCATAACCTGAACTGTTAATACACCAAACAAAACCAAAACCTTAATTATTTCCTGTTGTTGTAAGGTAGGCTAGCACTTCTTGATGCACCCCGTCCTTCAAATCTTAACTATACAAATAGCAGCCTTGCAATTGCTGAATGCAGTAGTAGTGGGGGGGGGGGGGGGGGGGGGGGGGATGCAACAAGTCGCCCATGTTACAAATAATTTTAGTTCTTTAATCTTATCGTCACATTGCAGTAGTCGATTTTCCTTGGGAATCTTTACCTATCAAGCTAATAAAAACAAAAAAACAAAAAAAAAGTGTGTGCACAGCAGTTCTCTTGTGACAGTGCGTGTGTGGTGTGGGGAAAAGGGGGGAGGTCAAGGTTGGGAAAGACTACAAAATAATTGGTATGCCAGGCCTGATATCTTAGACTAAGGGGAGACATATCTGAAACGTTTAAACTTCTTATGACCACTACGATGTGTGTACATACTACAATATTATTTGATTTGTTGCAAGTTAGTATTTGATATCTTGAGGCTTTATGGGTTTTTTTTTCAATGTGCATGACTTTTATAACTCCTCTTATTACCGTTCGCTCTTTTTTGAAATGTAAAGTGCTGTTGGGCATTTTTATGGAATATGTGCTATAGAACTAAACATTACTATTATCAATTAGTGTGTGTGTGTGTGTGTGTGCGTGTGTGTGTGTGTGTGTGTGTGTGTGTGTGTGTGTGTGTGTGTGTGTGTGTGTGTGCGTGCGTGCGTGCGTGTGTGTGTGTGTGTGTGTGTGTGTGTGTGTGTGTGTGTGTGTGTGTGTGTGTGTGTGTGTGCGTGTCATTAAATGATATGATGGTTCATGTACCATGGCACGGGAGGAAGAGGGGCATTCACTGAATCAATATACACTTAATAAGAACAAGTACCATCTAATATTGCGACTGCAGGAATATTTATTATTATTATTATTATTATGAACATTTATGACGCCTAATCAATTGAATGCCCTAGGCGTTTACAAGATCACAACAGACATCAAATCACACAATATATAACAATCATACATGAGAAAAAGGCATCAAAATCCAAAGCAAGGACACAAACTCACAAGCATGCATACACGCAAACACACACTCACACAGACACGAACGCACACAAAGCAGACACTCGCATCACACATTGCAAACGTCGGGTCACAGGGAAGACGAAGTTACCTAGGAAACAGATGAGTTTTGAGAAGGCGCTTGAACATTTATGACTGTCTACAAAATTTATAAGATTATTATCAGAAAGTGTTGTTTCTTAGCAAATGTTCACAGATAGATGAAATATAACAGAAATGTTTTGGGAAGTCTTTTTATATAGGGTGTGGTAAAGGGTTGGGGGGGGGGGGAGCACAAAAAAATGTAACTGTTGACAAAGGTCTGTGTGTATGATGTAATATTTGCATATCTCTGACTCACACTTGCCAAGAAGTCCCAGCTTGTGCGCCAGGGTAGTACATATGGCAGTGTCCAGATCTGTACTAGACCCTAGTTAAAAAATCTAAAAAGATTTTCCTGGTTTTTTTTTTTGTTTCTTTATTTGTTTGCTTCTTTCTTTCTTTCTGTCTTCCTTCATAGAACCGACCCCTCCAGTTTATGCAGTCGACATGCTGACGATGACTGTCTACATTTAAGGAGAGAAGAAAAGAAGGCTGGTAGAGCCTGAGAGACTGCTAGTGATGATTCCGGATGCCAGGGGAGGCAGGTTAAATACTCACAGGCCTATGTTTCTGGACAATCTGCCTGTATAAAAATATAATTGGTACCCTCTCATGTTGTGACGAAGTTGAGGCACTGGTCGTGTTTTCTTTTGTGGAGATGGAATAGATCGATATCATTCGAACTGCCGAGATTCTTAACGTCACATCAACATTTCTAAGACATGACTAGCGTTGTTCACGATGAAAGGTGTGCGTGTGTGAAGGTCAAGGGAAGCAACCTTTTCTTGATGACAGGTTGATGACAGGATGGGATCAGAGGCATTAACCAGTATTGAGTGATATCTCTCAGTTCAGTAAAACGTCTGTTCCAGATATTTGCGCACGCGCACGCGCACGCACACGCACGTGTGTGGTGTGTGTGTGTGTGTGTGTGTGTGTGTGTGTGTGTGTGTGTGTGTGTGTGTGTGAGCATGCAGGTCGGCCGTGTCACTGGTGAAAATCTGATGTCAGAACTTTGATTAATTTTCTGATTCAAGTCTTTGGTGTTGGCAAGGGACACACCCATGGGGCAGATCAACTGCATTGCACTTTACGCCATAAAATCAACGAGAAACCAGTCTTGTTTTGTTGTACAACTCAGCAGTCTGCCGATCAGCTGTATATGCCAACTTTTTTTTCACAATGATTAATATCTGATTAATGGAGGCTGGGGAGCGAGAAATGATCATGGACATCGTAAGATTGCCATTTTTCAGTGACGTCAAATGATCTTTTGATGCTGCAGTACGCGTACGTGAATCAACATACTACTCTATATCTATATAGAGTCGTAAGTTGATTCACGAGTGTGTACTGCAACATCAAGAGATCATTTGCCGTCACTGAAAAACAGCCAATACGACTCGGTGTAGCACAGGTTTTTAAGGCTCTGGTTTGTAGTAACGTCATCATAAATTAAAAATTGTGGTAAGATTCTGATTCTGCATATTAACAGATGCACATGCTAATCACAATTTTTGTCCTCACCATGACTGATATTTGATCATGATTTACAAGCGAATCACTGAAGCCATTAATCCTATCGGTTAGTCAGTCCTGGACGCATCATTAGTCTATCTCACGCCAGAAAAGATTATACGAACGAAACCATGTCAAAACCGATTAATTTCACACAAAGCCTTTGGGGCTGACGCTGCTGCCTTGTGGGAAAAAAAAAAGAAAAAGCGATCGAGTTGCTGGATTCAGACACACACACACACACACACACACACCACAACCGCACGCACACAGGGCCGCTGCTCATATACGCAGACTTTGTCACAGAACATGCGAAATAATCACATTGCTCCCCCTTGGATTTAGGCATCGCTTCCCCTTTTCTATATGCACGCCCACTTCATGGGAAAAAAATCGCATTAGAATTATTTTGTTTCATTTGGAAACATGAAAACAAGCAATGTGGCAATTTTTCATATTGTATATAACAACGAGAATATTTGGGTTTATTGGTCACCTTTAACTTCCTGCCACCATATTTCAATAACATAATGCACTCGTCAATTTTTTATTATTATTTTTTTTTTTTAAAGGGGGGGAGGGGATGGCGGGGGAGGGGTTTGTACTCGTTTTCAGTTTACAGCACAGATAGAAACGAATAACTAAATGTTTTGATATTTTTTGTCCATGCTCCTATTTTTTTTTTCGTGTTCGGATACATTATGATAATTATGATACCAATTGAGGTGGCCTAATTCCAATCCAAAAATTCTGAAGTACACAGCCAGCATGGCCGACAAAGACTACGAGTCTGTGTTGTGTGTGAAGAATGAAGTGTTTGTTTATAAAATTCCACCGCGCCCGTCCAATAGAGGGTACAGGTGAGTTAAATGATGAAGACGCAAACCAGTTCAGTCTTAAACAACAATATTATATGTAGTTTTACATCTGTGGACTACGTGGAGATGTAAAAGGGGCGTGTACACTTGTGTGCGCCTGTAACGTTCTCTTGAGACTTCGTATCAATCGGCTTCTTTTCTTGAACGATTACCACCGCTTTGATAGGTCTGCAGGGGTGAAACTGGAAGGGAAGGAGGTTGTGGAGGGAGAGGGGTAAGGGGAAGAGGTTACGACAGGTTCGGATGATCAGCATCGAAGTAGGTTTGGAAGAGATTGGAGGAAACGTGGAGTGAGAGTTAGGTGGACAGTGGGGAGGGTGGTGGGGGTATGCGGGTGGAAGTGTGGTGATAAGTGTGTGTAAAATCCAGGATTTGAAGCCTTCCACCCAGGATGATTTGCTGACCTCAGATTAGAGGGAGTTTCACTCATAGTTCATAGGGAGAAAATCGAGTTTTTCTGTTGCTAGTATTGGAAGAAGATGGATAGGTCCGTTGGTTGAACTTGAAGGCTTGTAGTTGTACTCTCCAGTTGTTCTTCAAGGCAGGTTAGAAATGAGCTTTTAGGGGATGTTGATGGTAACTACCTTAGGATGGAATCTGGGGAAGGTGGACAATTTTGTTTTATGCCTCCTGTCTTTGAATGGGGTTCAGTGCAATTGCTGTACAGGTCCTCCACGCTGGATGTTGAGGGATGCTTTTGGAACTTCCCGCAGATAGCATGGCTCAGAACCTTCTCCACTCTGTTGATGTTTTTGGCAATGAATAGATACAAGGGCTTTGTGCACTTTATGTGTGATTATAGCACAGCTTACCTTCAGCCATCAAGAAAACTATGGCTCCAAGTCGCTTTGTTGGAAATGTTGGCAGTATGGGTGCACACCTCAGCTGAGGTCATGTGAGACAGTAACATACAGTTTGTAAGTTGTCTTCCACTGCTTTTATACTTTTGCGATGGAGCTGATAATGTGATGTCAGTGGATTTCTTTAGTCTTTTAATTTGCTTATTCAGGCAAGTCACCTTTGAAAAATCGCAGAACCTGGATAGATTTTGCATAGACCCAGGATTCAGAAGTCACACACACACACACACACACACACACACACACACACACACACACACACACACACACACAATCACACACACACACACACACACACACACGCACACACACACACACACAAGTACACACACACACACACACACACACACACACACACACACACACACACAACACAATCACACACACACACACACACGTACACACACACACACACACACACACACACACACACACACAACACAAACTGACTTTCTCAGGTCAAAATCAGCATAATCTCAGTCCAGATGGTTTGATTAGATTAAAAAATAAATTTCCACTGACTATCAAAATAATAGCAAATGGTATGTTGCCTTAAGGCAGCAGCACAACTCACCTGTAACAGCTGGGCTTCTGGAGGTGGAGGCTCCAAACACTTGTCTGCTCAAAACTATCAGACAGCTGTCACATTCTTTTCATGAGATTGCATCATGCTGAAAGAAAAAGGAAAGAAAACCAATTTTGATATCTTCACTTGTCGAATCTTGCAAGTTCTGAGTGAACAGTACTTTCGGTAAATGGCAGTGCACTTGCCCCAAGCAGTTGGACAATGGTTAATGATGAGTCTTGATCAAAATCTGCAGGTTGTTTTATAGAGAATGTCAGACACTCTTACTCTAGATTAAGAGCGTAAGAGCTCTTGTGCCCACCTCTGCCATCATGCTCTGTCTCCTCTTATCGAGAACAGATCAAGCAAAATAGAATCATTGAGCTTGAAGAGATTAGAAAATTCTTTTTGTTAGTGCCACAATTACATCCCTTGAGTGCTTAAACATTCAGTATGAATGTCTTCAGACTGCAGTCATTCTGTATGAATCTAAATGTAACACTTTTTGTTAAGTCACACATTGTAATATGTCTATTGTTGGCCCTGCAAAAAAAAAAAAAAAAAAGGAAAAAAAAAAGAAAATAGAAACAAGGGCCCACCCTCGATACCATCCTACCTGCTCTAACAATGTGGGTGAATTTTTGTACAAAGCTGATAACCTCAAACTTAGGATGTTAGAAGTAGTGTCAGGAGCAGGTTACATTTATAACCTCAAACTTAGGATGTTAGAAGTAGTGTCAGGAGCAAGAGGCTGACCATTCAGGCAGCTCTACTCCTAGGATTTAGATGATCACATCGGGAGGATGGGACTCAACCAT
Organism: Conus canariensis; assembly: GCA_033310375.1. Lineage (NCBI taxonomy): Eukaryota > Metazoa > Mollusca > Gastropoda > Neogastropoda > Conidae > Conus > Conus canariensis. Next base: position 38,535,330 of record CM065731.1, on the reverse strand, counting down.
TTCTTGGAGTGGATGATTCCAGTCCCTGATGGTATGTAGGAAGAGAACATTGGAAAGACATTTAGGATTTGATGACCCTACCATGTGTGTCGGCAAGTTGTTCCTTTCACTGATGGCATGCAGGAAGAGAACATTGGAAAGACATTTAGGATTTGATGACCCAACCATGTGTGTCGGCAAGTTATTCCTTTCACTGATGGCATGCAGGAAGAAAAGCATTTTCGAAGTACTGGGTGTCACAAAATGGAACAGTGAACTGCTGTTCATGGTTTGTGAACTGTCATTAGGGGTGATCACGCTCACCATGTTATTATTGATCTTACATATCTCACCGAGCTGAGCCGAGCAAGTTTTCTTCTTTGTTGTCTGCTTGGCTGCAGACTGCAGCTGTTGACCAAAGCATTCTGTCACATTCCATAATGAAGCCAAAGTATTCTGTCACATTCCATAATGAAACCAAAGCATTCTGTCACATTCCATTTATAATCAAGCCAAAGCATCTGATATTCACCTTCAACAAACACCATTCAGTGAAGACAAGGGGGGAGTGTGGGAGAGAAGGAGACGTCATGGGATGGGAGGCTAGGAGGGGATAGGGGAGGGGGAGGAAGGAGGAAGCGGTTAAGGGGAAGAAAAAAAGTTGATTTCTCTGTGTGAGGAGAGACTGGAAAGACCAAAGTTTATTTGCTTTCATTGTACCTCGGTGCAGGGCATTTCAGTCCTTTTAAAGAAAAATAATCCAAATGCTCCTGTCCTTCGTGTACAAAATGTCTGTATGGGAAATATGATTAGTACATAAGTATAAGTTTTTTACAATGCTGATTAAATGAACATGAAACACCACTGAAAGGCCTCCGCACCAATCCAGTGTCTCCTCTAATAGGTTGCCCACGACTTCTTGATAATGATTCACACTGTGAACTGTTGGCTTGAGGTTGCAACAAGAGAAATCTGGGTGTAGCAGTGATTTGGGGAGTTAAAATGCAAGGGGGGGGGGGGGGGGGTCTGGAAGTCTCCCTGAATCATTTGGTGTGCCATGGTGAAGTGCTTTGGTTTTTTGGTTTGTCCAGAGCCTCGGAGTGGAAGCTGGACTCGCCTGACTGGACAGGTCGACTGAAGGTGGTGGCCATCAACAAGGACCTCTTCATTAAGCTGGAGGACAAAGCCTCAGGTCTGTTCAGTCAACAGGACAGTCATTCCCAGGCCATAAGACAGTACTTTTTTCCCCCTCAGCTTTCACCTCTGCAGCTACTATACTAGTACTGGCCTGTTTATGGATTTTTCCAACACTGACTTCTAATGTTTGCAATTTGACAATTTTTCTACTTTGAAATGCACCTTCACATTCAAATTTGTGTGGTTGTGTCATCAGTTTCAAAAGTTTGTTACTGACAGAGATTTTCAAGCAGATGGAGACAGCTTCATTGAGAACTTTTTTTTCTTTACAAGTCACAATGAAGTTCCTTTTGACTTTAACTTCATCACAAGTCGTATTTCCAGAATAGTGTGTTTTAAGTTTGTGCAGATCTGTGCTGTCATTGCTTGATAATGCCCATTAATAATGATATATTTTAAAACTTCTATGAGCAAGTCAGTTATTGACTGAAATCAAATTGCATCAGAGGAAGAAATAGGTATGGACTGAAGAAAGGTTTTTTTTTTTGTTTTTTTTTTCAACTTTATTTTTCTGCTTGCAAAGACAAAACATTTTACATAAATTCATAGCATTTCGGACTGAAGAAAGTTAATTCCCTTTACTTTTTTTGTAATTGGATATGTAAAATACAAAATGTTGGTGTTGATGTCAGTAAAGAGTTCAAACGTTTCATGAAAATATATTACTTGATCGAAATTCATCAGTTCACAAGCAATAACTTCACAGTGTTTATGTTCAGTAGGAAATTTGTAACAATCATGTTGATTGGATCCTGGATTTACCTCTGTGATCTGCAGATGTGCACCAGGGACCTATACCATGGATGCACACCACAGTACTGCATCCAAATTCAGTTGGCTCATATTTGGGCCACATGCCTTCTTTATACCAACTTTCACTGAAATCGATTTTGTAATTTTGCGACATCTTGATATCTGGTAAATCAACAAACAAACCTACAGGTAAATGGGCAAACCTCCCTTGTTGGAGATTTCTAAAATGATTATCTGGGACCAAAATGTTATTAAAGAAAAAAAAAAAATAGTGGAAAAAATATAAAAAAATTGCATGTTCTAGCCGGTCCATTGACCATGGATGCGAGCTAGGCAGCTGAGTTAAAAAGGGCTTTCTGCACTGTGCAACACACCTTAAGTTGTAGTTCACAGAATACTTAAGATATTGAACTAGTGTGCACTGCCAACATAGATATGTCAAGAGTTTGCATGGAAAGAGTTGTACATGCCTCATTATACTGATGTGTGTGGGGAAGAAAAAGAAGATGAAGTGCTCAGTGTGTGTGTGTGTGTGTGTGTGTGAGTGTGTGTGTGTGTGTGTGTGTAGATCAACATGTCATCAAAGAATGTATTCGTGGAATAGAATATGCTTTTGTTTCAGTTTGTTTCTTTATTTTCTGTTTCTTGACACATAATAGAGAGCAGTGTGCTTTATAATCAGTTGCTTTGTATTATCATGATTTTCTTTTTAAATTGTGGCTTCCACAGTTGGTTTGTATAGTGTAGAACATTCATCAATTGATATGCAGTGTTAAGTCACATGATGGTTTGTGTTATTTCATGTCAAGCTTCCAATGTAACTTGTAACATTCTTTAGGCAGCTTTATTTCCAAGTCACATATTGAATTGATGATTTTGACTTTTTATTTTTATCCACTAAGACCTGACGCTCTGTCATGTGTGGTTTCAGGGGAGCTGTTTGCACAATGCCCAGTGGAGGCGTACCCTGGCATTGCTGTGGAGTCTGTCATGGATTCCAGCCGTTACTTTGTCATCCAGATCAAAGACCCCAGTGGTAAAAGTCACATCATTTGAATGAATTTATGCTAATCTGAAAAAGTGTTTAATGTCAACTCCACCAAACAACATGGAGAAACGAATCGCAAAACAGTACACGATGTGTTTTGACTTCTTAGGTCTTCTTCAGGCAAGATAAACAACACTCAAGACAATGAAAATGAAGAATGAGCGATCACTTAGGCACAAGAGGAGTGTTTTGAGGAAGACCTGAGAGGTCAAAATGCGTCATAGTTTGTCTTGTGATTTGTTTGTCTATGTTGTTTGGAGGAGTTGATTTTAAACACTTTCCAAGATTTGTTTGCCTATGCTATGTGGAGGAGTTGATTTTAAACACTTTCCAAGATTTGTTTGCCTATGTTATGTGGAGGAGTTGATTTTAAACGCTTTCCAAGATTTGTTCAGATTTCCACCTGCTGTTGCCTCACGTTGCAACTGAAGTTGTGCTGTTCTGGGAAAGAAACGCAAAAATATTTCCACAGAGTTGGTATTCACCGGTTGATCTCTGTAATTTCAGTTGGAAGACACAGTACTTTACAAATGCAACTATGCGTAGATAAACTCTTAAAGACAAGACTTTGAAGCCGGTCAAAGAATCTACAAATCATTTCATTTGCACCTTATTTTTCTATTATTTCTAGAATCTGAATTCTAATCGGATTAATTAAAAACTTGTATCTTTTTTAACACTGTGTTTTGTTATTCAGATCAGAGACACTCTAGGTAAAAGTTGAACACTGTGAATGAACACAGTAGGTAGAAACTGTAGGGAGAGAGGGACAGCAGGTCTTGAGAGTCGAAGCTCTCCTCAGACAAGTGCTGAAGCCGTGAACTCCTTACACTCTCAAAGTGTGGAGTCACAACCAAGTCATGACTCCTGGGTGCCCTTCTTGCTGTCTGCTGGGAATGTTTTTCTATCCACACCTGTCGAGTCTTTTATACAATTAGCAAGTTATCTGGATGTTATTGCACAAACATGTCAAATGTAGATATGATGGATAGTATGTAGATGTTTTTTTTCCCAAATCCATTGAGTCTTTTTCTTGATGTACGCATTGTTTTAGATCCATCTTGGAGGCTTTTTGAAAAAATGAAACCAGGAACTAATTATAGATCCTGCAAGCATTTTCAGAGGTATAGATTAAACTAAACATCTGTAAAAGACAGACACGCGTATGTACATAAGCATGCACACACACATATGTATAAAAGCAGTGAGCTGTGAACTAATAAGCTGAACAGACTGTTCAGTGATCACTGAATGATGGATAAGCATATAACTTGATTTGTTTGGATGATTTTTTTCAGGGAAGAGTGCTTTTATCGGTATTGGTTTTGCTGACCGGTCCGACTCCTTTGATCTGAACGTTGCTCTGCAAGATCACTTCAAGTGAGCTGGTTTTCTCCCCTGGTTTGTGGTGATGTTTGTATTGGGCCATGAACACAATGTGACCACATCAAGTGAACATGCTTCTCCCTCCTCATTTAATGGTGTTAGTAGTCTAGGATTAAAAACAACATGACAGCTTTTTGAGCATCCCTTTCCTCCTTTCTTTTTTTTGTGGTGTTGTTTGTGGTGGAGGATAGTGGCCGCTTCAAGTGAGTGTGGGGTTTTATTTTTCCCCTTTTCAGTTCTACCACTTTTCTGCAAATTTGTGGATTTAAGCAAAATGTAAAAGCAAGAATCTGCAAAAGAAATGATTTTTTTAGGGGGAAAAGAACCAAAAGGCGAGAAGAAAGAAAAAAGTGGCCTAAGAATCTACAGGGGGCTAGTGGTGTCTCCGGTAAGCTTGCAGCCAAACCATCGTCATAAAATGTGTAAACTTCTTTATGATTATCACAGCAGCCAGTTTCGTTTTGTCTACCAGTTTAATTAAAGGCACCATCATGTTGTGCTCTGACTTCTTGCATTTGCAAGGCTCTGCATAAGCGGTAGAGGTTGTCGGAAGAGAGTTCTCTTTGTGGCTGGACTGTACACCATCACTACACCACTCCATCCTCAGATTTGCTGCCAGAGTATACACTGGTCTGAAAGCAAGTTTCAACATTTTTCCATGAGCGTTGGAGTATTCCCAGCTGGAACCCCCCCAAGATGTTCTGCGATTTTTGCTTTTCTTCAGTGGAAGCCCTGCTTGCCCGCCCAGCTGGTGGAGATCTGTGATGGAACTGCTTAAGTGAATTGGCTATGTGAAAGTTAGGGTTAAGGGTTTCTCGGCACTCATACATGTGTAGGCACGCTAATGCACCCACCAAACATTCCACTGTGGCTGGGGACAGGCTGCTGGGTATTTGCTTCTCTTCTGACATGACTGAGAACGAGAAATGTAGTTTGTGCTCTACTTATACACGTGAAAAATTCAATTGCATTTAAGAAATATGATAGAAACACAATTGATCAATACTATCTAATCCCCTGTTAAATGCTGTGATAGGTTTCTTACGTAGTCAGGTGTCTACACAACATGCACGCGCACGTGCACTCACGCACACATGCACATGCATATACTTGTGCACATACACACACACACACACACACACACACACACACACACACACACACACACACACACACACACACGGACACTCACTCACTCACTCACTCGCACACACACACACTCTCCTCACACACACACACACTCACACACACACACACACACACACACACACACACACACACACACACACACACACACTCACACACACACACAACACACACACACACACACACACACATAACTGA
>CM065731.1:38502123-38527123 GCA_033310375.1 Conus canariensis | reverse complement strand
TCACTTCCACAACCAATCCCTCAAAAACTATCCTCTTACACACCACCATCCATGCAGGTCTCTTGCTCAACAGCCACACTCACCTCCACATCAAATATCTCCAAAAACTGTCTTCTTACAGACCACCATCCATGCAGATCTCTTGCTCAACAGCCACACTCACCTCCACATCAAATATCTACAAAAACTGTCTTCTTACACACCACCATTCATGCAGATGTCTTGTTCAGTAGTCTTACCAACGGATATTGAAAATTTACAGCAACGTTTAATGTCATTTTAACGCAGTAATTATCCTGTTGAAAGCTGTGACCATTTCACCCACACACATTCAGACCAGTCTGACAGCAGCATCAGTTCAGCTCCTTGTAGCAGTGCCAGCTGAGCAAAGGAAAGGCTCCTGTTCTTCAGAGTGGATTGTCCACAGGCTCAGGTCTGCTCACCTTTATTGAACAACCTTAACTGATGTGGCCAGGGGACCACACTCATGGTGCAGCGAGGGTTGAGTGGATGATTCGTCCCCTCTTGGCTGGTAAAGGTCTGAACGCAGGAATTTACGACATCTGAACGCAGGAATTACGACCTGTCTTGGCTTGACAGCTGAACAGCGTCAATCTTCTTCATGCAGCCCAGTGGTCTCTGCCTGCTGGGGACCCAAAAGCTGATTTGCCATTCATTTCATGGTTCTCTCATACTGCACACCATTGTTGTTTAAAGCCTCCAGTGACTTCCTTAAGAGTTCTGCCTCCCGGACATGGCCCCTTGTGTCATAGTACAGTGGTGGTTGTGAGGCGGAGGAAAATGTGAATGTTTCCAGCGAGCATGCTTTCTCCCTTGTTTTTATGATGTGTGTAAGTGAGGAGGAATACAATGTGACCATTTCAAGTGTGCATGCTGTTTCTCCTTGTTTTGTGGTGGTGTTTTTTAACCAGCGCGACTGCTATGAGTAAGCATGCCTTTGTCTCTTAGTTATGTGATGTTTGTAGTGTGGGATGAGTACAGTAGTAACACTGTAGGTAAGCGTGGTTTTCCTCCCTGTTTTGTGTTGTCATTTGTAGTGGAAGTAATTACATTGAGACCATTCACCGTAGAAAAAGCCTTAAAAACACAAGTGTACATTTAGTACTAGACCCACAAGTTGGTCAGAAGACAAACGTCAGTGAATTTTTTAATTCCCGTGGATTTTTTACATGGGTAGTTGGTGTTGTAGACTTTGATTGTGTGTGTATATAATTACCTTGGATTTTTTACATGGATAGGTGGTGTTGTAGACTTTGATTGTGTGTGTGTATAATTACCTTGGATTTTTTACATGGATAGGTGGTGTTGTAGACTTTGATTGTGTGTGTGTATAATTACCTTGGATTTTTTACATGGATAGGTGGTGTTGTAGACTTTGATTGTGTGTGTGTATAATTACCTTGGATTTTTTACATGGATAGGTGGTGTTGTAGACTTTGATTGTGTGTGTGCGGTTTTATTTTTTCTGGTTTGGTTTCTTTTGGAAAGACAGAAACTCTGGGATGGATTTCAAAGTAAGGGGAAGGGTGGAAATGGCAAGGGTTCAGGACCCCCTTCTCCACCAGCCCCTTTCCACGCTTTTAAACAAGTTATTACCTGTGTTCCATGATATGTAACAGGCTGTAGCACTGGCACTGTGTGTCTGATTGTGAAGAGGTGCGTTCTGTACCAGACTGTAGACCGGGTACTGGTTCAGGTGATAGAGAAGATGTCTTCTGGAACACACGTCACCTCTGGCACTGTGTGTTTGGTTTGAAATCCATCTGCTGTGTTGAGAGGGTGACTGAAATATGTTAATGAAGATTGAAAAAGAAATGAAAATAATATGACTGTGGCGTAGGGCTTATTCAGTCACAGAAAAAGTGTGTTGCCTTTCTCTGCATGTATGTGTTCATTATAAAGAAGAGGAAAGTATATTTGTTTTCCAAATTCTTAAGTTAGAATACAAGTTTTTTTATTTTTTATGAAACATGTTCCTGTGTATTGAAGAGGAGAAGAACATTTGCTGTTTTCCAGATGATAATATCAAATGGAGTGATTTTTTTCTGAAACATGTTTATGTGTATGGAATAGGAAAATACATGCATCATTTTCCAGATACTGACAGTTTTATCCAATCCTTTGGCACCCTTGGCATGTTCCTGATGTCCAAAGCCTTGCTGTTGGATGTGCTGTTTCTCTGTTGTCACTATTTTGAATTGTGTCTTGGGTTTGTTAAACAGTCCATTCAGTTCTTTCTGTGAAAGTACACAAAGAATTATTCCCAACCTGCATGTGTTCACCGTTCCCTGTTCCCTGGACACCCAAACCATGGATATATGTGTGTGAGGAAATGAAAGGTTCAAGTGGTGATGAAGTATTCATAAATTACTATATGAATTTGGAAGACATCAGTATGTCTCGTGAGGATCATGCATTTGTCTTAGGAGTGAAATGGGTGTGACTGGAGACGAGTTTTATTTTTTAATGGAATGTTCAGACTGAAATGATCCTAATTTGAAGTATTTGAAACCATGGTGAGTATTTTTTAATTGCTGCGAACACACATGCTCAGAGCAGGGGATAGGTGTAAGTTGTAACTGAGTTAAATTCGTAAAAGTTGGAATGTAAGTGGGTAGATTTGTTCCTTTCTTCATACAGTCTAGAAATGTTTGCATTCCTGTTAATATAGTCTTTTATGTTAAATCACACACTGAGAATATGTTATAAGACATTTTAGATTTGATTCTGGTTTTGAAATACTGATTAATGATGGTATTTTCCTTCATTTCTCCAAAGGATTAAAGGATGGAATTTTGTTTTTTCATAATTTTTTTTGCTCTGTGTGTGTGTGTGTGTGTGTGTGTGTGTGTGTGTGTGTGTGAGAGAGAGAGAGAGGAGAGAGAGAGAGAGAGAGAGAGAGAAATACCACTCACTATGTGTGTGTGTCGTTTGCTGCCTGGTCACAGATGGATCAAACAGGACGAGGAAGCCCAGAAAGCCAGCACGGAGCTGACCCAAGGACCCAAACTGGACCTGGGGTTTAAGGCCGGACAGACCATCACACTGAACCTAGGGGTAGGCTGCTTGCCTTCTCTCCTTCACTCTTTAAATACTGACATCCAGACATTCACATAAGCTGCGCAGGTCAGTCGACAAGTTTCATAGATATGAAGTGGCTAGCTTATTCTAGCCATGAGCAGAGCTGCCAACCATCCTGCTTTTGGTGGAATTTATTATGCTCAAATGCACATCATTCTGCTATTCCGCTTGATGTGAAAAAATCTGCTTGTGAAAAAAAAAAGTTTGTTCGTTAGCACATCTGCTGCTCATGTATCAAAAGAGTTTGTTTGTTTGCACAAAGCCATTCATATAGCCAAAGAGCTGTCTGGAAACTTACTTCCAGTTCAGCTTCTTCTGCCATCATCATCTCAAAACGACCTGCTGGACAGGTTAACCCTGAGGCAGAAAAAAAGAAAAGAAATTAGAAAAGAAGTGCAGATACAGGTTGCTTTCTGCTGTCATGATGGGAGTGCTGCTGATCCCAGTCAGCAGTTCAGCCTGTAAAAGTGTTTGCCTTGTCAGAAAGAACCTTACATATTTTCTTTCCTCTTAGGTCAAGACACTACAGCGGCACTGATGATTCTGAAGTGCAGAAATGACCAAGTCATAAGATGAAGTTTAGTGAGTGTGCTTCAGAAATGTGAAAGAGCAGTAATTCCATGAAAGCACTTGATCAAAGAAAAGAAGTGTCTGGAATGTTATTCTTTTGTTTTGGGTGCAATAGTGTATGTAATCCTCTCAGACTGTCAGAAATTCCACTCAGTTTTCAGAAATATTCCTCTCATGTCTCTTCAGAGGTTGGCAGTTCTGCGTGAGGGATGTAAGAGGCAGGGGGAGTAAAGAAACGGACTCCAGATAAAGTCAAATTAACGATGTGACTGCTGCTTCAAGTTCTCTGTGTGGTTGAAGGATCAGTGGCTTGATCATTGTTCTGCACCAGATATACGATGTTATAACTTTGTGCACCAGTCACAAGATGTTACAATTGTTGGCATCATGCATGGCTTATGTTAACTTTAACAGGGTAAAGTTTAACGCTGACTGGCATAACAATAAAGAATTATTTGAAAGTGAAGGAATGTAAACACGATAATATACACTTCTACAAAAAAAGCTTTAAAATAAAAAATTCCTTCAAGCCAGTTAAGAGTATGTAATCATGATGTCTGCATATTCAGTAGAAATTGCCTCTTGATACTGATCTGTCCTCAGTATGTAATGATAGGTTTTTTATTTCTTTTTTCATAGGGATGGCTGGCAATTACTGATATTCTTCTTATGTATATATATACGTGTTTTCAATTAATGTTACTATGATTTTTCCTTTCTGCTGTCCTGGTTTTAGTTATATTTCTCCCACATTTTCATTTGTGGAATGCGGAAATTATATGTACAGAAACTTGAAAAGAAAAGGAAAGTGTAAGTTAAAAAGAAAAATGTTGGCATTGTATCTTGCATGTGAGAGAGCCAAGAGACAGTCCAGTGAATTCTTGCCTATCCCAGGGTCCAGCTTTCTCCAGGCTGTGCTATGAAGTGCGAACACTCACCAAAGTGGCAAGAATTCTTGCCACCTAGCATCTATGAATCGTGTCTCTATGTCAACCAGTCATCACTCATATATTTTGAATGAAACGTGGAAAATCTGTGATGCAGCGAATAAGGGTTTTGTGGAAACGGAAACCTCCAAGCTGTCAACCATGGTCAGTGGACCATGGAATTGTGTTTGACTGCTTTTATTCTGGTCTGTCAACTGTGAACTTATTCCTGAAGCGACCAGATTTTGGTCTTATATGTAATAAAGTGCTGTAGTTTGCTTCGTAGTAAAGTGCTTTATTTGTCTATTTTCCACCCTTTAACTGGTGTATCTCTGAAAATAGTGGCAGACGGGCAATAGGCATGTTCCAGTAACATGTTTTATTGGTATTGTTTTTTTCTACATGTAACATCTTCCTGACAATTTTTTTTTTCAATTCAGACCATTTTTTTTTTAGAGAAAACATCTGTCTTCTCTCTTTTTGTTCGTTTGCTTGTGTGTTTGCCTTTTTTTTTTTTTTATCTTGGTGCCGATATTGACCTGCTGAAAAGAATTGTCTGAAATAGTTCTGATCCATCTGTGAGTCCAGTGCACCTGTTCCAGCTCTGTGGTGTCTTCCTCTTTCAGAACAAGAAAGGAGACGCTGGAGCAAGGTCCAAACCCAAACCTCGCGCTACAGGGGGCATTCTTCCTCCTCCTCCCACCGGGGCTGCAGGGGGAGGCATCAAGATCCCCCCACCTTCGGGAGGGGGGCGACTCTCAGCACCCCCCTCTGGTAGCGCTGGGTCTGGTTCAGGCTCTGCTCAGCCTCCGCCTCAGGTGGGAATGCCGGGCGCCGGGTTGTCCTCCAACGTGGATTTGCTGTTGGACTTGGCGCCCAGCCCCAGTCAGCCCTCAGCCCCAGGCCCTCTGGCGCCGGCGCCCGCCCCTAGTCAGGCTACTGCAGACTTGCTGGGGGATTTTGGTGGTGGAGGTAGCAGGTGAGTGGGTGTGTGAAAAGGCCTTCAAGGTTGTGCTGTGCTTTGCTGAGGAAGCCAAATGGCACTGGGACAACACACAGCTAAGCTAAACAAATGGGTTGTGCCTTGCTGAGGAAACTACACAGCACACAAACAACACGCAGCAGGACAAATGGGTTGTTCCTTGCTGAAGAAACCACACAGCACACAAACAACATGCAGCAAGACAAATGTGGTGTGCCTTGCTGAGAAAACTAAACGGCATGCCAACACCATGCAGCCAAGCTAGACAAACTGGTTTTGCCTTGCTGAGAAAACCAAACGGCACGCCAACAACATGCAGCCAAGCTAGACAAACCGGGTTTGCCTTGCTGAAAAAACCAAACAGCACGCCAACAACATGCAGCCAAGCTAGACAAACCGGTTTTGCCATGCTGAAAAAACCAAATGGCACGCCAACAACATGCAGCCAAGCTAGCCAAACCGGTTTTGCCTTAGTGAAGAAATCACACAGCACACAAATGACATGCAGCAGAACAAATGGGTTGTACCTAGCTGAGGAAACCACGCAGCACACTGACAACTTGCAGGTAGAATAATGGGCTGTGCCTTGTTGAAGAAAACCACACAGCACACAAACACACAGTAGGACAAATGGGTAGTGGCGAGCTGAAGAAACCTAACAGCACACAAACAACATGCAGGTAGACAGGTCAATAGGCTGTGCCTGGCTGAAGGAACTAAACAATCAATGCACAAACAAACTGCGGCTAGTCACATGGGTTGTATCTTCTGTGGAATCCAGCCCAGAGTTTCATTTCACATACAAATTAATGAGCCGAATCACACACTGAAATCGAAAATCATGTACACAAAAATAGCAAGAGAGTATGAATACATAAAGACAGTTGATCAAAGGATGCAGAAAAGTATTGATTTTACAACCAGGGGTATCTTTACAGACGATAATTTCAGTTGAAGAGTGAATGATTGCCTGTTAGTGTTAGCATGAAAGAATATACTTCTGTGAAGAGTGCTTTCCCTTTACATATCTCTGTTCTTCAGTCAGCAAAGGCCTTAAATGTTTATGCTGGCCTGAACAAAACCTTAATTCCATATGCATTCGTTTTAGGCATTATAAACTTTCATTTTATCATCCTGGTGCAGTCTATGTCCTAGGCATTATGAACTTTTATTTTATCATCCTGGTGCAGTCTATGTCCTAGGCATTATAAACTTTTATGTTATCATCCTGGTGCAGTCTATGTCTTAGGCATTATGAACTTTTATGTTATCATCCTGGTGCAATCTATGACTGTTACGTTTCATGTTTCGTTACACTCTTGCACAGACTAGCAAGCTCTGATTACTAGTCTGTTTATTTGGGGGGGCTGTGGATACACACATATCTCATGTGTGTGTGTGTGTGTGTGTGTGTGTGTGTTTGTGTGTGTGTGTGATTTAGATAATAACCGCAGTTGATACGATCATGTGCCAGAAGGTGGAGTTGAGATTAGGTGGGGGGGGGGTAAGCGAGAGTAGGGAGGCAGGGAGAGGGAACTGTTACGCAGGCATGCGCAGTGCAATAAATGATTTGTCTTTAAGAATTGTGCTTTATAAGAATTATTCATCATCATTATCATTATTATTATTATTTAGGGCTGTTGTATTGGCATGGTTTGTGCCATGATTTGTCTTTAAGAATTGTGCTTTATAAGAATTATCCATAATTATTATTATCACTATTATCATTATTATTATTATTATTGCCATTATCATTATTATTATTTGAGGCTGTTGTACTGGCATGGTTTGTGCCATGATTTAACTGTAAGAATTGTGCTTTGTAAGAATTATCCATTATTATTATTATTACTATTATCATTATTATTATTATTATTTGGGGCTGTTGTACTCGCATGGTTTGTGCCATGATTTGTCTGTAAGAATTGTGCTTTATAAGAATTATCCATTATTGTTATCATTATCATCAATGCTATTATTGTTATTATCATTATTATTATCATATGGGGCTGTTATACATGCATGTTTGGTGCCATCATTTGTCTTCAAGAATTGTGCTTTGTAAAAATTATCCATTTTATTATTATCACTTGAGGCTGTTGTGTATGCATGTGCAGTGCCATGATTTGTTATTAGGAACTGTGCTTTTTAAGAATAAGGCAAGATCATATTTTTGTTATTATTATTATGATTATGATTATTATTATTGTTGTTGTTATTACTATTCTTGTTGTTATTATTATTGTTATCAGTACCATCATCATTATTATGATCATCATGATCATTATCATTATTGTTGTTATTGTTATTATTATCATTATTATTATTATTGCAGTTCTGCGCCCTTGTCATCCAGTGGTGGTGGTAGCGGCAGCAGCTGGGTGCAGTTCTGACGGGAGGATGGTGCCCAAACAACCACTACTAGCGACGAGTGACTGTCTGCGTGCAAGAGTTAGCGTCTGCCTCATGGTGCAGCACGCCGTGTTCATAGCGATAGGTGTGAAAGGGCAACATATATAGAACACATCCACGGCGGTCTGTGCATCAGCCCATTGCAACATCAGTAACTCTCTGTACAAGCTGTCTCAAGTGGTAGTCCTAGTCTAGTGCTGGATAGACGAGCGTTTGTTTGTCCTGTGAGTGGAAATCAGAGTGGACTGGATTCAGGAGGGAGATGTAAAAACTGTTTTTATGGTGAGAAGAGAGATTGAGGATGTGGAATAAAGAGTGGGGATTGGAGAAGGAACGGAACTGGAGTACATCCACTGATAGTGGCATCTTTGACTTGGGTCGTAGAGGTGGAAAGGGAAAAGGAGGAGGGGCAACTTTCTGATTTTCAGCCGTTTTCTGCTTTGTCTTCTTAGACTTCTATTGAGTAATTTCCGATTATTCCATGCCTTAGAGAATATTAAAAAAGAGATGAAGAAAACCCACACAAAACAAAGCACCCTAATCGGGTTTGAATGCTCATTCCAAAACAGTTACTTTCTGAAATGGAGCAAATGATAGAAAGGGTTGTACATCTTTAGGATGTCCTTTTTACCTCCCCTGCTGCAACAGTCTTTGGGACATTCTACTTACCTCCCCAGCAGCAACACTGTGGGAAAGCAAGGGCCTGTACCTATCCAGAGCTGAGTGCTAAGGGCTCAACTGGGAAGGCTGGAGTCACACGGTCTCTGAGAACGTTGCTCAGGTTTCCTGACCAACAGTGCAGGGTCTCTGTATCTCTCAGGCCTGGCTGACTGTGGGATATTCTGTGAAAGAAAATGCACAGTACAGTCTTGTTACCTAGTCTCGGAACAGTGTGGAACATGATCTTGTTCATCCTCCTTTTCACTGATCCTGAGTCCCCAAAAAGAGGAAGTCTCAAATTCAGTGTCCCTTTATGCCCTGCTCTTGTGGTGACCTCAGTTTTGATTTCCTGTCCATGTCTACGGTGATTTACATGGCTAAGTCGCTGGTGGCAGCAAGTTCATGGGGACTGTAGTCCCAGACAGGCCTGATGAGGTCCTTTGCAAGGGGACATTCTCTCATGCTGGCATTGCAACTGGCCAGTCATTATCAGCAATAGGGGGCTTAAGTAGGTGCTTACGTTAGCTCAGAAGAGGCACCACTGAACACCACCAAAGTGATCTGGCAGCAGTGCAGTGTCTCCTCAGGTGGGTTGCCTGCTGACAACTTGGTATTGATTCCTCTTGGTGGACTTCCAGTTCTGGGTGTGGCTGTGTGCGGGGGGAATGGGGAATGAGCAGTGTTGAGGTAATGCCAGTGGGATGAAGGAGGAAGAAACAAAAAGAAAAAAAAAAGTTCAGCTTTGAACACTTATTCCAGAAATGTAATGTTCTCAAATAGATCAACAGAAAAGAAGGGTAGTACATGTTTGGAATGTCTCTTCTATCATTTTGTACCAACAGGGTGTGAAAAGTAAGATCGTAGGAGGGGTGGGGGTTAGGGGTTAAAGGGGTGTAGAATGGATCATGTTCCAAAAATGTACAATTCGATGCACAGTGAGCATGATAAACATACTAGTAGGACCCCACATGTGCTGCACCAGTGACAGCCTGTGATTGAATGCAGTGCAGGGTGAGTTCAGGTGGAAGGCGACAGTGTTGCAGATGATGTAATCAGATGAAAAAGTCATGTTCTTGCCAAAGGTTTTGATGTGTAGGATTATCGGGAAGAGCACCTAGTACCCCTCATGCTGGCTGTGTATAGTGAATCACCTTTTGTTGTAGAACTGATAGCGTGCGTTTGAAAGAGTTGAAATAATGTTCAGGTGGTTGATCCAGGTTTTATATATGTAGATTAATTAACACACAAAAAATCATTTCAGAGTCATTGGTCATGGGCATTTTCCCAGATTGTTCCTGGGAGCTTAAATGGTCGCTGCTTTTGTTTTTTGCTCTGCTTTGTGATTGTACATGGGAACTTTATTGGTTGCAGCTTTTTTTTTTTGTTCCGCTGTTTTTTTTGTGTGTTTTTTGTGTGTGTGTGTGTGTTTTTTTTCTGGTTGGGTAGATGATGTCACAAACATGTTGACGACATGCACTGTCGCCTAGCCACAACTAAATTTGTCTTTGGGTGATGTTGACCTCCCTAAAACAAAAGTGTTTAGGACACACGCTACAGGATGAAGACAGCCTCAGCAGAGGAAGGACAATAACTTAAAGTGAGTCCAAAGCAGTATGCTGCTCATTTGCTGTCTTCTGGAACCTGTCTGAATTCCTGTATTTCTTTTAGTCGGCTCTCTTTGAGGCTGCACTGGACATCTTTTCATTCTTGTTCTTCACCATGCTGTCCTATCTGAATGCCTGAATGCTAAGGTGGAGCAGAATGAAGTTGGACCATCCGACCTGTGCTTGTCTGAGAGGGTCACCACCCTCGAGTCCTCCCTGCTGTTGGTGGCTGGGCTAGGGACGGTGAAGCACGAGAGTAGGAAGGGAAAGAGACGAGATGGGCTCTGTTATCAGCTTGGCCCCCAAGAGAAGTGGAGATTTCCACAGTTGCTTCCCACAGACCTGTTGGTCTTGGAAAAATGGTCACTTCTTTTAGCATGACGTCAAAATAAGCTCTTTTATTGTTGAGGTTTCATGAAGTTAGAGCTTGCTTTCAAGCCGGTTTTTACCCTTAAGATGCTGTAAGTTTGTGATAGTTATATTGTGTGTGTGTGTGTGTGTGTGTGTGTGTGTGTGTGTGTGTCTGTGTCTGTGTCTGTGTTTGAGTGTGTGTGTGTGCATGTGTGTGTGTGTGTGTGTGCGCGCGCGCGCGCGTGTGTGTGTGTGTGTGTGTGTGTGTGTGTGTGTGTGTGTGTGTGTGTGTGATTTGTTGACAAATTGCATGGAATGGTGAATGCTGAAGTCATTTTTTGAAAGTGTGGATGAGGTGGGGGTTGGGGAGGAGCTATCGGCTTGTTTGTTGACAAGGTTTGTTCAGTCATTAAAGGTTTTGAAAAGTTTGGAGAAACCAAAATACTCTTTTTAAGGCTTTAAAAATCTGAAAAAAAGAAGAAAACTAAACAACTGACTTGGGTTTGTAAAAGTTTGTACATTTGCGACACTTGTAAACAGAAAACTGTCTAGGGTTTATAAAAGTGTGTGAATTCAATTTTTAGTTGTTGCATGTGAATTCAGTTTCTATCTTGAATTCAAGGACTAATCAATAGAACATTAAATTTTTTAATTATCAGAAAACACTTATGAAATTGGACCTTACCAATCATAGCATTAAGTAGAATGAATTCTGCTGTTATATATGGATGCGGAAAGGAATGATGCTCATGTATGCTATAGAGTTGAGAACAAAAGATCTACCTATAGTTTGAAAACGATGGAATCATTCTGCCTCATTTTCTGCTTCTCTTTGTTTATTTTTTCCCTTGGTGTCCTCAAAATCCTGGCCATTTGAAATATGAATGGACGAGTTGATTTTTCTGTAAAAAGCCATTGTTTTGAATACCACAAATCATTCCTTGATGGCATACGACAGTTTTGTCTGTCCAATCGTGTTCACAGCTGGATTGCCATATCACTATTTATGATTGTAACATTCCCTTTGTTCCTGTGACAGTGCTGCCATAACACATTTGTTTTGGAAGGAGAGAAGAGGTTGCATGGAGAATTGGAGATTTGTTATTTATGGCATGTCTCACTTTAACCCGAGCTTTCATTCTGTTGTCGCCAGATGGTTGACAGGCTTTGAATTCTTACCAGTAACCCGACTGCTCTTTGAATTCAGCAGCTCATTGTTGGATCCCTGTTTTAGCATTGTTTGTTGACTGACAGAGAAACGGAGATCTTGAGATTTTGGGGTCAGAGGGTGAGACAAGAGGGGAGGGCAGGGGAGATGGCGGTAGGGGGGGGGGGGGAGGGGGGGGGAGGAGAATGCTCACTGGAAAAAACCGTTGTGGTGGACATTTAAGGGGGAAAAAATGAATGAAAGAAAAAGAATGCGAGTCACAGAGAGAGAGAAAGAATTGTGTGCTGAGGGTTTATGTGGGAAGAGGGAGAGTATGGAGAAGGGAGGGAGTGGGATTGTCCCCCTTGTGGGACAGTTTTGGCAGAAGAATGCATTGCAGTCTTGATTGTTTAGGAGATAGTCCTGCTTTTTGTTCTCAAGCATGGACAGGTATGCAAGGGGGAGCGGCAGAGGGGAAGGGTTAAGAGGGGCGTTGAAGAGAAGGAAGAAAAGGAAATTACACAGTTAATCTGGCTGTGCATTCATTTGATGTTGTTAAATGAAACTCACACACACACACACACACACACACACACACACACACACACACACACACACACACACACACACACACATGCTCAGCGCATATATGGGCATACACACATTGCTCATACCAGAGCTGACTATCATTTTTTCACATAGTTTTAGATGATGTCCATTTTCACTGTCCAACAATGGTGACAGTAGACTTTGGTCATTTGAAGTGTGTTCATCGTCACAACACATTTCTCTTTGTCAGATCAACGGTGCTGTCCCTTGGGTGAGTGCATTGTTACAATACGGTCCCATCCTTTTTATTTTTATTTCCCAGTCTGCTTGTTTTTTGTTTACTTATCAAAGTGTATTTGTTCCTGCCAGCATTTGCCATGGCCAGCTTTTGTTGCTGGTTTGTGTTTGATGTGTGTCACACTCACGTTGTACAGCAGAGCCATGGTTTATCAGTTCTTGTTCCCTTTATGTTTTTATATCATTGATCAAATTGACAATGGCGGTGAAGTAGCTATTGGAAACGAGCACAATCATGGTTGAAGACCGCCAGCATGGTGCGTTCATGTGGCATGTTCTCCTGTTTGAATAGATGTGAGTGTCTACTCAGAAGTTCAAACACACAGTTGTTTTAATAATGGATGATTTCAGTTACAGGGGGTTCAGTCAGTCAGTGTGTACATTTGTTCTGCATTCCGTTCAACTGCTTGAATGGACCCATACTTCCTGCATGTGTGTGTGTGTGTGTGTGTGTGTGTGTGTGTGTGTGTGTGTGTAGTTGTTGTTTCTAGGCCTGTGCTTCCAATTTGTCTGAATGCAATATCAGAACAATTTGTTTTGAAGTGTAGTATTGCTGTACAAAATGCAGGCATTGGATGTTTATGCAGTCAGTGTTTCCCTATTATTAATCATTGGGAATTTTCTGAAGTGATATACATGACTGACCAATAGTGTCATTGTGAAGTAGTGTTATTTAGCAACATAATCATTTAAAGTGTTTGGCTACAGGTAGGAGGTGTGGTGTTTGATGCTCTTGTCAGGGTTTTTTTTTTGTTTTTTTTTCATTTTCAGATTTGGATGTGTTCAGAGTGGTTTATTTCAGTCACTTTTTTGTGCTGACTAGGCATGAAAAATCATGTGGTTTTGATCCGAGATTTCCAAGACTTTTTTTTTTTTTTTAGCTTGTGAAGAGGAAATGTCATGGATGTGTTTTTCTATACCCCCCCCCCTCCCCCCAGCAACAACCCCTCACGCCTGTCTGTTTGTCTGTCTGCCTATCTATCAGTCTGTCTGTCTGTCTTTCTCTCCTCCCCCCACCCCCCTCTACTTGGCTCTCCCCCCTCTCCTCTGTCTCTGTCTCTCTCCCTCTCCATATGATGGCCAAGAATATTTTAAAAAGACTGAATTGCCTTAAGTGCTTTCTCTTCTCCACCACTGCTATTTAGAAAGTGGAAGTATTTAAAACTGATGAAATCACTTAAAGCTTCAATTGATAATCACCATCGTAAAGTTGTGTCTCTCTCAAATTGTTTGTAAGTGCTAAGAAACTGAAAAAAAGGAAGCATTTTTGATGATTATTGGGCATTAAGACTTGCTGGTAAAGCTGGACATATCTGTGTATCAGACAGTTATGATTTTGTCTGCAGAAACATGAATGTTTTCTTCCATACAAATAGTATGAGGTAATGATGCTGTGCATATTTGCTTTTGTTTTTGCTTGAGGCCAAGATCTTCCACTATCAGTCATTATACACTTCTGTCTTTTTGTTCATTGCTGTCCTGCAGTCTGGTGAAGTTCATCAGCATAGGCTTGTGAAAAGTTGACAGCATCAGTCCCAGTCTCTCTCCTCTTCTCTTTGTCTCTTTGTTTGAGTTTCTGATTTTTCTCTGTGTGAGTAAGCGAAAGTGTGTGTGCTTGTGTGTTGTGTGTGTGTGTGTGTGTGTGTGTGTGTGTGTGTGTGTGTATTGGAGGGTAGAGAGGGCAGGAAGGAGAGAGAGACAGAGGTTGTGTGTGTGTGTGTGTGTGTGTGTGTGTGTGTGTGCGCGCGCGCGCGAAATGATGTTTTACATTTACTTCAGTTTTTATGTGTGTGTGTGTGAGTGTGTGTGTGTATGTGTGTGCGCGCGCACGCGCGCGAAAAATTATGCTTTCATATTTGTTTCAGTTTTATTTTTAATTTTACAAAGATGCTGAAACAAGGGTTTACAAGTGTGATGATGACATATTGGGATGTCCATCTATCAGTTGACATGGGATAAGGGCATGGCATGCACCAGACTTTGGCTCATCATCTCATGATAAAGGAAATGGCCAGATGACAAACGATCATAGCATATCGTTCCATTAGGAAATAGCAGAGGTGACAACAGTTATGCTTTCGCCGTATTATTTTCTGCGCAGTCAGATATTGTATGGACTTAGGTCACTTGGTTAATTGTCTGGCAAAGAAATTCCTGCGAATGTCTGCCAGTTCAAAGCAGATGCTAATGACAGTTCGCAAGCACCGATACCATCAAACCACCGTAGCTGTACAAGTGTAATGAACTGCCATATTTCTTCACTTCCTGGCGATGGTTGGTCAAAAGCCACACTTGGCCATGTGGAAATTTCAGCCACTCCAACAAACTATATGGAGGAAGGCTTTGCTGGTTTATTTGTTACAATACCTGCACATTCAGCCAGTGAAAGGCAGACTTGGCCATGTGGAAATTTCTGCTGCTCCAGGAAACTATATGAACAGAAGGCTTTGCTAGTTAATTTATTACAATTCCCGCACATTCAACCAGTGAAAATCAGTGCGGTGTTCGCCTTGCGCACTGTCTGTGTGATAGATTTCAAAACATCTCATGGTGGACTAGATGATGTGTATTGTCATGTTTGTTTAGTTTCAGTTTTGGGAGATACAGTAGAAAATTATACTTGCAAACAGTAATTTGACTGATGAATTTCCTGTATTGTACTCTGAAAAGATGAACGGGCGTGGCTTTAAAATAATAATTTGATCATCTTTCTCTGTACTTTGTTTTTAATGTTCACCTTTACCTGTATTGTTTTTCCCAATGAAATGTTTACCTGTCTGTATTTCTGACTGTGTTTTTGCCTGTGACACTGAAGTAGACTAAATGTGCATCAGAATCTATACTGGGAAGAATCCAACAGGAAATGGGTTTAACAAGTTATTTTAGTGTTCAAACTGACCATTCAAGCCCCACTGAACCTGATGGAAGTGATCACTGGCAGTGCCGCATCTCCTGCCATGGGTTGCCTGATGACAACCTAGCCTGATATTGATGGCTTCCTGTGGACTGCCACTGCTGCATTATGACAGGATTAGCCTTGGCCTGGCTGTATATGAGGGAATCATGAATGAGCGGAATGTTAGTAATACCTTGGGGGGATGAGGAAGAGACAATAAATAGGAACTGTGCGTGTGAATGGATGTTTATGATGATGTATAGTCAGACCAGCTACTAAAATCATGTAGATTGAAAGAAAAAGAAAGCTATCATAGATTTATTTCTTTTAAAAGGCAGAAACAAGGCCTGGATGGGAGATTGATATAATCATTCCAGTTGCTGAATAGTTGCACATTCTCACTTCCCGGTAGCATGGCATAGTTTGGATTTTGTGCAATTCAATGGCTTGTCTAGAATGTGTGCAATATGTGTGCGTAGCTACAAAGTCACTGGTGAGGTAGAAATGGGAGAATGCCAACAGGCCAGGCACAGAACTGTGTTCATCCGTTGAGATGTCAGTCTGTACTTTTGTCGACCCATATACACTTCCATGTATGCTGATAGCTAGAATTGGCAAATGAACAAACCTGTTGTTTTTTCTTTCAGAGTGTTGGTGGATGCCAATATATTTTGTACAGTGTTTGATAATAAGAACAATTATAAAAAGGCATGGTACCTTTCTTGCCTAGTCTGTCTGTCTGTTTCTCGTTGATTGTATCCTCTTCCAACCTATATTGCACAGAGTCTGATGATAGGAACAAGTAGAGAGATTCATGGTATCTACCCTTCGTAGTTGTCTGTCCGTTTCTTCTCTGACTGTATCCTCTGTCCACACCATGCCCCCTCCAATGAAATGTGATATAAACAGATATACACATTCACTTATTGTCTGCGTCTTAATGAGTACAGCATTGTGCGGCATGTACAGCATGCATGTTGTACTTATGAGTCTATTGTTTAAATTCTAAAATAGCAGTATGCAATGATTCCATGGATATGTACAGAGTCTTTACGCTGTGATAATTGTTTGGCAATAGGTTTGGTGGTGGCGGTTTGTTCATTATCATCATCATGTTGAGTTTTGATTGCTGGTGTAGGGAGAATACTTGTGTTTCTTGTGGGGTTGTTTGCTTTTTTCAAGGCCACTTTGATACCTAGACATTTGGGTAGAGTTTGTTCTGGATCACAAATGTCAGTGTCATGTTAACAAGTGATTGTATCATCTTGTAAAATATATTATGAGAATTCATTGTTTCTGTGTGTGTGTGTGTGTGTGTGTATGTGTGTGCGTGCACGTGTGTGTGTGTGTGTGTGTGTGTGTGTGTGTGTGTGTGTGTGTGTGTGTGTGTGTGTGAAGTCTATGATGGCCCCTGGCCCTTTGTGTAGGTGTGCGCGTGTGTGTATGTGTGTGCGCGTGCGTGCACACTCTGTGTACAGTTAATGATCGCCCCCTTTTATCACCTTGTATTTCAAGTAAAGTTTTCTGTTTGAGACAGTGTGGTGAAATGGGAACAGAGTGTGAGGCACAGATGTGGAATTGTGGAATGCATGCGGCATTGTAAGTGATGCCGTTGCTATCCACGTCCAGTCAGCAGTCTTCTTCTTTTACAGTTTCCATCTGTATTTACAATGTTAGTTGAACCACAGCCCTACAGCGGGCAGCCTTGCAAGAGCACTATCAGAGGCAGCTTGATCTTCATTCAACCAGTGTGTCGTACTGCCATCGACTGTTCACTTTGACTGCCTAGGGAGAAAAACATTCACACACACACGCACGCACACACGCACGCACGCACGCACGCATGCACGCACACACGCACGCACGCACGCACGCAAACACACACACGCAAACACACACACACACACACACACACACACACACACACACACACAATCAAAATCCATAGCCTGTAACTCTGCATCAAAACCATCAAGAGAAAGGTTTCCGAGACTTGGTCGTGTTCAAATTTTCAAGCAGTTCTGTTGAGAAATGCTGTCGATCAAATTGCATGGGTGGAAAATATTGTATCATAGCACTCCGAGAACGTTGCAGCAGTCACACTATGGCATACGTCAAAAAAGACACTAGTATTGGAACTGGGAGGGATGGGGGTGGGGGAACAGGGACATCGGTCTCCCCATATGAAAATATTGGGGGTGGAGAAAAGGGGGGGGGTGGGGGGGGTGTGGTAGGCCGTCTTCTGCCACCCCCCTCCCCCAATTACGTGAAGCCAAAAGGTATGGACAGCATAGTATGGTGCTTGTTCCTCCTCCCCCCCCCCCCCTCTCACCAATGCGTGAAGCCAAAATGTATGGACAGCACAGTATTATTATTATTATTATTATGAACATTTATGACGCCTAATCAATTGAATGCCCTAGGCGTTTACAATATCACAACAGACATCAAATCACACAATATATAACAATCATACATGAGAAAAAGGCATCAAAATCCAAAGCAAGGACACAAACTCACAAGCATGCATACACGCAAACACACACTCACACAGACACGAACGCACACAAAGCAGACACTCGCATCACACATTGCAAACGTCGGGTCACAGGGAAGACGAAGTTACCTAGGAAACAGATGAGTTTTGAGAAGGCGCTTGAATGTGGGCAGTGAGGGTGAGTATCTGAGAGAGCGAGGCAATTGATTCCAGGTAGTTGGAGCTTGATAGGCAAAGGAACGTTGACCATAGGTTTTAGTGCGAACAGTGGGGATACTGTAGATACGAGTGTCACATGAGGAACGTAAAGCTCGAGATGGGTGTAAAGATGTAACAGGTGGGTGAGATACTCAGGACAGGAAGACTCGATAGATTTGAAGCAGAGAGAGGCAATCTTGTAGGATATTCTTAGCTGAACAGGGAGCCAGTGGAGAGAGCGGAGCAATGGGGTAACATGGTTATATTTAGAAGTGCGGAAGATGAGACGGGCAGCATGATTCTGAACTCTTTGAAGTTTGTTGATGAGATGAGAGGGAGAGCCAGACAAAAGAGCGTTACAGTAATCCAGGCGGGATAGAACAAATGCGCAGACAAGAGCTTTTGTTGTGTTTTCTGAGAGAAGATGGCGAATAGAAGCAATTCGACGGAGTTCAAGAAAGCAAGTGCGACAGACATTGCTGACATGCTGTTGGAAGGACAGGGTTTGATCAAGAGTTACACCGTGGTTGCGGGCAGAATGAGAGAGAGTGATAGGTGAATCAACAAGTTTGATGGAAGTCGGAACAGAAGGGTGGTTTTGAAGTTTTGGTGGGGTGATCAGGATCAGTTCAGACTTATCTTCATTTAGTTTTAGTTTGTTTCGGGTCATCCAGTCCTTAAGGTTGGCTACACAAGACTGGGTGTTTTGGATCATGAGAGGAAGGTCAGAGAGAGGCCCAGAGACATACAGCTGATTGTCATCAGAGAAGGAATGATGCTGAAGTAGGTGTTCTTGGACGATAGAAGAGACAGGATAAGAGTAGAGAATGAAGAGTAGAGGGCCCAAGACAGATCCTTGTGGCACGCCGTAGGTCAGACAAGAGGGATTAGAAGAAAGGCCGTTGACAGAAACTACTTGTTGACGATCAGTGATGTAGGAATGAAACCAACTCAAGACTGTGTCATCAAGCCCAAAAGAGTGATGTAGGCGGGAAATGAGGATAGAGTGGTCAATAGTGTCAAAGGCAGCAGATAGGTCCAAGAGAGTCAAAAGTGATACATTGTTACAGTCAAGGGCAGTCAGAATGTCGTTACAGATTTTGAGAAGAGCAGTCTCAGTACTATGTCCAGAGCGGTAAGCAGACTGAAGGGGATAGACAAGGCTGTTGGAATGAAGATGGTCTAACAGTTGGTCAAGAACAACTTTCTCTAAAATTTTTGAAAGAAACGGAAGATTTGACACAAGTCTGTAGTTTTTCAAATTGTCAGGGTCAAGAGTAGTCTTTTTCAAAAGAGGTCTTACAATTGCAGATTTGAAAGAAGAAGGAAAGAAGCCAGTTGAGAGGGAGTGGTTGATGATGATGGTAATATGAGGGAGTAGAGTGTCAAGGCAATGGGTGAGGAAAGAAGCTGGTAGTGGGTCAAGTTCACAGGTTTTAATGCCAGATTTCATGATGATTTTCTTTACAAAGACCTCAGAAACAGGATGGAAGGAAGTGAGGAAAGTTCCCGAGAAAGGGGGATCGGGAAATGGTGCATGAGTATTAGTCAGGGAGTCCAGTGAAAGCCTAAGATTAGTGATCTTGTTGACAAAGTAGTCAGAGAAAGCCTGTGGAAGGTCAGAAGGTGGGAGATTGGAAGGAAGAGGAGAGGAGTCAGTTTTACCAAGAAGATGTTAGTAATGTTATACAGCTGTTTGGATGTGGAGCATGCAAGAATTTTGGCATTGTAATAGGCAGATTTTGTAGCGTGAACAAGGCTGTTAACAATTTTGTTGGCAGTTTGGAAAATTTGCTTGTGAACTGTCAGACTGGACTTGAGCCACTGTCTCTCGGCTCTGCGTCTTTCACGCTTGGCTTCTTGCAGCTGAGGCGCAACGGAGGAGAACCAAGGTGATGGTGGCCTCTTGGAGACAAGACGGCCACAGGCAGGAGCGTACTGGTCCAGGAGCCGAAGGAGAAGGGAGTTGAGGTCATCTGGAGTGGTCGGCGGTGAAGTAGACAGGTGAGAATGGAGGACAGCGTTGAAGAGAGTCATGTCGACTGCGGAGAGGTTTCTGGCTTGAACGTACGTTTTGCGAGGTGGAGGGCGGAAAAGGTGGAGATCAGCTACGAGGCAGACATGGTCAGACGGGAGGGTGTGGTCGATAGTGACAGAACTCACCACAGCCTGGTCAACCCTGTGGATCATATTATCCAATGTGTGGTTGTATGGTGGTTGTTCATCCCCCCTCCCCTCCCCCCTCCCTCCCCACCATTACGTGAAGCCAAAAGGTATGGACAGCACAGTATAGTGCTTGTTCCACCCCCCACCCCCCAATACGTGAAGCCAAAAGGTATGGACAGCACAGTATGGTGCTTGTTCCTCCCTCCCCCCCCCCCCCATCCCACCACCCACCCCATTACGTGAAGCCAAAAGGTATGGACAGCACAGTATAGTGCCTGTTCCACCCCCCACCCCCCGAATACGTGAAGCCAAAAGGTATGGACAGCACAGTATAGTGCTTACTCCTCCCCCCCTACCCCCCACCCCCACCCTTCAACACGTGAAACCAAAAGGTATGGACAGCACAGTATGGTGCTTGTTCCTCCCCCCACCCCCCTCCCCCAATACGTGAAGCCAAAAGGTATGGACAGCACAGTATAGTGCTTACTCCTCCCCCCCCCCCCACCCCCACCCTTCAACACGTGAAACCAAAAGGTATGGACAGCACAGTATGGTGCTTGTTCCTCCCCCCACCCCCCTCCCCCAATACGTGAAGCCAAAAGGTATGTACAGCACAGTATGGTGCTTGTTTCCTCCCCCCTCCCTCCCCCTCCCCCCCCCCCCCCCCCCCCCCCCCTTTCCTCCTCAGGAATTGTGCAAGATCAGAGAACACCTCTTCGACAAATTTGGAAATTGAAAGTGTTCACCTCTACACCTTCCTCATGAAAATTTGGAAGGTTAATGCCACTCCCATCCCTCTTTGCCCCCCCCCCCCCCCCTTCCTCCCTCCTTTTAGGACAAATTACAAGGTGAATTGCCCTCATCCCTCCATCCTCTTTTCTAAGGAATTAGAAGACTGCAGTGATGTCTTCTTCAGTTTCAGCTCATGCTGCCCCCCCCCCCCCCCCCCCCCACACACCACACACACACCTCCCCCCATTGCAAACTACCTTTGGATGCCATTAAAAGATGCCAGGTGCGCCACACCCACGTCAGGTGACCATTGTACCGGGAGTAGATTCATCCACTCACACACACACACACACTTCCATCCGCTGGCTTAAAAAAAAAAAGTCCCCTCACCCCTCACCCCTCTCCCCCCACCCCCTCCCCCTCCCCGACATTCCAACAACTTCGTCAATCTTTGTCAGAGGGGGTTCGTTTGATGTGTGGTTCCCAAGCGGTTGGAGATCTGCCTGTTGCCTGTGTTATTAAGTTTCCGTCTGCAGTGAGCAGTTAGAGTGAGCAGGCGGCTGCACACCAAAAATTTATGCGCCAAGGCCTTGCGTAAATAAGGACTCGAGTATTTATAGATTGGTGCAGTTAGATTTGTTTTTTTAAAACATTGTTTTGTGGATTTTCATTGTGTTTGAAAGTTGATTCTCTTTGTTTCAGGAAGGAGACAATGTGAGTCGCATTGTCGCCTTCCCAATGGCCTCGTTTTCGTTCAGTGCCAATCGAGAGGATAAGCGATTGTTCGTTCTTCGTTGTTCATCGTGCTGAGTGTTGTTTATCTTGCCTGAGGAAGGCCCAAGAGGTCGAAACAAGTCGTGTTTTGTTTTGTAATTTGTTTGTATTTCGATGAGTGTGTGTGTGTGTATGTGTGTGTGTGTGTGTGTGTGTGTGTGTGTGTGTGTGTGTGTGTGTGTGTGTGTGTGTGTGTGTGTGCACGCATGCGCTTGTGCGTGCGTGCATGCGTGCGTGTGTGTATGTGTGTGCGTGCGTGCATGCGTGCGTGCGTGCGTGTGTGTGTGTGTGTGTGTGTGTGTGTGTGTGTGTGTGTGTGTGTGTGTGTGTGTGTGCACGCGCGTGCATGCGCGAGTTCATGTGTGTACGTGTATGCATGTATGCTTAGCCGCGTGCGCGACCGAGTGTGTATTTGTGCATGTAAGCGTGTAATGAAGAAAAAACATAAAAAAAGAGATGGTAGAAGAAAAACAGACGCAGAGAGAGAAGAGAGAGAGAGAGAGAGAGAGAGAGAGAGAGAGAGAGAGAGAGAGAGAGAGAGACAGACAGACAGACAGACAGACAGACAGCCAGAGAGAGGGGACTTAAATGTGGAAAGGGGAAAGGTTGGAGGATTTCTTATTAATATCGATCAGGACATGTGTATGATTTCTTATTAATATCGATCAGGACATGTGTATGTATCTGTGTAATGCACAATGAATAGTTTCCCAAAATTTTATGGTTTCAAATGAATGTGCTTGTGTATGCACAACTAAAGGGGGGGGGGGGGGGGGTTATAAAGAAGGCAAGAGGGTACGGAGAACGGTGCGTGAAGGAAGAGGGTGGAACGGGGATTGGGGGGGGGGGGGGAGGAGGAGACAAAGGATGAAGTGGGGATGGGTGTTAGGAGGACAGGACAGAGTGGGGGCTCAGAACTAGAAGAACGACTGAAAGTTGGGAATTTGTGTCGGAGCAGTTTAGTGGTAAGGGCATGTACTGCAGCTGTTGCTAATGATGATGATGATGATGGTCGATGTTGAGTATGGTTGTGCTCGTAATGACGATGAAGATAATCATGACAGTGGTGAGGACTTCATTGTAGGTAGGCTGACATCGGGGGGGGGGGGGGGGGGGGGGGGGGGGGGGGGGGATTACAGGTTTATGATAGATGAGAACGTACTCGTAGCGTTGCTGCTAATACTGCTGCTGCTGCTACTATTACTTCTACTACTACTATCACTACTACTACTACTACTACTACTACTACTAACTACTACTACTACTGCCGCTGCTGCTGCTGCATCTTCTGGTTCTGCTGCTGCTATTACTACTCCTGTTTCCGCTACTACTACTGCTACTGTGTTTCTGTTACTAAAACACTGCTGCTTCCACTGTTACTACTAATGCTGCTCATACTATTGTTCCTGCTGCTGCTGCTGCTGCTGCTGCTACTACTACTACTGCAACTACTACTACCGTTGCTGCTACTACTACCGCTACTGTGTTTCTGTTACGAATCACATTGCTGCTACTACTATTAGTTCTAATGCTGCAACTGCAATTCTTGCTGCCGCTGCTGCTGCTATCACTGGTACTACTGCTGTTGCTGCTACTACTATTACTGCAGCTGTTGTTCCTGTTGTTGTCGTTGTTGCTGCTTCTGCTGATGATGACACAATCACTGGTATTACTGCTGTTGCTGCTACTATTATTAGTACAGTTGTTGTTGTTGCTGCTGCTGCTTCTGATGATGATGACGATGATACTATCACAGAGTGCCACACGCACACACACACACACACACACACACACACACACACACACACACACACACACACACACACACACACACACACACACACACGCCACCCCCAGCCGTTCAATCGTGAGCTAAAGGAATCGCCTTGATCTAAATCGTGATACCAAGTGTCAGCCTGAGAGACATTCTGAGCCCCTCCAGTACCCCCCCCCCCCCCCCTCCTCCCCGAGCAGTTAAATCCGGTCATTAAACCTACCCCGGATGGACCGACGAGTGATCGCCTTGATCTAAGGCGTGATGCAACGTGTCAGCCTGAGAGACAGTCTGAGCCCCTCCAAAACCCCTCCCCCCTTTCCCCCATCCCTGAGCAGTTGGTCAGTAATGAAAACCAGACCTCAATAATGTCCAGTGCCTAGCGGTCTCTCACGGTGTCAAAGACGTGCCACGCTTCACAGTTATTCAATTCAGACTGGGGCAAAAGCTATATAAACGAAAGATATCAACTTCCTCTCTCTCTCTCTCTCTCTCTCTCTCTCTCTCTCTGGCATCCTCTAGTTGAGTCAAGGTGTTGCTAGGCCTCTCGACCTTCGGGCCTGGCCACAGGGATCATGGTGTTAAGGTATGTGACTTCTGTGTTTTTGTGTATCTATTTTTATCAGTCTAGACAGAGAAGGTCTTAGTTGAAAGTTAGGGTTCCTGGGAATGTCTGTTCTAACTTGTAGTCAAAATAAATACATGTGTAAATTCTAAGAGCCTGTTTATTGAAAAGATGTTAGATTATATTCTGCCACGTCCTATCCTCTGTCTGGTATGTTTCTGAACGTGTATGGAGAAGTTTCTCTAACATCTCACACTGTCCTATCAACCTCACACTAGCTCACTTTCAGCCTCGTATCTCTGAGTGAAGGATACTCTCTCTCTCTCTCTCTCTCTCTCTCTCTCTCTCTCTCTCTCTCTCTCTCTCTCTCTCTCTCTCTCTCCATAACGGTACATGGGAATCTTAGTCATTAGTCAGTTGCAGTGTTGATTTACTAACATCCCACAATTACCTGAGTAAGATCCTCAACATCCCCAAATCTTCTAGAACATCCCCAACACATCAGAGCACAATTCCTTTTGTATAATAGTTCCACGACCCACACACCACATTCCTTTCGTGCGATAGTTGGTGTAAATGCGAGTCGATCCCCCTCACCTTACTCTGCAGCCAAGCGTGATGACTCTACCTATACTCTCCTTTGGTGTAGTATGAGCTCATCAGGCCGTACAGTTGTATCAGAACCTACTCTGTGTGATAGGCACATCGGCATGGATGAATAATTGTCTATAAACTGGTGGTTAACAAAAAAACAAACAAAAAAAGATTTACCCTAGAGCGGTATTGTAGCAGAGTTCA
>CM065731.1:38492123-38497123 GCA_033310375.1 Conus canariensis | reverse complement strand
TAGCCCCAAACCATCCTCGGGTCACAACAGACGTACCTGCTAAACCATCCATGTTGCAAAATTACTTAGCGTTACTGGACATACGCATACCGAATTTTATCAATAGTGGTGTAAATTTAGAAAATAACGGTTTTTAACGGTCAGTGTTAAGTTTTGGTTCGTAAAATTTACATAACATTGTTCAGCGCTTAAAACTGTACGTGCATACGGAATGTTATCAAGAACGGTGAAAATTTAGAAATTCAGAAAATAACGGTTTTTAACGGTCAATGTTAAGTTTCGGATCTTGAAAATTGTATATCATTGTTTAGCGTTCAAAACTGCACATGTATATCGAATTTCTTCAAGAATACTCTAAATTTATAAAATAACGGTTTTTAACGGTCAATTGTAAATTTCGGTTCGTAAAAGGTGCATATCATTTTTCGGCATTTAAAACTGCACATGTATACTGAATTTCATCAAGAACAGCCTAAATTTTGAAAATAACGGTTTTTAACGGTCAAATTTAATGGTCATAATGACTATCTAATGACCCTATGTTACCCGCTGGATGTTCCTGTAGGCTTATGTCAAGTTTGGTGGCGATCCGATGACTCTTGTGGCCGCCAACCTCAGAAGATCGGGTTTTAAAAACGGTTTTTATAGGGTTTGGTGTTTTTAAGTGTTTTTAACTGTTATAAATAACGTTTCTTAACTGCCAAATAACGGTTCTAATTTTCGAGAAGTAGCCCCGTACCTGTGCAATGTCACATTGGCCATTTGATGAAAAGCAGAGGAAAAAGATGTATTTGAAACCGTTATAACAGTTTTTTTAACGGTTTTTAACGGTTTTATTTTTTGAGAGATTAGCCCAAAACCATCCTCGGGTCACAACAGACGTACCTGCTAAATTTCAAGAAGATCGGGTTTTAAACAGTTTCTTTTATAGGGTTTGGTGTTTTTTTTTAACGGTTTTAACTGTTATAAATAACGTTTTTTAACTGCCAAATAACGGTTCTAATTTTAGAGAAGTAGTCCTGTACCTGTGCAATGTCACAACGGCTATTTGAAGAAAAGCAAGGAAAAAAGATGACTTTGAAACCGTTATAATAGATTTTTAACGGTTTTTAACGGTTTTATTTTTTTAGAGATTAGCCCAAAACCATCCTCGGGTCACAACGGACGTACCTGCCAAATTTCATTACAATTGGTTGAGCCGTTTTTGAGTCTATAGCGTACACACACACACACACACACACACACACACACACACACACACACACACACACACACACACACACACACACACACAGAATTTGCCCTTTATATATTAGATCTAATATATAAATGGCAAATTCTGTGTGTGTGTGTGTGTGTGTGTGTGTGTGTGTGTGTGTGTGTGTGTGTGTGTGTGTGTGTGTGTCTGTGTACGCTATAGACTCAAAAACGGCTCAACCGATTGTCATGAAATTTGGCAGGTACGTCTGTTGTGACCCGAGGATGGTTTTGGGCTAATCTCTAAAAAAATAAAACCGTTAAAAACCGTTAAAAAAAACTGTTATAACGGTTTCAAAGACATCTTTTTCCTCTGCTTTTCTTCAAATAGCCGTTGTGACATTGCACAGGTACAGGACTACTTCTCTAAAATTAAAACCGTTATTTGGCAGTTATAAAACGTTATTTATAACAGTTAAAAACCGTTAAAAACACCAAACCCTATAAAAGAATCTAGTTGCAAAGCGAGAGGACTGCAGGCGGAAATCTAAACAAATCTTAAATAAATGTTAGCGAACCGCCCAGAGAACGTGGACAAACGAGTCACAAGACGAAACACGAGAACGTGGACAAACGAGTCACAAGACGAAACACGTTTGTGTTTCGTCTTGTGACTCGTTTGTCCACGTTCTCTGGGCGGTTCGCTAACATTTATTTAAGATTTCCTATAAAAGAAACTGTTTAAAACCCGATCTTCTTGAAATTTAGCAGGTATGTCTGTTATGACCCGAGGATGGTTTGGGGCTAATCTTTAAAGAAATAAAACCGTTAAAAACCGTTAAAAAACTGTTATAACGGTTTCAAAGACATCTTTTTCCTCTGCTTTTCATGAAATGGCCGTTGTGACATTGCACAGGTACATCGAACCTAGAGGGACATCTCCCGAGTAACATAGGGTCATTGGACAGTTTCTACGACAGTTATTTATGACCGTTAAAAACCGTTAACAACACGTACCCCCCTAAAAACGATCAAAAATACAATCTTTTCTGATGTTGGCGGCAAAGGGAGTCCTCGGATCGCCACCAAACTTGGCATGAGTCTACAAGGACATACTGTGAATAACATTGGGTCATTCGATAGTTTTTATGACCGTTATTTATCACCGTTAAAAAGCGTTATTTTCTAAATTTAGACCTTTCTTGATGAAATTTGGTATACAAGTGTAGTTTTAAATGCTGAACAATGATATACAACTTACACGAACCGAAACTTAAAATTGACCGTTAAAAACCGTTATTATATAAATTTAGACCGTTCTTGATGAAATTCGGTATACCGATGCAGTTTTACACGCTGAACAATGATATACAACTTACACGAACGGAAACTTAAAAATTGACCGTTAAAAACCGTTATTATATAAATTTAGAGCGTTCCTGATGAAATTCAGTATACAGATGCAGTTTTACACGCTGAACAATGATATACAACTTACACGAACGGAAACTTAAAATTGAGCGTTAAAAACCGTTAAGATCCGTTATTTTCTAAATTTAGACCTTTCTTGATGAAATTTGGTATACAGGTGCAGTTTTACACGCTGATCAATGATAGACAACTAATATGAACAGAAACTTAAAATTGACCGTTAAAAACCGTTAATTTCTAAATTTAGAGATGGTATCACCGTTAAAAAGCGTTATTTTCTAAATTTAGACCTTTCTTTGATGAAATTTGGTATACAGGTGTAGTTTTCAATGCTGAACAATGATATACAACTTACACGAACTGAAACTTAAAATTGACCGTTAAAAAATCGTAGCTGACTTCCCTGGAGAGGAAACTCTGTACAGATCTGTTGACACGGCCAAGAATGATGATGAGGCAGTCCTTTATCCACAAGAACTCCTGAACTCCATTGAGATTTCTGGACTTCCACCACATGAACTGTTGCTGAAATCTGGAGTCCCTATTATCATTCTCCGCTCACTGGACCCGCCAAAGGTGATCAATGGCACCCGATGTGTCTTCACCAGACTGCACAGGAACGTTGTAGAAGCGAAAATATCATGTGGCCCCCACAAAGGTTAACCGGTGCTGCTCCCCAGAATTCCTCTGGAACCCATGGACTCACCCCTGCCATTCCAGTTCTGACGGCTTCAGTTTCCCATGAAACCAGCTTTCGCTCTGACAATCGTCAAGAGCCAAGGTCAGACATTTTCATCCCTTGGGGCAGACCTGACCGTTCCGTGTTTTACACATGGAATGTTCTACGTTGCAGCATCACGAACTGGAAACGCAGAAACACTGACTATAGTTGCGCCAAACAGGGAGACCAGAAATGTTGTCTACCCAGAGGCCCTCCAATAGACATGATACATCGTGAAAATGCAATCTTTTCACAGAGTTGTCATGTTTGAGTTGGATTTAACGTCCATGCCCAAATCAAGGATATGCAGATGGCTGGTCCGTCACATTAGCCTGACACCTGCGGGGCCAGGGTGGACATCGGGGTGAACTACGGTCATTTTAGCTGGAAACATTCCACGTTAAACTTTCCAAGACCAAGCCGGGATTCGAAACCACGACCTTTGGATCATGAGTCCAGCGCCTTATCCACTAGGTTATGGTGGCCCCTACAGAATTGTCATTTTGGAGCACTTCAATCAAGGAATTGAGAATGCATCAGTAAGTTCACAAAGTACAGGCATCCCTCTATGGACTGTGTATCGTATTACGAAAAAAATTCGTGAGGGAAAACAGATTGAGAGGCAAGAAGGGAGTGGGCGTCCGAAGAAATTGGGTGAAGTAGATAGGAGGAGGCTGGGGCAATTGGTTCAGCATGGGAAAAACGAAACAAACCCAAGCTGAATTTTATTGTATTGTCTTTTAAGTGGTGAGAGAGAGAGGGGTGGCCAGAAAATTATTGTACAGATATACCCGAGCGAAGCCGGGTACACCGGTATCTGACCAGGAGTTATATGTTAGTAAGTTTCCTCCCCATTGGAGACTATAAGCTTGCTGAAGGATCATTTTGAGAAGCATTTATTATTCCCCATTCACCCACTCAAGCACATACTGTTAGTTAGGCAGAATGATCTACCACTGCAGATATGAATGCTTATCTCCCCCTATTTCTTCAATCTAAGACATAAGAGCTAGGTTTGTTTATAATTGAATATTTCTTGCAGTCATTGCAACACCAAGCTGCTCTGTAAGTTGCTGGAATGGTGCGGTACTTATCCTTGGAATT
The DNA here is from genome assembly GCA_033310375.1 of Conus canariensis. Taxonomy (NCBI): domain Eukaryota; kingdom Metazoa; phylum Mollusca; class Gastropoda; order Neogastropoda; family Conidae; genus Conus; species Conus canariensis. The sequence goes on along the minus strand of CM065731.1, from coordinate 38,492,670 downwards.
TATTAGTTCATTGTAATTTAGTCCCTTGCGGATTCATTTCAAGAACTGGCCCTCAGCACTTGTGTCTTAAGAGGTTATCTTTTTGTATTTTCTACTTTTCACAAGAAAATGTAGCTTGTTTTGCTCTTTCATGATTTCCTTTTGCTTCTTAGGTGGCACCTTTGGTTGGTTTTTTGAAAACTCAACAAACATACTACGGTATTGCACACCAGCCTTTTCTGGGATAGCATTCTTCTTAAAATCGAAAAGGCAGAGGAGTCAAATTACCACATTCTGCGGTCACTGAAGAGAAACAATCAAATTTTGAAATAGGCCCTATCGGTATCTGACCAGGAGTTATATGTTTTTTTTTTTTTTTTCTTTTCTTTTCTAAAAGTTCAAATCTTTCTTTGCCAAGTCATTACTATAATGACTGAAAAATTGTTAGCCTGCACTTGTTTTCCCCCACTACTTAATTGTTCAGGAGTTATATGTTGGTGAGTTTTCTCCCCATTGGAGATTGTCTCTCTCTTGGAGACTATAAGCTTGGTGAAGGCTCATTTTGAGA
>CM065731.1:38479623-38482123 GCA_033310375.1 Conus canariensis | reverse complement strand
CTTCAAAATCAGATGGCCAGAGAAGATCAACAATAAAAAATCTATGACAGCAAGCAGGACAGGAACCAGTGGCCAAGCAGATTCTGCGGAGGAAGTGGGGCTGGATTGGACACACTCTCAGGAAGCCAGCATCCAGCACCACACGCCAAGCTCTGACATGGAACCCGCAGGGGAAAAGGAAGAGAGGCCGACCTCGCAGCAGCTGGAGGCGAGACACTGAGGCAGAGATAAAGAGGCAGGGGACCAACTGGACAGGCATTCAGCGAGCAGCCCAGAACCGAGTGTGATGGCGGAGTGTTGTCGATGGCCTATGCTCACCCTTGAGCTATGGGCCTAAGTAAGTAAGTAAGATCTAAAATCCTTTCGTGAGCTGTTGATTCAGAGAAGGGGATGACACCATGATGGAACCCGGTTTCTGGCACTGTTAGAAAATATGTCGCTCAAGCTAACATTGACGGAAGGCTTAGTTGCAGAAGCAGAAAAGATCAGAGCTTTTGGTTCATCATAATTTACTTCCAAAGCGTTCTGTATCACTTATTTTCAAAATCAGCTGCACACTCTTTACATGTCTGTGTGAGTGTACTGATGTTTGACAACCTGCATGCTTGCTAGAGTTGAGTGTCGTCTGCAAAGAGGTAGTGGTCAGTTGCATGTTGCTTGACGAGACTGGAGAGTGGAGTGGAGTATAGAACGAACAGTACAGGTCTTAGTCTACAGCCCTGGGTAACGCCAATAGATAGAAGAGTTTGAGAAGAAGCAAAACGAGAAACAGATACGTGTTTGATACGTTTACTCAAATACGACTGAAACCACTACCGAGCGCCTGAGAATTCGCCACAGGAACTTTCAGGGATAGAAAGACATTATCATAGCGCCAGTATGTCTCCAGCGTTCAGTGTTTATAACCCCTCCCCCTTCCCATTCTTTTTTCACGGGCCTTTTTAAAGTTAGTTTTCTCAGCAAAAGAAGGGAAGTTTGTGTTGTTTTACGTTCTGGCCGAAGTGCATAATACGGACCAATCAGGATTAAGGACGGACCAGGCTTATTGTTTCAACGACGCAAAGAAAGAGGCACCTGTGATGCCAAGGAACCAGAAAAGTTGTGTGTGTGTGTGTGTGTGTGTGTGTGTGTGTGTGTGTGTGTGTGTGCGCGCGCGCGTGTGTGTAAGCCGATGGGAGTGTCCTAAACAAGAATGATGCCCTGAAACACGTGGGTATCAAGAAAGCAAGGACAGCGCTCTCATTCACATATTCGTTTTTGTTTAAATGTCTCCGGTTGTTTGTTACACGAATTTCATTTTGCTTTAATATCAAAACTTTCTTGCGTTGGTTTTAGTGTTCGAATTTTGAAATTTTGTGCTGTGTTTTGTTTTGTCTGTAAAAAAAAACAAACAAACCCTGAATAACTTCCCGTTTTGTTGTTATTTTCTCCACCAAACATTGGCGCAGATGATACCAGATTCTATGTTCTTCTAAAGTTTAGGCTGGACATGGATCTTGGTTTGTTTATTTTGAAGTGGTTTGCGGATTTTTTAGTTGTTCAATATCTGCAACCTTTCGCTCGCTTACAGGCTTATGCTGTGCTATTTTTAGTTCCATGATGCGCTTGTTGCCTCGGATCGACTTTCTATTAAGGCTGGCTGTACCACTAGGGACATAAAATTCTCGTTACATTAATACGCCACCCATCCCCGTCCCCTCTCCTCCCTCCCCTCTCACGACTCCTACCCCCCCCCCCCCACACACACACACACATGCCACACACACACACACGCCACACACACACAACACACAAAACACACACACACCTTACTCATACGCTTTGTTCCCTGTCCGTCGTCTCGTCTCCCTCCCCCCCCCCCCCCACACACACACCAACCCCACCCTCCCCTCCCCACCCCTCCCCACCCCTCAGTAGCTTTCGCTGTTTCCGCAAGCCATCGCTCGTCTTAATCGTCAGTGTGCAAACACTGAACAGTTGATTAGACTGCCTATCCGGTTGCACCAGATGCAGAAGCCAGTTTACTACGAGAGCGAGTTTCTTTGTTTCTGAGCAAGTGTGAACCCTATACCTTGTTGTGACATTCTTTCGCTCCGGACTTGGGATTCGTATCAACAGGTAAGGTCATTTGTCTTGTTTGTCTCTCTCTCTCTCTCTCTCCTCTCTCTCTCTCTCTCTCTCTCTCTCTCTCTCTCTCTCTCTCTCTCTTCAAAATGTGTTCGTATCTATTTTTTGGTCAATTAAATATCTAATCAAGATGTCGGCACATTGAAAACGAGTTGTTAACAGTTATCCCGTTATTCACAGTTGTTCTCGTGATCACACACACACACACACACACACACACACACACACACACACACACACACACACACACACACTTTAATGTCGCCTTCATAAATGGAAAATCTGACCGCCCCCGCACATCGTTCAGAGCTGACATACCGACCTAGTGGCCACATTACAACGAGGAAACTAGCGAGGTAACTATGAATTGAAC
>CM065731.1:38457123-38472123 GCA_033310375.1 Conus canariensis | reverse complement strand
GTATGCGTTGAAATCGGTTTATATCGACAGCGGGAAGACCGGCAAGAATGCTGTTACAGTAATCGAGTTTTGACATGATGAGGGAACAGATAAGTTGGGCAGTCCCTTTCTGTGTAAGATATGAGCGAATTGACGCGATCTTTCTCAAAGCCAAATAGACTGAACGACACAGGTGACCGATCTGGACATTCATGGACAGCGTACTATCCAAATGGACACCCAGATCCCTCACACTGTCTTCAAAGGGAATTTTGTTGGTTCCAGCTTGAATAGATTTTTCAGAAATGCGATCCAAAACAGAACGAGGTGCTGCCAACAGAGCCTCAGTTTTTTCATCATTTAGCTTGAGCTTATTTTTAAGCATCCATGATTTAACAGATTGGAAACACAGTTCAAATTCCGATACCAAAAGTTGGAATGCAGCAGGCTCAGCAGCGTCGTGCAGCTGGGTGTCATCGGCAAATTTCTGATGAGGAATCTCGTGTTCCTCAATGACCATAGATAGAGGTTGAATATACAGAGAGAAGAGAAGGGGGCCCAAAACGGAGCCTTGGGGCACACCAAAGTCCAGGGGAAGGGGAGAGGAGACCTTGCCACCAACACACACAGATTGTGTTCTGCCAGTCAGGTATGACCGAAACCATTCTAATGCAGTGTCTGTGATACTGAAAGACACCGACAGTCTTTTTAAAAGAATACTGTGGTCGATAGTGTCAAATGCGGCACTGAGATCTAGCAAAGTCAGAAGCGATGCTTTTTTGTTGTCAGCGGACCGAAGGAGACTGTCAGTCACACAAAGCAACGCTGTTTCGGTACTGTGATTCTGTCTGTATGCAGACTGGTTTATTTCATACAGATTGTGCTGGGACAGATGGCGTTCAAGTTGCACAAAGACAACCTTTTCCAGGAGTTTGGAGAGAAAAGGAAGGTGAGAAACAGGTCTAAAGTTTTTAAGTTCATCGGGACATAGGCCATTTTTCTTTAGAAGAGGAACTACCAGAGCATGTTTAAAACATCCAGGAACAGAGCCAGTAGCCAGAGAAACATTCATAATTCTCGTGAGAACTGGGCAAGATCGGCAAGATTCTGTTTGGTGAGGTTGGTGGGGATTGGGTCAAGATCACAGCACTTTGTAGCAGACCTGGAAATAAGTTCTGAGACGAACGATTCAGACACTGTGTCAAAACGGCTAAGCTTGGGGCCGTTAAATATTTTGAAGTTTGGTGGGCCAGTGTTTTGACAATCCAAATCATGCCTTATTTTTGACACGTTCTCATGAAAAAAGCGAGAAAACGTTTCTGGAAGTTGGCATGGGTCAAGGTTGCTTGGGAGGGGGGAAACTTGAACTGTGCCCAAGAGCTGACCAGCCACTGCATACAACTGTTTTGAGGAGGTACAATCGGCAATAAGGCCACTATAGTATTTCACTCGGACGTTCTTAGTAAACGTAGAGTAAGAGTTCAGTTTTCTTTTGTACTCTTCTTGATGGACAGTCAAACCAGTTGACCTCCATCTGCGCTCCACCTGACGCACATCTTTTCTTCGCGTCCCTGACACTGTTGTTTCTCCACGGCGCTGAGGGGCGGTCAGTCACCATCCTGGTAACCAGAGGGGCGTGCTGGTCCAGAATGCGGCGGAGACCCACGTTGTAGTGGTCGGCAAGCTGGTGGTCCGGGCAGCCCCTCAGATCACAGGCCACCAGATGCCGTACGTCTGCCTGGAACGCTTTGGCATCGATCCGCTTCAGGTTCCTGGACTGCACCATGCGTTGTTTTCTCTGGGGCTTCTCCATGGCAAGGGCTCCTATGATCGCCTCATGGTCAGAGAAGGGGATGGTGTGCACAGCACAGCTGGACACAACAGTGGAGTTTTCACGTACTATGCACCAGTCCAAAATGTGACCGCACCGATGGGTTGGCCGATCAACAAGCTGTTTGAGGCAGTGGTCACTGAAGAGGGTCTTTAGTTGTTTGACATGGGGACAGGACAGGGAGTCAAAATGAAAATTCAGATCGCCAGCAATCATAATTTCGCCCGAGAGATTTGACAGACGAGAAACCAAAACAGGAAACTCATCAATGAACATCTTGTCCGTCATATTGTCGTGCAGCCCTGTCTTTTAACATCTCGGACCTGAATGGAAATACCTAGCACATTTTCATCATCCAATCCTCACCAATCAGCATTTGAACAAAATCACAAAGGATGTGGCCCCTTATGCTCTGCTGTCACTGTGGCGTCATTTTCTATAACCTTGCTACGCCTACGCCCTTGGTTTAGTTTTGTCGGAACAACCAGTACAGCCATATTCATTTGGACTGTCACTGGACGGACGCGGCGGCTACCTCGGAGGGAGAGCTCACTGACACTCGCTCCACGACTAAGATATAATTGTCGACAGTAGGGGGCTCAGTAGGTGGTGTCCTGCATATGTTGGACCAGAACTGGCGCCACTGAACACCACCGAAGTGACTCGGCAGCAGTGCAGTGTCTCCTCTGGTGGGTTGCCTCTTGACGACTTGACAGTGACTGCTCCCTGTGGATTGCCGGTGCAGGGGCTGTGGTGGGACGGGTCAGGCTGTTGCTGTGGACGGGGGGGTGGGGGTGAGGGTGGGGGGTGGGGGGTGGGAGGAGGGGAGGGGAGGGGAAGAGATTGGGGGGGGGGGGGAGGCTGGAATGTGCAGCGTGGGTGCTATGCCACTAAAATGGGCAAGGAAAATGAGACAGAAATTAGATGTTGGTGGAAGTAGGGGCAGCAGTAGTTGTATGTTGGTGGAAGTAGGGGCAGCAGTAGTTGTATGTTGGTGGAAGTAGGGGCAGCAGTAGTTGTATGTTGGTGGAAGTAGGGGCAGCAGTAGTTGTATGTTGGTGGAAGTAGGGGCAGCAGTAGTTGTATGTTGGTGGAAGTAGGGGCAGCAGTAGTTGTATGTTGGTGGAAGTAGGGGCAGCAGTAGTTGTATGTTGGTGGAAGTAGGGGCAGCAGTAGTTGTATGTTGGTGGAAGTAGGGGCAGCAGTAGTTGTACCGACACTAATGGCAGACGTTTGAACGGCAAAGGTGGTACCAGTATTATTGACAGAAGTGAAAGCAGTATGGCTTATCAACATTAATGGCAGAAAATTTATTGGAACAGCAATAGCTCTACCAATATTAGCGACAGAAATAAAATCAGCAGTGGCTGTACCAACATTAATGGCAGAAATTGGAACGGCAATAGCTGTACCAATATAAGCGACAGAAGTGAAAGCAGTACGGCTTACCAATGGTAATGTCAGAAATTGAAACGGCAATAGCTGTCCCAATATTAGCGACAAGTGAAAGCAGTACGGCTTACCAATGGTAATGTCAGAAATTGAAACGGCAATAGCTGTCCCAATATTAGCGACAAGTGAAAGCAGTACGGCTTACCAATGGTAATTGTCAGAAATTTGAAACGGCAATAGCTGTCCCAATATTAGCGACAGAAGTGAAGGCAGTATGGCTTACCAATGGTAATGTCAGAAATTGAAACGGCAATAGCTGTACCAATATTAGCGACAGAAGTGAAAGCAGTACGGCTTACCAATGGTAATCTCAGAAATTGAAACAGCAATAGCTGTCCCGATATTAGCGACGGAAGTGAAGGCAGTATGGCCGTGTCAACATTAATGGCAGAAACAGGAGCCACTCTGAAGAATTATAAATATAATTAAGTCTGTAGTGCTCGCACTGGCGACTAAATCAGTTTGTATTTACAGGGCTAATTGGCCTATTAATGGGATCAAGACAAATTAAAGAAGTATGACGTAATGTTGTTGTTGTTGTCTTTGTTGTTGTAGTTGTTGCTGCTGCTGCTGATGTTGTTGTTGTTGTTTTCATCGCGACTGCTGATGATATTGACAACACTATGACGACGTCGATGATTCTATTGCGAGCACAGCTATTTGCGACCGCCGTGTTTCTTCTAAACACATCAGCTCCGCTATTTCTCCTGTGTTTTATGCATATCACGGACCAAAACAACAATCGGATTTTGTAAATCCAGTGACTTTTTATCCGGCCGATATGTACACTTTACCCTCAGCCTATGCCAGTGGTGACAGCCGGTAGACTTATACACGAAGACTACACAGGGAGAGAGAGAGAGAGAGAGAGAGAGAGAGAGAGAGAGAGAGAGAGAGAGAGAGAGAGAGAGAGAGAGAGAGAGAGAAGGGCGTGTAGATGTAAGTAGGGGGAAGGGAGGTGGATGGGGAAAACTTATACGCAAAGGCTACACAGAGAGAGAGAGAGAGAGAGAGGAGAGAGAGAGAGAGAGAGAGAGAGAGAGAGAGAGAGAGAAGGGCGTGTAGATGTAAGTAGGGGGAAGGGAGGTGGATGGGGAAAACTTATACGCAAAGGCTACAGAGAGAGAGAGAGAGCGAGAGAGAGAGAGAGAGAGAGAGAGAGAGAGAGAAGGGCGTGTAGATGTAAGTAGGGGGAAGGGGGATGGATGGGGGAGGAAGGAGGGAGTGGGGGTAGGGGTGGGGGGAGCAGAGAGAAGCTTGTCACATAAAAAAAAAAAAAAACAGTACAGGAAGCTGGGCCACCTGTGCTGTACTTGTTTAACAACAAGACTCTTCGCTTTTGGCGAGTGTTTGCAAAGCTGTCACACTGAGCGATCGGGAAAGACGAGAACAATGCAGTATGGATTCAAGTAGCTGCGCCAAAAAAAAAAAAAAGAAAAAAAAAAGAAAAGAAAGACACACACCAGTCAGCCCAGCCCCATTATCTTCAAACTGTATAGGAGAGGGGTAAATGTTTCAGGGTTGAAGCCCACACCAAGACTACCGCGCTTAAACACACACACACACACCACACACACACACACACACACACACACACACACACACACACACACACACACACACACACACGCGCGCGCGCGCACACACACACACACACACACACACACAGTGACACACACACACACACACACACACACACACACATACATACCTACAACACACACACACACACACACACACACACACACACACACACACACACACACACACACACACGTCTTCATTAGAGGTGGGGATGAATGGGGACGGGGAGGAAGGAAAAGGGATAGAGAGGTGGGGGGTGGGGGGATGAGGGATGGGGGAGGGTTGCAGGCGTGGGGTGGTGGGGGTGGGAGGGGGAGATAGGGAGCCAAATCAATCGACACTGCAATAGGTGGTGTACTGTCTTCCTGAGGGATGGGGAAATGGGGGTAGGGGTGGGGTGGTGGGGGGTACGGTCAGCGTTGGATGGAGAACGAAGACATTCACCCAAAGAACCTGCAGTAGAACCACCGAATTCTGTGTGTGTTGTGGTGTGGGGGGGGGGGGGGGGGGGGGGGGGGGGGGGGGGAGGGGGGGCACGACAGGAGCCACCCCAGGATACTGCAGTGGAATCATTGTATTATGGGGGTGGAGAGGTGGGGGGGGAGGGGGTGTGACTGCAGTGGAGTCATTGCATTCTGGGGGTGGGGGAGAGGTGGGGTGGGTGACTGCAGTGGAGTCATTGTATTCTGGGGGTGAAGGGGTGGGGGGGGGTGAGGGGTGAGAGGTGGGGTGGGTGACTGCAGTGGAGTCATTGTATTCTGGGGGGTGGGGGAGAGGTAGGGTGGGTGACTGCAGTGGAGTCATTGTATACTGGGGGTGGGGGAGAGGTGGGGTGGGTGACTGCAGTGGAGTTATTGTATTCTGTGTGTGGGAGGGGGGGGGAAGGGTGAGAGGTCGGATGGGTGACTGCAGTGGAGTTATTGTATTCGGGGGGGGGGGGGGGGGGGGGGTGAGAGGTGTGTGTGTGTGACTGCAGTGGAGTTATTGTATTTTTGTGGGGGGGGGGGGGGGGTGAGAGGTGGGATGGGTGACTGCAGTGGAGTTATTGTATTCTGGGGGGGGGGGGGGGGGGGTGGTGTGAGGCGGGATGGGTGAATGCAGTGGAGTTATTGTATTTTGGGGGTGGGGGTGGGGGGTGGTGAGAGGTGGGATGGGTGACTGCAGTGGAGTTATTGTATTCTGGGAGGGAGGGGGTGGTGAGAGGTGGGATGGGTGACTGCAGTGGAGTTATTGTATTCTGGGGGGGGGGGGGGTGGTGGTGGGAGGTGGGATGGGTGACTGCAGTGGAGTTATTGTATTCTGGTGGAGAGGGGGGTGGTGAGAGGTGGGATGGGTGACTGCAGTGGAGTTATTGTATTCAGGGGGGGAGAGGTGGGGTGGGTGACTGCAGTGCAGTTATTGTATTCGGAGGGGGGGGGGGGGGGAGGGGTGAAAGGTGGGGGGTGACTGCAGTGGAGTCATTGTATTCTGGGTGGAGGGGGGGGAGGGTGAGAGGTGGGGAGGGTGACTGCAGTGGAGCCATTGTATTCTGGAGTGGTGGTGGTGAGAGGTGGGGAGGGTGACTGCAGTGGAGCCATTGTATTCTGCGGGGGGGGGGGGGGGGGGGGGCCGGGGGGGGAGAGGTGGGGAGGGTGAGAGGTGGGGAGGGTGACTGCAGTGGAGCCATTGTATTCTGGGGGGGGGGGGTGAGAGGTGGGGAGGATGACTGCAGTGGAGCCATTGTATTCTGGGGGGGGGGGGGTGGAAAGGTAGGGAGGGTGACTGCAGTGGAGCCATTGTATTCTGGGGGGGGGGGGGGGGGTGAGAGGTGGGGAGGGTGACTGCAGTGGAGCCATTGTATTCTGGGGGGGGGGGGAGAGGTGGGGAGGGTGACTGCAGTGGAGCCATTGTATTCTGGGGGGGGGTGAGAGGTGGGGAGGGTGACTGCAGTGGAGCCATTGTATTCTGGGGGGGGGGTGAGAGGTGGGGAGGGTGACTGCAGTGGAGCATTGTATTCTGGGGGGGGGGGGTGAGGTGGGGAGGGTGACTGCAGTGGAGCCATTGTATTCTGGGGGGGGGTGAGAGGTGGGGAGGGTGATGCAGTGGAGCCATTGTATTCTGGGGGGGGGTGAGAGGTGGGGAGGGTGACTGCAGTGGAGCCATTGTATTCTGGGGGGGGGGGGTGAGAGGTGGGGAGGGTGACTGCAGTGGAGCCATTGTATTCGGGGGGGGGGGTGAGAGGTGGGAGGGTGACTGCAGTGGAGCCATTGTATTCTGGGGGGGGTGAGAGGTGGGAGGGGACTGCAGTGGAGCCATTGTATTCTGGGGGGGGGGGGGGGGGGGGGTGAGAGTGTGGGGAGGGTGACGCCATTGTATTCTGGGGGGGGGGGTGGAGGGGGGGAGCAGTGGATATTGTATTTGGGTGGGTGTGGGGGGGGAAGGTGACGCAGTGGGATGTATCTGGGGGGGGGGCAGGGTGAGGGTGGGGGTGCGCAGTGGCATGATTCTGGGGGGGTGAGGTGTGGAGGTGACTGCAGTGGAGCCATTGTATTCGGGGGGGGGGGTAGAGGTGGGGAGGGTGACTGCAGTGAGCCATTGATTGGGGGGGGGTGAGAGGTGGGGAGGGTGACTGCAGTGGAGCCATTGTATTCGTGGGGGGGGGTGAGAGGTGGGGAGGGTGATGCATGGACCTTGTTTTGGGGGGGGGGGTGGAGGTGAGATGTGGGGATTACTGCAGTGGGCCATGTATTCTGGGGGGAGGTGGGGGAGATGTGGCGGGGTGAGCAGTGGAGCATGTGTTGAGGTGGGGGGTGTGTAGAGGTGGGTGGTGGACTGCAGTGGGCATTGATTCTGGGGGAGCATTGGTGAGAGTGGGGGGTGCTGCAGTGGGATGTATTCTGGGGGGCGGGGAGTGAGGTGGGAGGTGACTGCAGTGGAGCCATTGTATTTGGGTGGGGGGTGAGAGTGGGGAGGGTGACTGCAGTGGAGCATTGTATTCTGGGGGGGAGGGTGAGAGTGGGAGTGACTGCAGTGGAGCCATTGTATCGGGGGAGGGGGTGAGAGTTGGGGGGTGACTGCAGTGGAGCATTGTATTTGGAGGGTGGTGGTGAAGGTGGGGAGGGTGACTGCAGTGGAGCCATTGTATTCTGGGGGGGGGGGTGAGGGTGGGAGGGTGACTGCAGTGGAGCCATTGTATTCTGGGGGGGGGGGGTGAGAGGTGGGGAGGGGTGACTGCAGTGGAGCATTGTATTCTGGGGGGGGGGTGGAGGAGGTGGGGAGGTGACTGCAGTGAAGCCATTGTATTGGGCGGGGGGGGGGGTGGGGGAGGTGGGAGGGGAGCAGTGGAGCCATTGTATTCGGGGGGGGGGTGAGAGGTGGGGTGCTGCAGTGGAGCTTGTATTCTGGGGGGGGTGAGAGTGGGGAGGGTGACTGCAGTGGACATGTATTCTGGGGGGGGTGAGGTGGGGAGGTGACTGCAGTGGAGCCATTGTATTCGGGGGGGGGAGGGGGGGGGTGACTGCAGTGGAGCATTGTATTCTGGGGGGGGTGAGAGTGGGGAGGGTGACTGCAGTGGAGCATTGTATTCGGGGGGGGGTAGAGGTGGGAGGGTGACTGCAGTGGAGCATTGATTGGGGGGGGTGAGAGTGGGGGGTGACTGCAGTGGAGCCATTGTATTCTGGGGGGGGGGTGAGGGTGGGGAGGGTGACTGCAGTGGAGCCATTGTATTCGGGGGGGGGGAGAGATGGGAGGGTGAGACTGCAGTGGAGCCATTGTATTCTGGGGGGGGGTGGTGGGGTGACTGCAGTGAGCATTGTATTCTGGGGGGGGTGAGAGGTGGAGGGACTGCATGAGCCATTGTATTCTGGGGGGGGGGGGGAGGTGACTGCAGTGGAGCATTGTATTGGGGGGGAGAGTGGGGGTGACTGCAGTGAGCCTTGTATTCTGGGGGGGGAGGGTGGGAGGGTGACTGCGTGGAGCCATTGTATTCGGGGGGGGGGAGAGTGGGAGGTGACTGCAGTGGAGCCATTGTATTCTGGGGGGGTGAGAGGTGGGGGGTGACTCAGTGGAGATTTTTTTGGGGGGGGGTGAGGTGGGGAGGGTGATGCAGTGGAGCATTGTATTCTGGGGGGGTGAGGTGGAGGGACTGCAGTGGAGCCATGTATTTGGGGGGGGTGAGTGGGAGGTGACGCATGAGCATTGTATGGAGAGGGTGGGGGGGTGACTGCAGTGGAGTCATTGTATTTGGGGGGGGGGAGAGGGGGGGGGGTACTGCAGTGGAGTCATTGTATTCGGGGGAGAGAGGTGGGGGGTGGGTGACTGCAGTGGAGTCATTGTATTCTGGGGGGAGGGAGGGGGGAGAGGTGGGGGTGTGACGCAGTGGAGTCATTGTATTCTGGGGGTGGGGAGTGTGGGGGTGACTGCAGTTGAGTCATTGTGTTCGGGGGGGTGGGGGGTGAGAGGTGGGGTGTGTGACTGCAGTGGAGTTATTCTATTTGGGGTGGGTGGGAAGAGGTGGGGTGGGTGACTGCAATGGTGTTGTATTCTGGGGGTGGGGGGGGGTGGGGGGGGAGTAGTGGTGGTGGGGGGGGGTGACTGCAGTGGAGTAATTGTATGCGGAGGGGGGGGGAGGAGAGAGGGGGGGGGTGACTGCAGTGGAGTCATTGTATTCGGGGGAAGGGGGGGGGCGAGAAGGTGAGGGGGGTGACTGCAGTGGAATCATCGTATGCGAGGGGGGGGGGGGGGGCGAGAGTTGGGGGGGTGACTGCAGTGGAGTCATTGTATGCGGGGGGGGGGGGGGGGGGCTAGAGGTGGTGTTGGTGACTGCAGTGGAGTCATTGTATGCGGGGGGGGGGGGGGGGGGGGTGGGCGGAGGTGGGGGGGTGGGGGGTTACTGCAGTGGAGTCATTGTATTCGTGGGGGGGGGAGGTGGGGGGTGACTGCAGTGGAGTCATTGTATTCGTGGGGGGGGGAGGGAGGGGAAAGAGGTGGGGGTTACCGCAGTGGAGTCATTGTATTCGGGAGGGGGGGAGGAAGAGTGGGGATGACTGAAGTGGTGTCATTGTAATCGGGGGGGGGGGGAGGGGGGGGGGTGAGAGGTGGGGGGGGTGACTGCAGTGGAGTCATTGTATTTGGGGGGGGGGGGTGTGTGTGTGTGTGGGTGGTGGTGACTGCAGTGGAGTCATTGTATTCTGGGGGATAAGAGATGGGGGTGGGTGACTGCAGTGGAGTCATTGTATTCTGTGGGAGGTGGGAGGTGGGGGTGGTGACTGCAGTGGACTCATTGTATTCTGGGGTGGGGTGGGTGGGGGGAGAGGGTGGGGGGTGACTGCAGTGGAATCATTGTATTCTGGGGGGGGGGGAGAGGTGGGGGGTGACTGCAGTGGAGTCATTGTATTCTGGGGGGGGGGGGTGAGAGGTGGGGGGGGTGACTGCAGTTGAGTCATTGTATTCTGGGGAGGGGGTGGAGGGGGGGGGGGGGGGGGGACTGCAGTGGAGTCATTGTATTCGGGGAGGGCGGGGGGGGGGGGGGGTTGGAGAGGTGAGGGGGGGGGTTACTGCAGTTGAGTCATTGTATTCTGGGGGGGGGGTGGAGGGCGGTGGAGGTGGGGGGTGGGAGTGACTGCAGTGGAGTCATTGTATTCTGGGGGGTGGGGTGAGAGGTGGGGGGTGACTGCAGTTGAGTCATTGTATTCCGGGGGTGGGGGGGTGAGAGTTGGGGGAGGGTGACTGCAGTTGAGTTATTGTATTCTGGGTAGGGGGGTGGGAGGTGGGGAGGGTGACTGCAGTGGAGCCATTGTATTCTGGGGTGGGGGGGGGGGGTGAGAGGTCGGGGGAGTGATTGCAGTGGAGCCATTCTATTCGGGGAGGGGTGGGTGGGGGTGGGCGGAGAGTGAGAGGTCGGGGGGTGACTGCAGTGGAGCCATTGTATTCGGGGGGGGGGGGGGGGTGATAGGTGGGGAGGGTGACTGCAGTGGAGCCATTGTATTGTGTGTGTGGGGGGGGGAGTGAGAGGTGGGGGGGGTGACTGCAGTGAAGTCGTTGTATTCTGGGGGGTGAGAGGTGGGGGTGTGTGTGACTGCAGTGGAACCATTGTATTCTGGAGGGGGGGGGGGTGAAAGGTGGGTGGGTGACTGCCGTTGAGTCATGGTATTCTGGGGTGGGGTGGGGGGGTGGTACGGTGAGAGGTTGGGGGGGGGGGGTGACTGCAGTGATGTCATTGTATTCTGAGGGGTGAGAGGTGGGGTGGGTGGGGAAGGGTGGAATGGGACGGGGAACGAAAAAAAAAAAGCCAACCCAAAACACTTCCTTGGAACCACTGTATTCTAAGGGATGGGGAACATGAAAATGGAGGGGGGGGGGGGGGGGGAGGGGGGATGGTGGACAAAAGGAGCCAACCCAAAATACTGCCGTGGAACCACTGTATTGTAAGGGATGGGGAACATGAAAATGGAGGGGGGGGGGAGATGGTGGACAAAGGGAGCCAACCCAAAATACTGCCGTGGAACCACTGTATTCTAAGGGATGGGGAACATGAAAATGGAGGGGGGGGGGGGGGGGGGCGGATGCTCGACAAAAGGAGCCAACCAAAATACTGCCGTCGAACCACTGTATTCTAAGGGATGGGCAAAATGAAAATGGAGGGGGGGGGGGAGATGGTGGACAAAAGGTGGAGGGAGGATGTGGAACGAACGGAAGCAGCCGATCCAAAATACTCCAACAGAACCATTGTATTCTTCAGGATGAGGAAATGTGCAAGGTGGGGGGGGGGGGGGGGGGCGACAGGGACCCACCCAAGATACTGCAGTTGGATCACTGTATTCGGGGTGGGGGTGGGGTGGGTAGGAGGAGGGGTGTAGGGGGGGGGGGATATGAAACGAAAAGAGCCAACCCAAGACAGCGCACTAGAACGACTGTATTCGAGGACGTAGGGAAGGATGGTTAGGGGGTGGGGGGGGGGGGGGGCGGGGGAAGAAAGGAGCCAAACAAAAATACCGCAGTAGAACCACCGTATCCTGAGGGTCAAGGGTGGGGTGGATAGGAAGGGGTCAAAAGGTCAACCAAAAATACTGCAGTAGAACCACTGTATTCTGGGGGTGAGGGGAAAAGGGGAGGGGGGAAGGGACACGAAAGGAGCAGCCGAAGATACTTCAGTAGAACAAAGATGTTTTCTAGGAGGGTAGGAAGGCGGGCATTGGGCACGAGGGGAGCCCACCAAAGATACTGCTGTAGAACAACACGGGTTTCCAGGAGGGTGGAGAAGGGTAGGAGGGCGGGGACTGGGATGGACAGGAGCCCACCAAAGATACTGCTGTAGAACAACACTGGTTTCCAGGAGGGTGGAGAAGGGTAGGATTTGGAACAACAGGAGCCCACCATAGATACTGCTGAAGAACAACACTGGTTTCCAGGAGGGTAGAGAAGGGTAGGAGGGCGGGGATTGGGCACAAGGGGAGCCCACCAAAGATACTGCTGTAGAACAACACTGGTTTCCAGGAGGGTGGAGAAGGGTAGGAGGGCGGGGGCTGGGATCGACAGGAACCCACCAAAGATACTGCAGTAGAACCATTGTATTCAAGGGGATGGGGAAAAAGGGGAGGGGCATAGGAAATGGAAGATACTGCAGTAGAACCATTGTATTTAAAGGGACGGGGGAAAAGATTCTACACTAGAGCCACTGTATCCTAAGGGGTGAGGGTGGAGGTGGGGAGGGGTGGAAAGGGATGGGGGAACGAAAAGAGCAAACCCAAGACAGGACTTTACACCCACTGTCTTCATGAAGTGGGGGAGGGGATGCAGGAGGAAAGGGAATTGAAAAAAATAAAAAAACAAAAAAACAAAAAAACGAGATACTCCAACCACTGTCTTTATGAATTGGGGGGGGGGGGGGGGGGGGAAGGGGGGGTGATGGAGGAAAGGGAATAGAAAAAAAGAAACAAACAAAAAAACCACGAGACACTGCAACCACTGGCTTCATGAAGTGGGAGAGGGGATGGAGGAGGATAGGGAATTGAAAACAACAACAACAACAACAACAAAAACAACAGCAACAACAACAACAACAACAACAACAACAACAACAAACAAAAACAAACAACAACAAAACGAGACGCTGCAACCACTGTCTTAATGAACTGGGGGAGGGGATGGAGGAGGATAGGGAACTGAACAACAACAACAACAACAACAACAACAGCAACACGAGACGCTGCAACCACTGTCTCAATGAACTTGGGCAGGGGATGGAGGACAGGGAATTGAACAAAGGGACGCTGAAGTAGAAGCATTGTCTTTAATGAAGTGTGGGAAGGGGTAGAGAGGAATGGGCAGCCAGTCTAAAACATTACAATACAGCCACTTGCCTCAATACAGGGTGGGGGGGGGGGGGGGGGGGGTAGGGGAGGGGGGGGGGCAGGAGTGAGAAAGGAGAGGAGCCGACCCAAGGTAGTACAGTTAATCTACTTATCTTTCTCCTCTCCTCCTCTCCTCCTGCCCCTCCTTTACATCTTCTTCTTCTTCTTCTGCTTCCTTTTTCTTCCTCCTCCTCCTCCTCCTCCTCTTTTCTTCTTCCTCCTCCTCCTCCTCCTCTTCTTCTTCCTCCTCCTCCATCATCATCATCATCATCATCATCGTCACCTTCTGCTTCTTCTTCTTCTTCTCCTTCTCTTCTTCGTCGTCGTTGTCGTTGTCTTCGTCGTCATGATCATCATCATCATGATATTCTTCTTCTTCTTCGTCGTCGTCGTCGTCGTCGTCGTCGTTGTCTTCTTCTTCTTCTTCTTCTTCTTCTTCTTCTTCTTCTGCTTGTGACTGGTGCATTGATATGTTGGTTTGTGATGGATGCCTGTTCATCTTGATGCAGGCTGCTATGATGCAACGAAGAGTGGTGACAACTTGATGTCAAGAAGCTCAGAAATGGTACATCTGGACGATCCGGTCAGTGGCGGGGAGTCACAGGTGAGTTCCCTCCCTCCCACACCCCCTGCACTCTGACCCCCCTCCCTCCCACCCCCACCCCCCACTTCCTCCTCCCTCCCATGCGGTTGTCTTACCATTTGTAAATCGTCGTTGTTCTTACTGATTTAGTTTGTTTCAGTTTTTTTCTGACATTCTTTCTTTTTTGTGCTTTTTGAATCTTTTCTTTCATTACACGAATTATTTCTTGCTATTCTTCATTTTCATCCGCTTCGCTTTAAAAAAGAATGTTTTCTTTGTTTCTGTTCTTTCTTTGAAATCATATATTTTCTCTTTTCTTCCTATTCACTGTGTTTTCTTTCTTCAACTTCTCTGTTGTTTTTTTTATTTATTTATTTTTCTTTTCTTTTTTTCACGTTCAAAACTGCTTGAGCAACGTTATAAGTAAACCTTCTTTTGCACATGCAACGTTCGCTGGTTCTTTCCCACGCTGTCTGTCTCTCTCCGTCTCTGTCTTTCTGTCTCTGTCTGTCCGTCTGTCTATCTGTCTGTCTGTCTGCCTGTCTGCTGTCTGTCTTCTCTCTCTCTCTCTCTCTTCTCTCTCTCTGCCGTTTCTCTCTCTATGTGTCTGTCTATCTCTGTCTCTCTGTCTGCCTGTCTGTCTGTCTGTCTGTCTGTACCTCTCTCTCTCTCTCTCTCTCTCTCTCTCTCTCTCGCTCTCTCTCTCTAAGTGACGCGCGCACACACACACACGCACACACACTAAGAGCCCATTCAGAAACACCAATTCTGTGTGACTACATGTATATCCAATACATGGTAATCAAGGATCATTAAAGTATGGAACTGGCTGACATATTACTCGGAAGAGTCGAACAGCTTATGGGTGTATATGGATTGGGGAAGGGGAGAAGAAGGGAGGAAGAGAGTGGGAGGGGGGAATGAAAAAGCTTTGCTCTACGTGCAAATTAGACGCCGAACCATACTGATATGGTGTATGCCTAGAATAAGATTTTCACATTTCAAAAATTCGCAAATTGGGAAAAAAAAAACTGTTAGGGGGGAGGGAGGCAGTGAGGAGGGGGTGAGGCGGTGGAAGAGTTAAAAATATCTTCCATGTGGATGAGATTTAGTAAGATAAACAGCCAACATTGCCAGACTCCAACCGTTCTCATAACTGGGATTGAAAACACTAGACATAGTCAGCGGAAGCTTGAAGGACTTCATCTTATCATGAAGAGGCTGAAAGTGATTTTTTGTAC
>CM065731.1:38407123-38442123 GCA_033310375.1 Conus canariensis | reverse complement strand
CGATGTGATGACTGCATTTCATGGTTAGAAGGAAGGACGATGTGATGACTGCATGTCATGGTTAGAAGGAAGGACATGGACGATGTGATGACTGCATGTCATGGTTAGAAGGAAGGACGATGTGATGACTGCATGTCATGGTTAGAAGGAAGGACGATGTGATGACTGTATGCCATGGTTAGAAGGAAGGACGATGTGATGACTGCATTTCATGGTTAGAAGGAAGGACGATGTGATGACTGCATGCCATGGTTAGAAGGAAGGACGATGTGATGACTGCATGCCATGGTTAGAAGATAGGACATGGACGATGTGATGACCGCATGCCATGGTTAGAAGGAAGGACGATGTGATGACTGCATGCCATGGTTAGAAGGAAGGACGATGTGATGACTGCATGCCATGGTTAGAAGGAGGGACATGGACGATGTGATGACTGCATGTCATGGTTAGAAGGAAGGACGATGTGATGACTGCATGCCATGGTTAGAAGGAGGGACATGGACGATGTGATGACTGCATGCCATGGTTAGAAGGAAGAACATGGATAAAGGGGACTGACTGGAAAAGAGGGAAGGGGGGGGGGAGGTGGAGGGAGGGGAGGGGGAGGCATATTCATGTAATTATGTCCAACAAGAACTTCCTCCTTGGGACAATGATTATTCAGCTGCAAACGGGAACGTGTGACATCATAAGGGTAATCCTGGAGAGAGAGAGAGAGAGAGAGAGAGAGAGAGGAGAGAGAGGAGAGAGAGAGAGAGAGAGGAGAGAGAGAGAAGAAGAAGAAGAAGAAGAAGAAGAAGAAGAAGAGAAGAAAGTTTTCATAATGGAAAAAGAAGTTTTATAGCGAGCGGCATAACAGAAGGTGGAAGGAAAAAGCGTATGTCATGTACTTGTAAAACGCTTACAAATATGAGAGTGAGAGAGACAGACAGACAGACAGACAGACAGACAGAGACATAGAGAGACAGACAGAGAGAGGAGAGAGAGAGAGAGAGAGAGAGAGAGAGAGAGAGAGAGAGAGAGAGAGAGACATAGAGAGAGAGAAGCATAGCACATTGAAAGCTACAGTCAGAAAGGACAGTAAGCAGTTTGGACATACTCTGGACCATGAACGACACAAATCACACGCTGATGACGGTCAACGAGTTTGGTGAATGCTGTGTTGGCAGTGGTCAATGCTGTGTTGGCAGTGGTCAATGCTGTGTTGGCAGTGGTCAGCGCTGTGTTGGCAGTGGTCAGTGCTGTGTTGGCAGTGGTCAAGCTGATCCTGTGGCTGGTGTGTCGGAGAGTGGACAGCAGCATGATTCAGGCGCTGGCCATGGACCATCGCAATGACGTGTTGTCCAACGCGGTGGCCATCGTCTGTGGCTATCTTGGTCAGTGTGGATCTCCCGTCTGTCTGTCTGTTGGCTCTCCCGTCTGTCTGTTGTCTCTGCCGTCTGTCTGTTGGCTCTCCCGTCTGTCTGTTGGCTCTCCCGTCTGTCTGTCTGTTGGATCTCCCCTCTATCTGTTGGCTCTCCCGTCTGTCCGTTGGTTCTCCCGTCTGTCTTTGGCTCTCCCGTCTGTCTGTTGGCTCTCCCGTCTGTCTGTCTGTTGGATCTCCCCTCTATCTGTTGGCTCTCCCGTCTGTCTGTCTGTTGGCTGTCCCGTCATTTGGCTGTCCCGTCTGTCTGTTGGCTCTCCCGTCTGTGTGTCGGCTCTGTCTGTTGGTTTTCTCGTCTGTCTGTTGGCTCTCCGTCTGTCTGTTGACTCCCCCGTCTGTCTGTTGGCTCTCCTGTCTGTCTGTTGGCTCTCCTGTCTGTCTCTTGGCTCTTCCGTCTATCTGTTGGCTCTCCCGCCTGTCTGCTGGCTCTCCTCTCTGTCTGTTGACAGTGTCCGCTGTGTGTCTGTCTGTTTGTCTGTCTGTCTGACTGCTCTTTGTTCTTCTTGTCTGTCGACAGCTGTCAGTTAGATATTTAGTCTGTCGGTCGGTCGGTGGTCATCTGGCTCCCCCCTCCCCCCTCTCCTTCCCTCCTTCCTCTGCCCCCTTCCCAACACACATGTTCATATTTTCTTGATGCCTGTCTCTGTCTGTCCATCTGTCTGCCCGTCTGTTTCTCTGCCTGATCTCTCTTTGTCTCCTTGCCCCCCCCCCCCTCTCTCCCGCTCCCTCTCTCTCTCTCTTTCCCTCCTTCCCCCTCTCTCTATCCCTCTCTCCCTGTATCTCTCTCTCTTTCTCTTTCCCCCTCTCTCCCTCCCCCTTTCTCTGTCTACCTCTCTCTCTCTCCCTCTCTCTCCCCCTCTCGCTCCCTCTCTCTTACCCACCTTCCCCCTCTCTCTGTCTCTTTCCGCTCTCTCTCCCTCTTTCTCTTTCGCTATTCATAAATGAATTGGCCTCAGAAATAATTGAAAAGGGGCGTCATGGAGTCACACTGTCACCTGAAATCTTCGAATTATTTATCTTGCTACTAGCTGATGATATTGCTTTGTTATCAGAAACTCCTGTTGGACTCCAAACCCAGTTAAATAACCTCCACAATACAGCTGCAAGGCTTCAACTTAAGATAAATATGGAAAAGAGCCGCATTGTAGTTTTTCGAAAAGGTGGATACCTGGCAGCAAGGGAGAGATGGTTTTTAAATGGCGAGGCAATGGGTGTTGTGAATTGTTACAAATATCTTGGCATTTGTTTCACTACAAGTCTGAGTTTTTCACCTGCCTGTCAGGACCTTGCGAGCAGAGCAAAACATGCGGTACTATGTATATTGAGAAAATTGTATATGCTTAATAACAACTCTTTGGTTGTGTTACTTAAACTTTTTGATGCGCAAGTCCAACCAATCGCTCAGTATGGAGCAGAGTTATGGGGTATGGATATAAGCTGTTGCTGAAATAGAAAAAGTTCACTTGTTTGCTTTAAAAAGATTCTTGGGAGTGCAACCTAAAACGCCAAATGATTTTGTGTATGGGGATGCAGGTCGATATCCTATATACATCAATTCCTGTTTACGATGTATTAGTTACTGGTTGAAAATTCTACGTATGGATGAGAAAAGATTACCATATAAGGCGTATAAAATGTTGCTTAGTTTAGAATTAAAAGGTAAGAAAAATTGGGCGTCTGACATTCGAGATTTTTTGTATCAAAATGGGTTCGGGTTCGTCTGGGTCAATCAAGGTGTGGAAAATGTCAATATCTTTTTAAAAGAACTACGTCAAAGGTTGATTGATAACCGATGGCAAAAATGGGAGGAACATGTTCAAAACAGTGACAGGTATGCTTTTATAGAACATTTAAATCATCTAGGAATTGTGAAGCGTATCTTTTGCTGGACATTGATAGACATTTGAAGACCTATATGGCAAGAATGAGATTTGGAATAGCCGATATATCCGCACAGCAGAATCGGTATACTAATGTTGATGAAGATGCTATTATTATGTCCATTATATAAGAATGCCAAAGAGGATGAACAACATTTTGTTTGCTGTGCTGCCCTGCCTTCCAAGATTTACGAAATGATTTTATTCCCCGTAAATATCTAAAAAGCCCATGCCTGTTTAAAGTTGTATTGCTCATGGCAAATCGGAACGAAATTATATTGAAGAATGTTTGCATATATTTGCATAAAGCATTTAAAAGATGTACTATACTACTCAGCTAAAGTATTCTTAGATTACCCAGTCAGAATGGATTAATGCTCAACTGTCATGTCATTTGATATAATTGTCTTCCTATTCGCTGTTTATGCAAAAGTGTATTGTTCATGTATTTACCCCCTTCAGAAGGGGCTATGGCCTATACTGAATAAACTTCCGCTTCCGCTTTCTCCCCCCCCCCTCCTCTCTCTCTCTCTCTCTCTCTCTTTCCCCTCTCTCTCTCCCCTCTCTCTTTCTCACTCTCTCCCTCCCCCCTTTCTCTCTTCCCTCTCTAACACACACACTCTCTCTCCTCTCTCTCTCTCCCTCAGTCTCCTCCACTCTCTCTCTCCCCTCTCTTTCTTTCTCTCTCTGCTCTCCCTCCCCCTTCTGTCTTCCCCCCTCTCTCTCCCCCCTCTCTCTCCCCCTCTCTCCCTCTCTGCCACACACCCTCCCTCTCTTTCTCCCTCTCTCGTTCCCTCTCTCTCCCCCTTTCTCCCTCTTCCCCCGTTTCTCTCCCCTCACTCTACCTTCCTCCCTCTATCTCTCTCTCTCTTTCTCTCTCTCCCCCCCCTCTCTCTCTCCCCTCTCTCCCTCTTCCCCTCACTCTTCCTCCCTCCCTCTCACCCTCTCACCCTCTCTCTCTCTCTCTCTTCTCTTGTCTCTGTCTCTGTTTGTATTCTTTCTGTTTGCCTACCCAGCTTGTCATAATTGTATTTGTGAGTAGTCTGCTTGTCAGTCGTAGAATTACATTACAATGTGGTTATGTTGATTTTGTTACTGTGACTGATTCGTACTGAAACGATGTGTACATGACAAGGACAGGTTGTAAGACTAGGCCTTTGCCTAAACTTTTCATCCTTGCTATGACAAATCTCTCTCTCTCTCTCTCTCTCTCTCTCTCTCTCTCTCTCTCTCTCTCTCTCTCTCTCTCTCTCTCTCTCTCTCAGTAAACATCACTCACCAGTAAATACTATTCGCCAAAGGTACTAAACTCGTGAAGCTAGCAATGCAGTGCAGGAAAATTATAATGCTGTTGTTGGTGCTGTTGTAAATTATAGTTGTTGTTGTTGGTGGTGGTGGTGGTTGAGGTGCTGTGTGTAAATATAGTAAATATATGCTGCTGCTGCTGCTGCTGCTGCTGCTGCTGCTGCTGCTGTTATTGTTGTTATTGTTGTTGTTGTTGTTGTTGTAGTCTCTGTGTTTATGTTGTTGCCCAGGTTCTGCAGAGTTTCAGAAGCACTTCCATCTCCAGGGCTTCATCTTCGTGGACCCTGCAGGGGCCATCCTTATCAGCCTCTACATCATTGCCAATTGGTGTATACTGGCCAGCGGTTAGTAGTCGTTATTTTTCTTTGTGTATAATTTCCCTCTCCCTTTTGTCTGTCTGTGTCTGTCTGTCTGTCTGTCTGTCTGTCTGTCTGTCTCCTCTCTCTCTCTCCCTCTCTGACAGTCTGTCTGTCTGTCTGTCTCTCTCTTTGTCAGTCAGTCAGTCAGTTTGTCTGTGTGTGTGTGTGTGTGTGTGTGTGTGTGTGTGTGTGTGTGCGTGCGTGCGTGCGTGCGTGCGTGCGTGGTGCGTGCGTTTGTGTGTGTGTGTATGTGTGTGTGTGTGTGTGTGTGTGTGTGTGTAAGTCAGTCTCACTGTCTGTCTGTGTCTATGTCTATCTGATTTTCCGTCTGTCTGTCTGTCTGTCCGCCCGCGCTCGGGTATCAAACAAAGGCGTGCGAAGGACGCTGAAAGAACGCAGAATACACACCAGACAAGTGACCTCTTCACACAGTTGTCGTCTTCAAACGTCACGAATAAGAGACTTGAGAATGCTCGAAATGATATTCCTAAAATGGCTGCAGTGAGTATATTCACCTGCCTCACTGGTGCATTGACGTTCACTTGAAGTAGTAAGATGAACACTTTTTTTCCGTCATATCTAACATCCGATCAAGACACATGTATCAAAGCATCCTCTGGTCTGTTGAATAAGCGTGGGGTTGCACTCTGTCTTGTTTATTTTATTTTTTTTTTTTGTAATTTGCATTGTGGCTGATTTTCTAGCGGTAGTCGGTTGCAAGCCTTCTTGACATGTTTGTTCATACATGATGCGCAGTGACAGGACTGAAACAGAGACTGCCTTTGAAGGCACAAACGTGTTTATTAGTATTCATGTATTCGCCGGCGGCGTCAGCGCCTGCAGCTTCTTTTCCTGATTGGGATGCGTCTGATGCATTGACTGCCCGCAGCGCTGCTCGGGGTGCAGCCTCTCTTTTACTGAGACTTGAAGGGAGATAAATCCGTCCACACGTACAGCACTTGTCAGCTTGTAGTGTGGCCACACGCCATAATAAAGATTTTGCTCTAAATCACTTTATAAATTCATGTAAGCGGATCGAGGCCTAGCATACGTTTGACCCAGCATTTGATGCCAAACTGATAATTGATCAAAAGAACCCCACCCCCCACCCCCCCTTACCAATTATTTCACTTGTTTGGGGGAAATTCCATCAATAGCATTATTCATAATCTTCAAGTATACGACCTTCCCCTTAGCTGACGGCACATTCCAGGCCTTCCAACTCACCCGTGACCCTGTCTTTGCGCCAGGTGGTCCCCCCCCCCCCTCCCCCAAATAGTCCCATTCCTCTCGTTTTAATCTGTCTGCCTGGAACCACCTGGCATGTACCTTCATGGCCATAAGAAAGAACAGAAAGTAAAATAACTTTCGGACGCCATAAAAAATTCAAAACAATCTATTTGTGCCAGTCTATGAATACTCGACTCCTTAAGCAAGGCCTTGACGCATTAATTGTTGGTGTGCAGCCAGTGCGGCCTCCGTTGTAGGAAGAGACAAAGGGAGATCAGCCACTGACCAGAGGACGTGTCAGCTAATAGCGTGGCCTCCCATGTAGGAAGAACATAACGAGGGATCAATCCGTCAACATCGCTCGAATCAACTCGTCGTCTAGCCTTTCTTGTAGAAAGAGATGAAGGGAATATGGGTTATCACCATTATTCATGTCGAGTGGCTTTCCTTAGAAGAGACGAAGGGTAATCAATCGATCAACACGTGTTAGCGCGTAATAAGAAGAAACAAAGAAGATTCGTCTGTCCAGAAAGCACGTGTCAGTTCGTAGCGTGATAATGACACCATCACAGAAAACATTATAGTTGTGATTCGTTTGTCTGTCAGTAACGCCAAATTATGGGTAGAAAGTCACTGCAACTTCATACTTGGCATATTCGTTTGCATGCACATGGACATGCACGTAAAACAGTGATAGTAAATCCCGATTTTCCTCCCCTTTCTCTGAACTCTCTATTGTCTTCAGGGTCTGTCCCCACCTCCACCTCCACCCCCGGGCCCTCACGCATCCCTCTTGTTTCACCGTTATGATTACATCCATAAAGAATTTTTTTTTATTGTGTCATTGGCTGTCACGTTAAAAAGAAAGGAACATTTACTGCAGCTGCGATAGCAACCAACTTTGATATCACTTGGTTTAATGTTTGAACGTGCCGTAGATTACGTACAATGGCGGGGAAGGGTATAGCTTTCAAGATGATATTACATTGCTTTTTTCATATCCTTTGAATATTAGGGGGGGGGGGGGATGCAAAGTTGTATAATCGCTAATTATCACACACACACACACACACACACACACACACACACACACACACACACACACACACACACACACAAACTGACTGACTGAAACTAATTTATTGTCAGATTAACTCATGGTTGTACTGACAACACACACACACACACACACACACACACACACACACACACACACACACACACACACACACACACACACACATTTGTGATGTATTTGACATGGTATAAAAAAAAAATCAAATAAAAAGCAATGATAATTGAAGTACACAACTGTCTAAGCAAACTACTTTAGACACTGTCTTAACTGCGCGCGGACAAATCCATATACGCTTCACCCACATTTGCTATGCAACCAGACCACAGCGCGAAGGGTTTACAGCTGAATGGCGGAATAGTAAAATGAAAGGATTTGAGAAGAGGGTCTGGTAGATAAGACTTACGAGATGCGTGACCTGTCCGTCTTGAGGCGGCCCGCAGACAGAGTGAGATATCTACCATGTTGAGACAGTTTGCGCACACACCACACTCCGCAGACGTAGCCAGCCACACGCGAGACACACTGTTGGGACATTCTGATACCTGACCTTTCACCTTGCTGTATGCGCGCGCACTCTGCGCGAATGCTACCGTTCAAACGAAGAAATTGAAGTCATTGTGAGATCAATACAGAATAATACTTTGGCAGTGGTCAGACATCAGCAGCATGACAATAATGCTACCAACGTAGATACTCGCCCATAAACTTGGGTATTCAGCCCAGCTGACATATGTGTACCGTTATCAATTCAATTCAGTTCGATTCAATCAACTTTATTGTCCATCGGAAATTTTTCTTCTGCTCCACATCATTTCCTAAGTACATAAGACCTTACAAAGAGACATTATAAATCGTTACATAAAAGCCTGTGTTAGTACATGTATGTGTATAAACACTCACACACCCCTCCCCACCCCCCACACATACACCTGCACACACACACACACACACACACACACACACACACACACGCGCGCGCGCGCGCGCGCGCGCGCGCGCGCGAATAATGAAATAAACATTAAATCCATAAGACATAAAACATTACATAGATTATAAAAACAATACATAAAAACAAAAACTCACCCGCACCAATGCCCAAACACTAAAACACACACACATGCGTACACACACCCATACACCCACCCACCCACCACACACACACACACACACACACACACACACACATACACGCGCGCGCGCGCGCGCGCACACACACACACACACACACACACACACACACACACACACACACACACACAGTCATAGTCACAGCAAAAGCATTTTCGATCGTCGCTTTACGGGAGAAGCGCATTTGTACGTCGTTTCACAAAGACTCACACTTGATTAAAAAAGTTTTTTTTTTCCATATTCAGCCGACTTAAGGAGGTCACATGCACTTCTTCTTTGTGTATGTAATTCAGTCTTCTCAATTCTCGGCATGTTTGAACTAATGAATACTCTGTGTGATCGAATTTGTCACTGAATCAACGTCATTGAACCAGTCGCCATTTCGGAAGGGACGTAAACCTTGCATGGGTTATTTACTCCTGATCCGAGAAAGCGACTGTGATCGGAAATTGCAAGCACAGGGGAAGATAACCTGAATACAACACAGTTCTAATCTGTCAGCTCTCCCACTCGCAATCAGCCAGTCAAGCCCCGAAACTGGCAACGACTGCGGCCCTCAATTAAGGGAACTTCATCGGCAAGTTTGTTTGTTTTCAACGGTATTATCTCTCATCACCCCATGGGATTTTAGTTATTTTGTGATGAAGTGCTTGCTGCCGATAACAAATGACTAAGCTATAGCTTTTCTGGTCTCTTTTGACAAGGTATGCTTCTTCGTCTTTAAAGAAACATCTAGACGTTGACTTGTTTCAGCCGCTTTTGCAACACATAGCTCGCAAAGTGCACGTGCAGCTAATCGCCGCCCATTCTTTTCGTGCAACACCAGACAATAAGGAGATCAACATTGTTCATCTGACCAAGACAATAAGGAGATCAATATTGTTCATCTGACCAAGACAATAAGGAGATCAACATTGTTCATCTGATCAAGACAATAAGGAGATCAACATTGTTCATCTGATCAAGACAATAAGGAGATCAACATTGTTCATCTGACCGAGACAATAAGATCAACATTGTTCATCTGATCAAGACAATAAGGAGATCAACATTGTTCATCTGACCGAGACAATAAGGAGATCAACATTGTTCATCTGATCAAGACAATAAGGAGATCAACATTGTTCATCTGATCAAGACAATAAGGAGATCAACATTGTTCATCTGATCAAGACAATAAGGAGATCAACATTGTTCATCTGACCAAGACAATAAGGAGATCAACATTGTTCATCTGATCAAGACAATAAGGAGATCAACATTGTTCATCTGACCGAGACAATAAGGAGATCAACATTGTTCATCTGATCAAGACAATAAGGAGATCAACATTGTTCATCTGATCAAGACAATAAGGAGATCAACATTGTTCATCTGATCAAGACAATAAGGAGATCAACATTGTTCATCTGACCGAGACAATAAGGAGATCAACATTGTTCATCTGATCAAGACAATAAGGAGATCAACATTGTTCATCTGATCAAGACAATAAGGAGATCAACATTGTTCATCTGATCAAGACAATAAGGAGATCAACATTGTTCATCTGACCGAGACAATAAGGAGATCAACATTGTTCATCTGATCAAGACAATAAGGAGATCAACATTGTTCATCTGACCGAGACAATAAGGAGATCAACATTGTTCATCTGATCAAGACAATAAGGAGATCAACATTGTTCATCTGATCAAGACAATAAGGAGATCAACATTGTTCATCTGATCAAGACAATAAGGAGATCAACATTGTTCATCTGACCGAGACAATAAGGAGATCAACATTGTTCATCTGATCAAGACAATAAGGAGATCAACATTGTTCATCTGATCAAGACAATAAGGAGATCAACATTGTTCATCTGATCAAGACAATAAGGAGATCAACATTGTTCATCTGACCGAGACAATAAGGAGATCAACATTGTTCATCTGATCAAGACAATAGGGAGATCAACATTGTTCATCTGACCGAGACAATAAGCAGATCAACATTGTTCATCTGATCAAGATTTTACGGAAGAAAGATTCTTAAGGACATTTCTTGTGTGTTTTTAGAAGGCGCATCTCAAAGGAATGTGTGAATCACTTATTTCATTTTTTTCTTAATGACTTGTGAGTTGACTTCAACGCTGTGACAGTCCTGATATGGCCCTTTGCGGTCGGCTTGGCTGTAAGAAACATGATCTCTCTCTCTGAACAAAAATACCCCACTCCCCTTTCTCTCCCACTAACTTCCCCGTCCCTCCAATGATCCCAAATACCCCACTCCCCTTTCTCTCCCACTAACTTCCCCGTCCCTCCAATGATCCCAAATACCCCACTCCCCTTTCTCTCCCACTAACTTCCCCGTCCCTCCAATGATCCCAAATACCCACTCCCCTTTCTCTCCCACTAACTTCCCCGTCCCTCCAATGATCCCAAATACCCCACCCCTTTCTCTCCCACTAACTTCCCGTCCCTCCAATGATCCCAAATACCCCACTCCCCTTTCTCTCCCACTAACTTCCCCGTCCCTCCAATGATCCCAAATACCCCACTCCCCTTTCTCTCCCACTAACTTCCCCGTCCCTCCAATGATCCCAAATACCCCACTCCCTTTCTCTCCACTAACTTCCCGTCCCTCCAATTATCCCATTCCGCTCCTCCTCCTTCTTTCCTCCAGAAGAAAAAAATCTGACCTGTGCCGTATAATCCTATTTCAGTCTGACCTGTGCCGTATAATCCTATTTCAGTCTGACCTGTGCCGTATAATCCTATTTCAGTCTGACCTGTGCTGTATAATCCTATTTCAGTCTGACCTGTGCCGCATAATCCTATTTCAGTCTGACCTGTGCCGCATAATCCTATTTCAGTCTGACCTGTGCCGTATAATCCTCTGACCTGTGCCATATAATCCTCTGACCTGTGCCATATAATCCTCTGACCTGTGCCATATAATCCTCTTTCAATCTGACCTGTGCCGTGTGATCCTCTTTCAATCTGACATGTGCCTATAATCCTCTGTCAATCTGACCTGTGCCGTATAATCCTCTGACCTGTGCCGTATCATCCCCTTTCAGTCTGACCCGTAGCGTACAAAACTCTTTCAGTCTGACCAATGCCATATGATCCCCTTTCAGTCAAACCTGTGCCATATAATCGTCTGACCTGTGCCATATCCTCTTCTTTCAATCTGACATGTGCCATGTCTTCCTCTTTCAATCTGACCTGTTCCATGTCTTCCTCTTTCAATCTGACCTGTTCCATGTCTTCCTCTTTCAATCTGACCTGTGCAATGTCTTCCTCTTTCAGTCTGACCTGTGCCGTATAATCCTCTTTCAGTCTGACCTGTGCCGTATAATCCTCTTTCAGTCTGACCTGTGCCGTATCCTCATCTTTCGATCTGACCTGTGCCGTATAATCCTCTTTCAGTCTGAATTGTGCCGTATAATCCTCTTTCAGTCTGACCTGTGCCGTATCCTCATCTTTCGATCTGACCTGTGCCGTATAATCCTCTTTCAGTCTGAATTGTGCCGTATAATCCTCTTTCAGTCTGACCTGTGCCGTATCCTCATCTTTCGATCTGACCTGTGCCGCATAATCCTCTTTCAGTCTGACCTGTGCCGTATAATCCTCTTTCAGTCTGACCTGTGCCGTATCCTCATCTTTCGATCTGACCTGTGCCGTATAATCCTCTTTCAGTCTGACCTGTGCATATCCTCATCTTTCGATCTGACCTGTGCCGTATAATCCTCTTTCAGTCTTACCTGTGCCGTATCCTCATCTTTCGATCTGACCTGTGCCGTATAATCCTCTTTCAGTCTGACCTGTACCGTATAATCCTCTTTCAGTCTGACCTGTGCCGTACAATCCTCTTTCAGTCTGACCTGTGCCGTACAATCCTCTGTCAGTCTGACCTGTGCCGTGTAATCCTCTGTCAGTCTGACCTGTGCCGTATAATCCTCTGTCAGTCTGACCTATGCCATATAATCCTCTATCAGTCAGACCTGTGCCGTATCATTCTCTTTCAGTCAGACCTGTGCCATATAATCCTCTGACTTATGTCATATCCTTCTCTTTCAATCTCACCTGTGCCATATCCTTCTCTTTCAATCTCACCTGTGCCATATCCTCCTCTTTCAATCTCACCTGTGCCGTCTCCTCCTCTTTCAATCTCACCTGTGCCGTCTCCTCCTCTTTCAATCTCACCTGTGCCGTCTCCTCCTCTTTCAGAGCAGATCACCTTCCTGACGGGCCTGACCGCCCAGCCGCACTTCCTGTCCAAGGTCATCTGGATGGCGGTCAATCACCACCGCCGCATCACCCACGTGGACACCGTCCGCGCCTTCCACATCGGCGTCCGCCTGCACGTGGATGTGGACATCGTCATCAGCAAGGACACGGTCCTGCACGTGACTCACGACATCGGGGAAACATTGCAACAGAAGCTGGAGAGACTGCCGGAGGTGGATAGGGCTTACGTGCACGTGGACTACGAGACTGTGCACAGTCCTCACGTGGAGCACAAGCCGTTGTGATCAGGGAGGTCGCCATGGTTATCTCGCTTGGTGGAGAGAATAGAGAAGGTCATGTGACGTGGATTGGAAGATGGGGTCATGTGACGAAGATTATGCCGGTTTTTTTGTTTTTCTCGGAAATGATGACTGAAAATTCAGGACATGGTAGAAGTCGGTGCCGTTCTTGCTGTGCTCTTTCTCTGTTTGTCTGTCTGTCTGTCTGTTTGTCTGTCTATGTGTCTGTCCGTCCGTCTGTCTGTCTGTTTGTCTGTCTGTCTATGTGTCTGTCCGTCTGTATATTTCTGTTTGTCTTTTGGGGGTTGGGTGGAGGGATAGTGTGGTGGAGGGCGGGGATGTGTATGTGTGTGTGTTGGGGGGGGGGGGGGGGGGCGTACAGGGAATGAAGAATGTAAGTGGACACGTTTTGATTCTTTCACGTCATTCTTACATGTGTTTTTCCTCCCATCAGTTGAGGGATGTATTAGTTCAATTGCGTGTGCTCATATTTCTTTCCCTTCTTTCCCCCTTTTTTTTTGATGATTTACTTCTTTTTTTTTCTTCTATTCTTTGGACGAGGGCAGAATGTGAAAAAAGAAGTAGAAAAGATCACGAACTTGTTCCCATATGGTTGTATAGTAACCTTACTGATAAAGACTCTCTCTCTCTCTCTCTCTCTCTCTCTCTCTCTCTCTCTCTTCTCTCTCTCTCTCTCTCTCTCTCTCTGGGGCTGTGAGTTAATGGTGGGGATGGGAAGATATGACAGAGAATAATTTAGTATCGTCATAGGAAAGTGCAAGTGGAAGCATGCTTTTCTTCTTTCACATCATTACTATATTATCCCCCCCCCCCCCTCTTCCCATTAAGGGTGTGTATCAGTTTACGTGTGTGTTATGATATTCAGATTTTCTTTCGTGTGTGTATTTACCTTTCGGCCAGTTGCTGATGTTCATATTTTTTCCCCTTTTGGGTGAGGGCTGGATGTGAAAAGTCATGAAATTGCTGAAACTAATAATAACCATTAATAATCTTCTCTCTCTCTCTCTCTCTCCTCTCTCTCTCTCTCTCTCTCTCTCTCTCTCTCTCTCTCTCTCTTCCAGCCCTGATGTGGCCCTTTGCGGTCGGCTGGGCTATAAGTAACATTACCTTACCCTCTCTCTCTTTCTCTCTCTCTCTCTCTCTTCTCTCTCTCTCTCTCTCTCTCAGTGCATTGGAGTAATATGTAAGCTTTGTCCAAGAGAACCCTGACTCTAGCTCTAATACCAAAACTTCTTCTGGATGTTGTTCATTGAACGACTACCTGATGTCTATATACATCTAGTGTATTGATGAAAAAAGAACAAGTCTATTTTTCGCGAGACACGGGCCCTCTTCCGTTACATCTCAACAGGTCTGTCAATAAATGGAAGAAAAAAAGAAATTGTCACCAGACACTTTAGTATAGTGGTTTGCATCGCAGATCCTCAGAGTTGGATCTCGTGGGTTAATCCCATCAATGGTGTTCATTTCTGGGACACACACACACACACACACACACACACACACACACACACACACACACACACACACACACACACACAACAAGGTAGAGAAATAGATTTCCTTTTCTGAACGGATGCGTCTTTGAGCATATTCGTGCAATTTCTTGATCAACACTGCAGGTGTTTGTGTTTCTCGGGCCTGGTTGGCGCCGGGATATATACTATGAAAAGTAGTACAAAGTACAGCCTTTGACTGGAATGGAACTCCGTAGTAACCCTGCATAACCTTACTGATTATCATACCGTAGTAACCCTGCATAACCTTACTGATGATCATACCGTAGTAACCCTGCATAACCTTACTGATGATCATACCGTAGTAACCCTGCATAACCTTACTGATGATCATACCGTAGTAACCCTGCATAACCTTACTGATGATCATACCGTAGTAACCCTGCATAACCTTACTGATTATCATACCGTAGTAACCCTGCATAACCTTACTGATTATCATACCGTAGTAACCCTGCATAACCTTACTGATTATCATACTGTGGTCTTTCCTTCCGTGCTGTCATGGTGACCTCCGTTTCGATTCGTTTTCTTCACGTCCGTGCCGTGACGGGTCTTTGTCAAAGTCGTTGGTTTGGGCAAGTTCATGGGGAGTGACTTTGGGGGACTTGGTGGCGCCTTTCGGAGTTGCTCACTCACTTACTCTCGTCCTGCAACTAAGTATCATCGTCAGTATGGGACTTACAAGTCGATGTGTTGGATCTGAACTGTGCCACTGAACACCAACCATAGGACTCGGCAGCAGTGCAGTGTCTCCTTCGGTGGGTTTCCTCATGGAAGCGTGACCTTGGTCCTTCCCTGTGGTCTGCCAGTGCCGGGGCTTTGACCGGACAGATCTTGGCGTGGTGCCTGTGTACGAGGGAGCCGGAAGGAACTGTATGGAGTTATGTCACTTGTGGGACACAGATGATAACCCAGAAAAAAGACAATCGTATGTGTTATTAAGTCTTCTGTATGCTGATAAATAAAGAAAAACGACAATCGTGTATGTTATCAAGTCTTCTGTATGGTGATCAGAAAAACCGACGGTCGTATATGTTATCAAGTCTTCTGTATGGTGATTGTTTTTTCTTCTATGTGGGAAACAGAGGATAAATTAATCATATATGTTATCAAGTCTTTGTACGCGGTTTGTTTTCTTCTGTTTGTTCTTTTGCTTACTTCACTTCTTGTTCTCCCTCTCCTCCTCTTTCTCCATCTTTTTCTGTTCAGTTACGTGTATCTTTTTCCTCTTCCTTCTCCTTCTTCTTCTTCGTCATACAACATTTAATTCAAGTAACTTCTATAATTCAAGAAACCATAATCTGTGCAAGTTTGCAGTCTTCAGGCTGTTTAAAGAAATAAACCGTTTCAATTTGTTTGCTGTCTTCAGGCTGTTTGTTTAAGGAAATAAACCGTTTCAATGTTGCTGTCTTCAGGTGTTTAAGGAAATAAACCGTTTCAATGTTGCTGTCTTCAGGGTGTTTAAGGAAATAAACCGTTTCAATGTTGCTGTCTTAAGGTGCGATTTACTACAGCTGATGTGTTGTTTTTCTTCTGATCTGTTTTATTGTTCGTTCGTTTGTTTTTGTTGTTTTATTCTAAGAACAGTTAATGTCCTAAATGGTAAATATGCGTGTGTGTTTTGGAATCAATTCATCCATTTCACCATGGATATGGTTTACACTGGCTACGCAAGTAACGGGTAGACGTGTCCTGCCATAAAAGAAATTAAATCGAAATCACACGCTGTCATCCTGCCTGATTCTGTTTATTTGCTATGAGTACGTGTTGTGGTGTCTCTGTTTATTTGCTATGAGTACGTGTTGTGGTGTCTCTGTTTATTTGCTATGAGTACGTGTTGTGGTGTCTCTTATCGGCTCTCCCAAAGGCACGGCAATACATCAAGATGGTAGCCTCACGACTATAAATAGATTAACTAAACAACTACATTTGGCCTCGCAGAGGAAGTGTATGTAAACAATCCTTTGAAGACTTGATACGAAGTTGAGGAAATTAGATTAAAACGTGGAGCCTAGTAGGTTCCAAGTTCCGTTGTGCATCCCTTATGCTCAGAACAGCCATGAGCTAGCGCGCGTTAGG
Source organism: Conus canariensis (assembly GCA_033310375.1). NCBI lineage: Eukaryota > Metazoa > Mollusca > Gastropoda > Neogastropoda > Conidae > Conus > Conus canariensis. The sequence goes on along the minus strand of CM065731.1, from coordinate 38,425,581 downwards.
GAAGTCAGGGCCGGATCCGGGGGGGGGGGGGTGCTTTGGTACTACAGCCCCCCCCCCCCCCCCCCCCCCCCCCCCCCCCCCCCCCCCCCCCCCCCCCCCCCCCCCCCCCCCCCCCCCCCCCCCCCCCCCCCGGCTAAAAAAAAAAACAACCTCGGCTCAAAAAGAAAGAAAGAAAGAAAAGAAAGAAAGAACCAGTCAGAGATGAGCCACTCCCAGTCCCCCTCAGATGCAGTCCGCAGGGTCCCTCAGATCCAGTCCCAGTCCCTCAGAGCTGTCGCAGTCCCTCAGATCCAGTCCCAGTCCCTCAGAGCAGTCGCAGTCCCTCAGATCCAGTCCCAGTCCCTCAGAGCTGTCGCAGTCCCTCAGATCCAGTCCCAGTCCCTCAGAGCAGTCGCAGTCCCTCAAGTCCAGCCTCCCAGTCCCTCAGACTGTCGCAGTCCCTCAGATCCAGTCCCAGTCCCTCAAGCAGTCGCAGTCCTCAGATCCAGTCCCATCCCTCAGAGGAGATGCCACGAAACAGCTTTTCAAATGTCAAAAACCAAGTTTCGGCCAGGGGGCTTTGTCCCCCTGGTCCCCCCACCGGGGCTTTGCCCCTAGACCCACCGGGGCCTAGACGGCCCCTGGACCCCGGCCTAAAACATTTACCAGCACCCCACCTTAAAAACTCTGTGATCCAGCCCTGGAAGTTTACTTCCGGTTCTCAGAAAGTCGACTTTTTTTGGCGATTGAAATACAACAAAAAAAAAAAGCCTGCTTGCGCTTAACTACAAAATGTTTGGAGGGGTCGTGTTGTGCTGTGTTTCGTTGCATGGCACATAAGGTTAAATGGAGACCTTTCTTTCAATAAAATACCAAACAAAGGAAGAAATGATGAATGGACAGAAGCACTGTTGCAGAAGATCCGTAGAGTGATGTGCCGTCTGTTACAAAAAGCCAGTAGAGTCAATATCATGAGCCAAACGGAATAGACTTTTAATGTGATCCATCGGAACGCAGCTTCGTATAGATGCGGTGTGAATCTAACATCTGCTACCACAATAATGCCACTTTCGATGCAGATTAGATTTTAGTCCTCCGGTCAGTTTTACTTACCATCGCTGTCAATCACACAAAAGATGACACATTTAAAAGAACACCGTCTGTCAATGCTTTACCAATGGATCTGTTTTGAAAACAAATGTTTCCCCCCTTTTAATTTGCAAATACTCGACTTGCCACATTAAGGCGATGGATACGCATCGATACTGTAAACTTCATAACCGGAAGTAAATTCCCTCTACGCCGATCAAAACAGCTCTGTCCGCAAGTTCGCAAAACGCCTGGAAAAGTTTGTTTGGTGCAGCTGGCTATTCCTCCTACCACGGTCCTTGGGTAAAAGGAAGACAGAAAGATGAACGATAAACATGTCTGGGCTGGAATATTTGGACTATCAAGTTTCACTCAGAGCCGGATGCTTGTTTCAGTACCAGGTTGTACCCCTCGAAAAGAAACAAAGAAAAACACGAATGAGCACATGAAAGCTGTCATCCTGAAGGAGACCATCGGCTAGAGGATTGTTTCGAAGCGGCAACTCCTCTTCAGCAGGTATGGCGAATGTCAGAAATGTTTTGGGGGCTACTGAGACCGATCAAGTACTGTCATCAGGAAGATGGCTAGAAACGTTAGTTTTCAGCGCACATTTGTTTTATGTTTTTCACAAGGTTTACGCATAATATGCAAAATATAGCAAAACGATTGGAATACTAGACACAAAATGTAGATAAGACAGTGTAAACACTATGTGCCGACAAGTGAATTATGCAGGAAGCCCGATCGTTCTTTCATTATGGGGCCAAAATTTCGGCTATCTCAATGAGTTCGCCGAAATTTCAACGCAAAGATATTTTGATCAAGAATCCAACACCCTGTATTCGTTTGCATATTCTTAGGGAAAGGTGAGAAGCATATGTTTGCAGAAGTTATTGTCATATAGTAATAAACTGAGAGCTGAACACAGAGCATCCAAGAGTCCAGTTTTGCTCATGGTGATGGTTATTATTGAGTATTGTGCGGACCATAACTTACAAAGTCAAGATCATATCTGCTCTGTCTGAACATAATTCTGACAGGCTGTGCCAGCAATCTTCAGGTCCGCAAAAGTAGTAGTCTGAATTATGCCTTATGTTTGCATTCGTTCAATCAGTTTACTTGTAAAACGGTTAGATTTCAATTTCCCTCACCGTAAAAGCGTGTCGTAAGCACACGTACGTGTAATATGGATCCTACGAACAGCTGTCTAAAATACAAAAATATGAACCGTACAAAGAACTCTTCGAAAAAGACGAGGAAGATATGGAACCTTCAAACAACTGTGCAAACAAAACAAACAAACAAACAAACAAACAAAGGGGGGAAAAACAGGACGAGGATGATATCGACCCTACCAACGAGAGTGTAAAGAGAACGAGGAAGACTACGAATAAGAGTACGAAACACGACGCAGGAGATATGGACCCTTTAAACATGAGTTTAGATTAAGACGAGGAAGATATAGAAGTTACAAAACAACAACAACAAAAAACCTGTGTAAAATCGAACAATAAAAATATGGACGCGACAGAAAGCAAAATATGACAAGGAAGACATTTAACTTACATACAAATTACTGTGTAAAATCGAACAAGGAAAAATACAGACCCTTACAAACAGACTGTAAATTAGGTCAAGAAACATACGGATTTTAGAAACAACTGTTTTGAATGGATCGAAAATACGATCAGCTGCTTTTCTTCATGGATCCCTGTCCGTCTTCAACTTACAAATCTTTCTCTATCTTGCAGACAGAATTCTATAAAGTTTGGACTTATGCTTGTAAACTGTGGACAGATAGATATTTAAAAAAAAGACGAACATACATCTGCATTTTGTCAATAGACAGAGATTTGCAAACTGTGAAGATATCTGCAAACTATAGTCAGGTAGAAGTCTGTCAACTGTGGACCGACATATCTGAATTGTGAACGAAAATATGAAAATCAAAGAAAGATAACTATCTCACGAACAGATAGAGATCTACAAACCGTGGAAAGATGTCTGTAAATTCTGAACTAAAAAATATAAAATCGATGAATATGCATCTGTATATTATCTGTAAACTAAACTACTGTCAGAAAGAAATCTATAGACTGTGGTCAGATATCTGTGAATTGTGAACACACACACACACACACACACACACACACACACACACACACACACACACACACACACACAGAGAGAGAGAGAGAGAGAGAGAGAGAGAGATCTGAAAAGAAGGCACAGATATCTGTACCTTGTGTACAGACAGAGTTCTGTAAAGATGGAGCACTGTTTGTAAGGAGAGATAGGGAACCGTAAACTGCGGATAAGTATCTGCAAACTGTGAACAGACAGAAACGCTAACATGATGGATAGATATCTGTAAATATTGGAAACATACAGATGTATAAATTGTTCGTAGGATCAAACAATTCTATCTCCATCATTTACTCAGTTTGGGAAGAATATGTTTTTTCTCCTAAAATATTTCGGGTGCAGAAAACTTTAGTGCATCAAATGAGTCATTCTTGTACTCATTTTGATATGATCGGATGCGTAAATGCATACATCCACATGTTTACATATAAATCTATCTATCTATCTATCTATCTATCTATCTATCTATCTATCTATCTATCTATCTATCTATCTATCTATCTATCTCTATAGATAGATAGACAGACAGACAGATAAATAGATGGATTTAGATACGGTTCTCAGCTCATTATAGTTTCCTCGATGTACACGAAGAGTCATGTTAACATTACAGGGATTATTGTATTACACCCACAAGCCCCAAAGCAGAATTCTCAAAATGTGATTCCTCTTCCAAATATTACTGACCCTATGAACAACCATTTAAATCTAATTCTTTCTAGTTATTAATAACCCTGTAAACAGCCCCTTCTATGCATTATTGATCCTTAAAACAAACTTGTACATTTAATCCTTTCTACAGGTTATTAGGTGCCGTTAATGACCCTGGAAACTCAGTCGTTTCTATGAGTTATTGATAAGACAAACCCTGTAAATGGAAACCCCTGCAATCATTACTGATCCCATAACCAACCCTGTAAATGGTGTCCCTTCTGCTTAGTGCTGACCACATATGCAATCCTTTAAATGTAAACCCTTCTACTTATTATTCACTTCATATGCAACTTTGTAAACAGTGTCTCTTCTGCATAATTATCATTGACCACATATGCAGACCTGTAAATGGTATTCTTTTCGCGTATTATTGACCCCCTATACAACCCTAAAGATGTAATCCCTTCTACTTGATACTGGCGTCGTATGCTATCCTGTAAACGGTATCCCTTCTGTGTATTGTTCACCCAACATACAACCATATGGATGCAACTCCTGCTTATTATTGACCCCATATGCAAACCTGTAAATGTAATCTCTTCTGTTCATTATCGACCATGTAAGCAACCCTGTTAATTGCATTCCTTCTACTCATTATTGACCCTGTAAGCAACCCTGTCAATTGAATCCCTTCTACTCATTATTGACCCTGTAAGCAACCCTGTCAATTGAATCCCTTCTACTCATTACTGACCCCGTTATGCAACCCTGCAAATGCAATCCATTCTGCTTATTTTTGCCTATAAAATAAACCTGCTGTCACGCACAGTCGGTGTGAAAGTGTGGGTGAGAGGATATACGAGTCCAGAAGAACGAGATGATGTGTAAAGCAGAACTATTCTTTCAATACAACACACCGCATGAAACACGAGTTTGCTGTGCAGCTAACAGGCTTTTTTTTTTTTTTTTTTTTACTGAGTTACTGCTCTCTCCATCCAGTTTTAACATTAACACTTCTTGGAAACTGAAATATTACTACAAACTACTACCGTACTACTACAAACTGTCTTATCGCCATTACAGAGCCAAAGCATATTTCATTCGCTCTTTCTTGATTCTGGAATCACGATGCTAATTATTCTAAGAAATATCTTACAAATATAAATCATGAAAAACATCTCCCCCCCCCCCCCCCAACACACACACACACACACACACACACACACACACACACACACACACACCACACCACACACACACACACACACACGCACGCACGCACGCACGCACGCACGCACGCACGCACGCACGCACACACACACACACACACACACACACACACACAGAACAATAACACGGGTTTAACTGACCGATTTTCAGAACACAGTTCAAAACCAAAATTACAGGCTAGTATCCACCTCTGTATACGCAACCCACAGTTCCGAATCTCATGTCAAGTCCAAAGAGAGGCTGTTTCTTGTCTTTTGTAGATGCCCGCGCTGATTACGTCATAAAGTACACAACGCTTTGTGTCTTTAAAACAAAGCATCATTGTCATGCTGACGTAGAAAATCAGTGTCACAGGAGCCTCCACGATCAGGGCGGCTGTCAACAGGCACAACAAATAACACTTTCACTTGTTTCCACGACTCTGGAGGAAAACAAATCTTCCAATTATCATTATGGGTGTGTGGCCACCACTTGGGTGGCTCACACGAACGTATCCTTTCTTCTTATTGTTGTTATTGTTGTTGTTGCTGCTGCTGTTGTTGTTGTTGTCGTTGTTGTTGTTGTTGTTCTTCTTCTTCTTCTTTATTATTATCATCATCGTCGTCGTCTTATTCTCTTCTTCTTCTTCTTCTTCTTCTTCTTCTTCTTCTTCTTCTTCTTCTTCTTCTTCCTCTCTTGAATCGGGCACAACTTGGTGCCACCCTTGGGCGGTACCCTCCTCACAAATCACATGCCAGAACGCAATCACAGGGTGGTTCACAATTTCATACGTCGAGACTATCTCACAGGGGTAAGATGTCGTTCCGCCCCAAAGACCGCCCCACCCCTTCCTCCCAGGAAATCGGCAAATGGCCTCCCAGCCCAAACATTAGACAAAGAGTTCGGCGAAGACCCCCTCAGACTTCCGGTCCATAGTGTCTGGCGACCGACCTTTATTTTGTAGTAGTTCTTTTTTTTCTTGTGAATTTCTTCTTCGCGAAAGGTAGCCCTTTCGACATCAGGAAGACAGTCTGTCGCGTGGCACACTCAGTATTAGGAAGGTAGCCTGGTCAGCAATGAGAAGGTAGCCTGGTCAGCAATGAGAAGGTAGCCTGGTCAGCAATGAGAAGGTAGCCTGGCAGCATGAAGTACTGAGCAATGAGAAGGTAGCCTGGTCAGCAATGAGAAGGTAGCCTGGCCAGCAATGAGAAGGTAGCCTGGTCAGCAATGTGAAGGTAGCCTGGTCAGCAATGAAAGTACTGGTCAGCAATGAGAAGGTAGCCTGGCCAGCAATGAGAAGGTAGCCTGGTCAGCAATGAGAAGGTAGCCTAGTCAACATTGGGAAGGTAGCCTAGTCAGCATTTGGAAGGTAGCCTAGTCAGCATTTGGAAGGTAGCCTAGTCAGCATTGGGAAGGTAGTCTAGACAACATTGGAAAGGTAGCCTAGTCAGCATTTGGAAGGTAGCCTAGTCAGCACTGGCAGGTAGCCTAGTCAACATTGGGAAGTAGTCTGATCAGCACTGGGAAGTAGCCTAGTCAACATTGGGAAGTAGTCTAGTCAGCACTGGGAAGTAGCCTAGTCAACATTGGGAAGTAGTCTAGTCAGCACTGGGAAATAGCCTAGTCAACATTGGGAAGTAGTCTAGTCAGCACTGGGAAGTAGCCTAGTCAACATTGGGAAGTAGTCTAGTCAGCACTGGGAAGTAGCCTAGTCAACATTGGGAAGTAGTCTAGTCAGCACTGGGAAGTAGCCTAGTCAACATTGGGAAGTAGTCTGATTAGCACTGGGAAGTAGCCTAGTCAACATTGGGAAGTAGTCTGATCAGCACTGGAAGTAGCCTAGTCAACATTGGGAAGTAGTCTGATCAGCACTAGGAAGTAGCCTAGTCAACATTGGGAAGTAGTCTAGTCAGCACTGGGAAGTAGCCTAGTCAACATTGGGAAGTAGTCTGATCAGCACTGGGAAGTAGCCTAGTCAACATTGGGAAGTAGTCTGATCAGCACTGGGAAGTAGCCTAGTCAACATTGGGAAGTAGTCTGATCAGCACTGGGAAGTAGCCTAGTCAACATTGGGAAGTAGTCTATCAGCACTGGGAAGTAGCCTAGTCAACATTGGGAAGTAGTCTGATCAGCACTGGGAAGTAGCCTAGTCAACATTGGGAAGTAGTCTGATCAGCACTGGGGAAATAGCCTAGTCAACATTGGGAAGTAGTCTGATCAGCACTGGGAAGTAGCCTAGTCAACATTGGGAAGTAGTCTGATCAGCACTGGGAAGTAGCCTAGTCAACATTGGGAAGTAGTCTGTCAGCACTGGGAAGTAGCCTAGTCAACATTGGGAAGTAGTCTAGTCAGCACTGGGAAGTAGCCTAGTCAACATTGGGAAGTAGTCTGATCAGCACTGGGAAGTAGCCTAGTCAACATTGGGAAGTAGTCTGATCAGCACTGGGAAGTAGCCTAGTCAACATTGGGAAGTAGTCTAGTCAGCACTGGGAAGTAGCCTAGTCAACATTGGGAAGTAGTCTGATCAGCACTGGGAAGTAGCCTAGTCAACATTGGGAAGTAGTCTGATCAGCACTGGGAAGTAGCCTAGTCAACATTGGGAAGTAGTCTGATCAGCACTGGGAAGTAGCCTAGTCAACATTGGGAAGTAGTCTGATCAGCACTGGGAAGTAGCCTAGTCAACTTGGGAAGTAGTCTAGATCAGCATGGGAAGTAGCTAGTCAACATTGGGAAGATAGTCTGATCAGCACTGGAAGTAGCCTAGTCAACATTGGGAATAGTCTGATCAGCATGGGAAGTTAGCCTAGTCAACATTGGGGATGTAGTCTGATCAGCACTGGGAAGTGCTGTACTGGTACGTAGTCTATCAGCTATGGGACCAGTACCTATTCCAAATGTGTGGAATGTACTGTTCCTAATGGTGTGTGAGCCTGTCACATTGGTAAGTAGTCTATGTGGTGTACCTGTCACTATCGAAGTGTGTGTGACCTGTCTATTCTAGGGTGGGTTGTCCTATTCAGTTGTTACCTGTAGCCAGTATTGGAAGTGTGCTAGTGCTGTACTATTCCGAAAGTGGGGTTTTGACCTGTACCTATTCCTATGTGGTGTGTGACCTGTACCTATTCCTAATGTGTGTGGACCGGCACCTATTCCTAATGTGGTGTGTGACCTGTACCTTTCCTAAGTGGTGTGTGATCTGTACCTGTTCCTAAAGTGGGTGTGTGACCTGTACCTATTCCTAAGTGTGTGTTTTGACCTGTACCTGTTCCTAAAGTGGTGTTGACTGACCTGTTCCTAGGTTGCCTGTACCTGTTCCTAATGTGGTGTGTGACCTGTACCTATTCCAATGTGGGTGACCTGTACTATTCCTAAATGTGGTGTGTGGACCTGTACCTATTCCTAAAGTGGTGTGTGACCTGTACCTATTCCTAAGTGGTGTGTGACCTGTACCTTTCCTAAAGTGGTGTGTGACCTGTACCTTCCTAATGTGGTGTATGACCTGTACCTATTCCTAAATGGTGGTGTGTGACCTGCACCTATTCCTAATGTGTGTGTTGACTTGTACCAATTCCTTTAGTGGTGTTGACCTGCACCTGACTAGATGTGGTAGTGACTGTACCCATTACCTAAAGTGGTGTGTGACCTGTACATATCCCAATATAGTACGATTGCATTCCTATTGTGGTGTGTGACCTGTACCTATTCCTATTGTGGTGTGTGACCTGTACCTATTCCTAATATAGTGAGTGACCTGTACATGCTCCCAATATAGTGCGATTGTACTTATTCCTAATGTGGTGTGTGACCTGTACCTGTTCCAATTGTGGTGTGTGACCTGTACCTATTCCTAATGCGGTGTGTGACCTGTACCAATTCCTTCTGTGGTGTATGACCTCTACCTGTGACTAATGTGGGTAGTAACATTACCTATTCCTAAAGTGGTGTGTGACCTGTACCTATTCCTAATCCGGTGTTTGATTTGTACCAATTCCTTCTGTTGTGTATGACCTCTACCTGCGACTAATGTGGGTTGTGACATACCTGTTCCTAAAGTGGTGTGTGAACTGTACTTATTCATAACGTGGTGTATGACTCTACCTCTTCCTGATGTGGTGTGTGACCTGTACCTCTTCTTAATGTGGTGTATGACCTGTACCTATTCCTAATGTGGTGTGTGACATGTACCTGTTCCTAATGTGGTGTGTGACCTGTACCTCTTCCTAACGTGGTGTGTGACCTGTACCTATTCCTAATGTGGTGTGTGACCTGTACCTATTCCTAATGTGGTGTGTGACCTGTACCTGTTCCTAAAGTGGTGTGTGACCTGTACTTATTCCTAACGTGGTGTATGACCTCTACCTCTTCCCAATGTGGTGTGTGACCAGTACCTGTTCCTAATGTGGTGCCTGACTTGTTCTTGTTTCAAATCTGGTGTGTAACTGGTACCTGTCCCTAATGTGGTGTGTGACTTGTATCAATTCCTAATGTGGTGTGTGACCTGTACCTATTCTAATTGTGGTGTGCGACCTGTACCTATTCTAATTGTGGTGTGTGACCTGTACCTATTCCTAATGTGGTGTGTGACCTGTACCTATTCTAATTGTGGTGTGTGACCTGTACCTATTCCTAATGTGGTGTGTGACCTGTACCTATTCCTAATGTGGTGTCTGACCTGTACCTATTCCTAATGTGGTGTGTGACCTGTGCCTATTCCTAATGTGGTGTATGACGTGTACCTATTCCAGGTGTGGTGTGTGACCTGTACCTATTCCTAATGTGGTGTGTGACCTGTACCTATTCCTAATGTGGTGTGTGACCTGTACCTGTTCCTAGTGTTGAGTGTGATCTGTATCTATTGGTAATATGGCCTGTACCTGTTCCTAGTGTGGTGTGTGCCTGGAATCTGCTCCTTATGTGGTGTGTATCCTGACCCTGTTCCTAATAATCATGGTGTGTGACCTGTAACTATTCCTAATGCGGTGTGTGTGTGTGTGTGTGTGTGTGTGTGTGTGTGTGTGTGTGTGTGTGTGTGTGTGTGTGTGTATGTGACCTGCATCGGTGCCCGGTCCCTAATGTGGTTTACGACCAGTAGGGCCTACCGATAGCACTAATCGTGGGGAGTGAACTGTATCTAGTGCAAATGAGTTGAGCGACCTGTAGGAATTGTGAATTGCGGCGTGTAGCCTGGGGGAAGGCTGGAGACAGGAGAACACACAAAAGAAGAGGGAAATGTGAAAGGGACTCATGCGGTGAGTGAACATGCCGCTCATGAGGCAACAGATTGGAATGCAAAAAAAAAAAAAAAAAAAAAAGAAAGAAAAAAAGCTTCGTACTGACACAGCGCGAGCGAGCGCAGTGTGTGTGTGTGTGTGTGTGTGTGTGTGTGTGTGTGTGTGTGTGTGTGTGTGTGTGTGTGTGTGTGTGTGTGCGTGCGTGAGTGTGCGCGTGCGTGCGTGCAGGAGCGCGCGCGCGCGCGCGCGCGCGCGCGCGTGTGTGTGTGTGTGTGTGTGTGTGAGTGCGTGCGTCCGTCTGTGCGTCCGTCCGTGCGTGTGTATATGTGAGTGAGTGAGTGTGTGTGTGTGTGTGTGTGTGTGTGTGTGTGTGTGTGTGTGTGTGTGTGTGTGTGTGTGTGGATAAGCGTAAGCGCGCGCGCGCGCGGGCGTGTGGTGTGTGTGTGTGTGTGTGTGTGTGTGTGTGTGTGTGTGTGTGTGTGTGTGTGTGTTTGACACATACGCATACAACAAAAGATAAATGGCATAATAGATAAGCATGCAGTCGTTATTCGTAGAAGTCCTATAGTAGTGGTAGCAAAATATACACAAGACCACTAAGTTGAATGAATCACTAGTAACTGATATGGTAAAACGAACAATAAAGACAAACTGAAAAGTGGTATGGGGGAAGACACATAGAACCATATACGGAGAGAGAGAGAGAGAGAGAGAGAGAGAGAGAGAGAGAGAGAGAGAGAGAGAGAGAGAGAGAGCAATTATGTGCAGAGATATCAACTCATGTCTTGCCCTTTTTTCTCACCCATTACAACGTGTGTGTGTGTATGTTACCTGTGTAGGCAGGCGCAAACCAGCGACTCCACTCTGTATGTAGGCTATGTATGTGTCAGTCTACCTGAATGCTGCCTGGAATGTGCAACTTTCCGCCAAGCACCCCCCCTCCCCCTCCCCACAGCATAGAAACCCTCCCATTTTTCTGCTCACCCCCCCCCCCCCTCCGACCCTTCCTCACCCCCGCTTCCCTTTCCTCCCTGTCTTTTTTTTTTTTTTTTTTTTTTTTTACCTTGCTGCCGGCTTGGGGTATTAATACCGACGATTCTTCCTACCAATCAGAAGAGGTTCTTGTTTGTGTTGCGAGGGGCGGGGTAGGGTGGGGTAGTAGGAAAGGAGTGGGCGCGTGGATGTGGTGGTGGTAGTGGGGGGGGGGGATACTGACTTAACTGAATTTGGGGGGGGGGGGGGGGGGGGGAATTACTTTTCGACTTCTAGCTCTGAAAGCCAGCAACAACATTTATCTTGTTTCGAAGACGAAATAGATTTTATACAGCATCAAGTTGGAATACTGAACCTAGATGATGGTTTTAACTTACTGTTTGTTGTTCATCTCTGTCTCTACATTATGTCGAGGTGCGTGATTGGCTAAAGTCTGTAAACTTCCATGTGATTGGCAGACACAGCCGACGGTCTTCACCTGTTGTTCAGCCGCAGTGGCACTGGCACAGCCGAGTGCCAGAACTTTTTTTTTTTTTTTTTTTGTATCTGTGCGGCAGGCTGCTTCATTCCAAAGTTTCTGCTAGCTAGAGTCTCTCTCTCTCTCTCTCTCTCTCTCTCTCTCTCTCTCTCTCTCTCTCTCTCTCTGTGCGTGCATGCGTGCATGCGTGTGTGTGTGTGTGTGTGTGTGTGTGTGTGTGTGTGTGTGTGTGTGTGTGTGTGTGTGTGTTCTGCGCTCCGCCGAGCCCTTCAGTGCTGAGCGGCACACACACACACACACACACACACACACACACACACACACACACACACACCACACACACACACACACACCTGTCTGCGAGCCTGTTTGTTGGGTTGATAAGACTCCTCCCCAGTGAGCCCCGAAGGACTTGGAGCAGAAAGCCCCGGGGAGAAAAGTATCTAGGACATGCACGTGTTGAGAGACGTAGGGGGTTAAATTAAGCTGCCACCAGCACACTCACCTGAGGTGACCCCGCCACCGTTTGTAGCACTTGGCATGAAACAGATCACTGCGGGAGTGTAGCGTGCTGAGAGTGCTGACTAAGTAACCCGTCACAGAACCGACCCCCCCCCCCCCCCCCCTTCCAAACACACACACACACACACACACACACGTACGTACGCACGCACGCACGCACGCACCACACACACACACACACACACACGCATACACGCACGCACGCACGCACGCAGGCACACACACACACACACACACACACACACACACACACACACACACACGCACACACAGATACACCCCCCCACCCCCCTCACTCCATCCTTCACCTCCCGGCACCAACACGTGCCTACCACCGTGCCACTCCCTCCGTCACCAGTCGTGACGACACATCACTCGTGACGTCACCCCCCCCCCCCCCCCCCCAAAAAAAAAAAAAACACACCTGACCAAAAACAGACCTGTTTCCCCAAGAAAACGGCGACGACGAAGCAATCAAGCCACAGCAGCAAGCCACAGCAGCAAGCAGCAGGCGACGCTCATGGTATACAATAAAGTTTCCCCACTTCCCTCAAGGGCTCTGACATCGGGGCGAACCCTCTCTTTTCACTGTCATGAACTTTTTTTTATTGTGACTGGCAGTCAGTCGCTTACTAGAGTACGGGGGCATAGAACTGTCGGAGTTCTCGCAGTTGAAAAGCAGTGCAGCTGTGTGTGTGTGTGTGTACCTGAACTGCCAGCCTGCCCGCTTTTGCCGCTGTGAGGTGGTGGTTGGGAATAGAAAGAGAGTGACGGGCGGGGGGGGGGGGGGGGGGGGGGGGGGGGGAGTAGGTACGTACGTGGGTGTGCGGTGCTGCGCTGCGCTGCGCTGTACGAAGAGAAACAGAAGACTCAGGAGAGCGGTGGAGCGAACTAAGGCTAGCCATTTCTTCTTCCCCCCTCTTCGCGAAAAAAAAAAAAAAAAAAAAAAAAAAAAAAAACCAAACACACACACAGAGTGAGGGAATAGGATTAGTTGAGCTGTCGTGAAACTGGAAAGGGAAGGGCATCTGCGGACACAGCTGTGAAATAAGGGTTGGTTGGTTGGTTGGTTCTAGGTTCGCGCAGTGACTGAGCACACCGTGCAGTGATGTACAGTTAGTTGATGCAGTTCGTGCCGTTGACTTGCGCTGTGAAGAACTGAGGTGGTGTCAGTGTGCAAAGTGTTATTATAAACGCCACAGGGAATCGTCAAGTTGTTTTTTTGTTGTTGTTTTTTGGTGGGGTGGTGGTGCAGTGGACTAACTAGTACAGTGAAGAAACAAGGGGTGGTTTAGGTGGTAAGGTGACTAGCACAGTGCAGAAACAAAGGGGTCATACAGGTCGTGTGGTGACTAGCACAGTGAAGAAACAAGGGTGACTCAGATCTTTCAGTGTCTAGCAGAAACAAGGGTGACTCCAATCTTGCAGTGTTTAGCAGAAACAAGGGTGACTCAAATCTTGCAGTGTTTAGCAGAAACAAGGGTGACCCAAATCTTGCAGTGTCTAGCAGAAACAAGGGTGACCCAAATCTTGCAGTGTCTAGCAGAAACAAGGGTGATTCAGGGCGTGCAGCGCCAGGGTGCAGTACAGAGAGGGACATTAAGGGTGGTCCACAGAGCTGAGGTCTCAGGATGGCATCAGGAGATGTGGAACAGCTGCAGCTTCGTCGCTATGACACCAGCCAGCCCTGGGGATTTCGTCTGCAGGGGGGCTCCGAGTTCAACGTTCCGCTCTATGTGGCACAGGTGAGCCCTGAGTTCAATAAGCTGTTTTGTGTGTGTGGTTCAGGTGAGCCCTGAGTTAAGTATGCGGCTCTGTGTGTGTAGCTGTAGTGGAGTTTCCAGTAAAGTCTGTTTTGTGTGTGGTTCAGGTGAGCCCTGAGTTAAGTATGCGGCTCTGTATGTAGCTTAGTGAGTTCAGTAAGCTGTTTTGTGTGTGGTTCAGGTGAGCCCTGAGTTAAGTATGCGGCTCTGTGTGTAGCTTAGTGAGTTCAGTAAGCTGTTTTATGTGTGGTTCAGGTGAGCCCTGAGTTAAGTATGCGGCTCTGTGTGTAGCTTAGTGAGTTCAGTAAGCTGTTTTGTGTGTGGTTCAGGTGAGCCCTGAGTTAAGTATGCGGCTCTGTGTGTAGCTTAGTGAGTTCAGTAAGCTGTTTTGTGTGTGGTTCAGGTGAGCCCTGAGTTAAGTATGCGGCTCTGTGTGTAGCTTAGTGAGTTCAGTAAGCTGTTTTGTGTGTGGTTCAGGTGAGCCCTGAGTTAAGTATGCGGCTCTGTGTGTAGCTTAGTGAGTTCAGTAAGCTGTTTTATGTGTGGTTCAGGTGAGCTCTGAGTTCAGTATGCGGCTCTGTATGTAGCTTAGTGAGTTCAGTAAGCTGTTTTGTGTGTGGTTCAGGTGAGCCCTGAGTTAAGTATGCGGCTCTGTGTGTAGCTTAGTGAGTTCAGTAAGCTGTTTTATGTGTGGTTCAGGTGAGCTCTGAGTTCAGTATGCGGCTCTGTATGTAGCTTAGTGAGTTCAGTAAGCTGTTTTGTGTGTGGTTCAGGTGATCCCTGAGTTCAGTATGCAGCTGTGTGTGTAGCTTAGTGAGTTCAGTAAGCTGTTTTATGTGTGGTTCAGGTGAGCCCTGAGTTCAGTATGCGGCTGTGTGTGTAGCTTAGTGAGTTCAGTAAGCTGTTTTATGTGTGGTTCAGGTGATCCCTGAGTTCAGTATGCAGCTGTGTGTGTAGCTTAGTGAGTTCAGTAAGCCGTTTTATATGTGGTTCAGGTGGGTCTTGAGTTCGGTGTGTGGCTCTGTGTAGCTTGGTGAGTTCATTGGGCTGTTTTGTTTGGCTCAGGTTGGTCTTGAGTTCAGTATGCGGCTGTGTGTAGATAGCTGGGTGAGTTCATCAAGCTGCTTTGTGTGTGGCACAGGTGGGTCCTGAGTTCACTATGCAGCTCTGTGTATCTAGCTGAGTTCAATAAGCTGCGGCTCAGGTGGGTCTTGAGTTCAGTATGAAAATGTATAGTACCTAGGTGACGTCATTAAGCTGCTTTGTTTCGCTTAGATGGGTCTGAGTTCAGTATGCGGCTTTGTGTAGCCAGATGAGTTCATTAATAAGCTGATCTATGTGGCTCAGGTGGGTCTGAGTTCAGTATGCGGCTTTGTGTAGCTAGGTGAGTTCATTAATAAGCTGATCTATGTGGCTCAGGTGGGTCTGGAGTTCAGTATGCGACTCTATGTAGCTAGGTGAGTTCATTAAGCAGGTTTGTGTGGCTCAGGTGGGTCTTGAGTTCAGTATGCGGCTTTGTGTAGCTAGGTGAGTTCATTAAACCGTTTTATGTGGTTCAGGTGAGTCCTGAGTTCAGTATGCGGCTCTGTGTAGCTTGGTGAGTTCATTAAGCTGCTCTGTGTGGCTCAGGTGTGTCTGGAGTTCAGTATGCGACTCTGTGTAGCTAGGTGAGTCCAGTAAGCTGCTTAATCCCTTCCCGTGCATCGTGGGTGCAATTGCACCCATACTATTACTCAATGTTGCATATTTCAATTATTATTCATACAATCATGCTGTAATTTTATGACTTTGTCAATAAAAGATCCAAGCATGTGCTGCCCTAAAAATGATGCGATTTCATCCCTTAATGAATAAGTAAACAAAAACAACAAAACATCGTATTAATTAGATTACTGTGGCACAGGTGGGTCTTGAGTTTAGCATGCGGTTCTGTGTAGCTAGGTGAGTTCAGTATGCTGCTTTGTTTGGCTCAGGTGGGTCTTGAGTTCAGTATGCGGCTGTGTGTAGCTAGGTGAGTTCAATCAACTGTTTTGTGTGGCAAAGGTAGGTCTTGAGTTCAGTATGCGACTGTGTGTAGCTAGGTAAGTTACTAGCTGCTTTGTTTATGTGGCTCAGGTGAGTCTTGAGTTCACAGTGTGGCTGTGTGTAGCTAGGTGAGTTCAACAAGCTGCTAAATCCCTTCCCATACATCGCGGGTGCAATTGCACCCATACTTTTACTCAATGGTTTATATTTCAATCATTATTCATACAATCATGCTGAAATTTCAAGATAATTTTGTTTATGAAAGGTCCAAGCATGTGCTGCTCAAAAGTGATGCGATTTCATCCCTTAATTAATAAACAAATAAACAAAACAACAGAATTATCGTATAAATCAAATTGTGTTGTGGCTCAGGTGGGTTTTGAGTTCAATATGCGGCTGTGTAGCTTGGTGAGTTCAGTAAGCTGTTTTATGTGGCTCAGGTGTTTCTTGAGTTCAGTATGCAGCTCTGTGTGTAGCTCGGTGAGTTCAATAAGCTGCTTGATCCCTTCCCATACATCGTGGGTGCAATTGCGCCCATACTTTTACTCAATGTTTCATATTTCAGTTATCATTCATACAGTTATGCTGAAATTTTATGACATTTTAAAGAGAAGGTCCAACCATGTGCATAGCCAAAAATGGTGCGATTTCACCCCCTTGATAAAGAAGTAAGCAAAACAACAAAACATCGTAATAACTGAATTGTTTTGGCTTAGGTGGGACTTGAGTTTAATAAGAGGCTCTGTGTAGCTAGGTGAGTTCATTAAGCTGCTTTCTGTCTCTCTCTGTCTCTGTGGGTCTTGGGTTTAATATGCGTCTGTGTGTAGCTGGGTGAGTTCATTGAGCTGGGTTTTCTTATTTGCTCAAATAGGTCTTGAGTTCAGTATGCGGCTCTGTGTAGCTAGGTGAGTTCAAGAAACCGTTTATCTAGCTCAGGTGGGTTCAGCATGCAGCTCTACGTTGCTTAGGTGGCTCTAAGTTCAACATCCTGTTTGTTTGGCTCAGGCGAGTTCAAATTGTTGCTGTATATGCCTCAGATGGGTCTTCCATCATGCCGTTTATCTGGCTGAGGTAATTTCAACATGCTGCCCTTCGTGACTCAGGTGGATTTCCGTTCAGCCTGCCACCCGAGGAGGCCCAGATGTGTCCCAGCGCTGTTCAGCAGCCCCACACTATGTAGCTCTGGTGGCTTCAGTTCTTCATGTCGCTCTTTGTAGCTCAGCTGAGCTTAGCATACATGTGGCTCTGCGCGTCTGAGACGGATCCACGGTCAGTCGTCACAAGGGAGAGCAGTGGTGTAGGGGACTCCTGCCCTGCTCCCCCCCCCTTGCCCCCGCCCTGCCCTCCCTCGTCTACCTACCCCCTTCCCCTTTACGACTCCCGTACCCCGAACCTTCCATACCAACCCCAGCCTCACTCTCCCCCTTCACGTTGCTGAGGGTCACGTGAGAAGCACCGGTTGCTGGAATGCTCGACGTGTACCGATCATAATTCTGGTGTGGGTAATGGGTCAGCTGGCTTATTTGGCAGATGTACTGGGTCTGGTAAGCTTCTTCAGCTCTCCTGTTTCTAAGGGTAACGTTTTCAACTGTCTCTGTCTGTCTGTCTCTCTCTGTCTGTCTGTGTTTGTGTCTCTCTCTCTCTTTGTCTGTCTCTCTGTCTGCCTGTCTGTCTCTCTCTGTCTCTGTTTCTGTCTTTCTGTGCCTGTGTCTGTGTGTCAGTCTGTCTTTCTCCCCCCCTCCCCCCGCACACAGACCCACGCACAGTAACACGCACGCACACACACACACACACACACACACACACACACACACACACACACCACACACACACACACAAACAGACAGACAGACAGACAGACACACACACACACACACACACACACACAACACACGCACACACGCACACAGACACACACCGCGTGCGCGCGCGCGCGCACACACACACACCCACACACACACACTCACACACACACACACACACACACACACACACGCACACGC
Organism: Conus canariensis; assembly: GCA_033310375.1. Taxonomy (NCBI): domain Eukaryota; kingdom Metazoa; phylum Mollusca; class Gastropoda; order Neogastropoda; family Conidae; genus Conus; species Conus canariensis. Next base: position 38,407,490 of record CM065731.1, on the reverse strand, counting down.
ACACGCACACACACTCACACACACACACACACACACACAACACACACACACACACACACACACACATCTCCGGAGGAAAAATAAAACCCTGCGTGATATGAATGTCACTACATCTGCTAAAACTAAAGGTTGATGTTTGGCTAGAGAGACAACGGGTAAACAGGAACAGACGCTGCTTACTGTATTGCGTGACATGCTTGTCATAACAATCATCCGTGTGTTTGCATGAGAACTGCTTTTCTCTGGGAGATCACTCCGCCAAATTCTGGCGCCGCTTTTATAACGTGTAACGTTTGCCATACTCCCTGGGTCGCTCAGGACTTACAGACAGAACAAAATCGTCGTATCCTTTAAACTGTTTTACATT
>CM065731.1:38397123-38402123 GCA_033310375.1 Conus canariensis | reverse complement strand
GTCGTCGTCATCATCAGCATTATTATCATCATTACCATCACAATCGTTACCACGCATCACACACACACACACACACACACACACACACACACACACACACACACACACACACACACACACACAACAAAGAGTGAAAGGAAAAAAGAGAAGACAAAGACATACGTACATCTCATACCCAGTTCTTTCGCACAAATACTTTTTGTCATACAAGATGTACTAAACTTTTCTGTTAGCAACAGCTTGAACCAGGATTTCATACATCGAACAGCAGAACTGGTGCATGTTGGGGATCTGTTTCGCCATAGGCTATGTCACCTGTATGTCTTTGTACGTCTGCTAAAAAACAAACAAAAAACAAGCAAACAAACAAAGAAAAAATTACTTAAGGCAAACAGATGTATGTATTCACAATTAGTCGTTCCTTTGTGAGTGTATGTGTGTGTTTTGTGAGTGCATGCGTACTTATGCGTGCGTGTGTGCATGTACGAAGATATCTGAGCGTGAATTTTCAATTTAATATCTATACTTGCACATAATGTTCTCGATTTTTGTCCCGCATCGTTTTCATGTCTGGACTCTTCTAGTACTGGTTTCTCATTTCTCTCCATGTGCAAACTATCTGCACGTTAGATCAATGCAAAACAAAAACAGTTTCCCATGATGATGCGCTTCCTAACAAAGACTCTTGAATCATGCTTGTCTTGGCTAGGGGCGTGGTGAACGTGCAGGACATGCCAGCCCAGGACACCGAGGAGAAGCGCGTGGAACTGGACGAAGGCAGCATCGACCCCCACATGAACGAAGGCTCCAAGTACCGCAACGTCATGCCCAAGTCCTACCGAATGCTCGAACAGCAGTTGGGAGGGGCTGGGCCCCCTCCGTCCTCGGGCGGAAGAAAGAGGCCGCTGCTGCGCCTGCGCCTGCGCCTGCTGCGGCGGCTTCTTCCGGAGGAGGGGCGGAAGGTGGGTTGGTGATGCTTCTTTCAATGGTGTTGTTTTTGCTGATTGTGAAAGCCATAATGCAGAAAGAGATACATGTTTTAAAGTGGATTTCTACCGATTTTTTCCCAAGGGTCTTCCATCTTCTGTTGTCGCATATATATATATATATATATATAATACTTAATTGTTCAGCATTATATATATATATATATATTAACAGGTAAAATTCTCACTAAAACTCACACCGCGCCTCAACAAATAGACGTCAACAGGGTGATTTGAATAAAATGAATACTAAAACAAGTTGAACGTCTTTTCCCACAGGGACAACTTTAATACCCAAGCTTTCGCCACAAAGGCTTCATCACACACACACACACACACACACACACACACACACACACACACACACACACACACACACACACACATATATATATATATATATATATATATATAGAGAGAGAGAGAGAGAGAGAGATATATATATATATATATATATGTGTGTGTGTGTGTGTGTGTGTGTGTGTGTGTGTGTGTGTGTGTGTGTGTGTGTGTGTGTTTGTACATGCATGTGTATAGATAGATAGATAGATAGATAGATAGATAGATAGATAGATAGATAGATAGATAGATAGATAGACATTAATTGATTAGTTTGAGTTCGTTTGGGGTGAGCTTTGGTCTCTGTAAGTTTGGGGTGAGCTTACGATTGGGTAAGTTTGGAGTGAGCTTAGTATTTGATTAGTTTTGAGTGAGTTTGAGGTTGGGATAGTTTGTGACACGCTTGGGGCTGTACTATGGCTGGGTTGGAGTTTGAGTTAGTTTGGGGGCAGCTTGAGAATGGGTTAGTTTGGGGAAAGACTAGGTTGGAATTCGTTCCGGATGAGTCAAGGGTTGGGTTAGTTATGTAGGAGCTGAAGGTTGGGTTCGTTTTGGATGAGCTTGGGACTGGTTTAGTTTGGGGGTGAGTTTGGAGTTGGGTCATTATGAGATCAGATGGGGGGCTGGGTTAATATAGGGTTAGCTTTGGGCTGGGTGAATTTGGGATGAGACTGGTTTGAATGTAGTTTGGATTGAGTTGGTTGTTGGGTTCATTCGGGTGGGAGCTTGAGGCTTGGTTATTTGGGGTTGAGCTGGAGGGTGGGCTAGTCTGGCGATGAGGCTGGGATTAAGTTTGTTTGGAGTCAGCTTAGGATTGAGTTAATGTGGGGGTGAACTTACGATCGGGTTAGTTTGGGGTGAGCTGGAGTTTGGGTTAGTTTCAAGGGAATTTGAGATTGGATTAGTTTGAGATGAGCTTGAGCATGTGGTGACAATATATAGAGGCAGATATGTGGTGACAATACATAGAGGCAGATATGTGGTGACAATACATAGAGGCAGATATGTGGTGACACATACATAGAGGCAGATATGTGGTGACACATAGATGGAGACAGACCATGTGCTGACACAGAGACTAAGGCAGATATGTAGTGACACATAGATAGAGACTGACCGTGTGATTACATAGATAGAGGCAGATATGTAGTGACACATAGATAGAGACTGACCGTGTGATTACATAGATAGAGGCAGATATGTAGTGACACATAGATAGAGATTGATCGTGTGATTACATAGATAGAGGCAGATATGTAGTGACACATAGATAGAGACTGACCGTGTGATTACATAGATAGAGGCAGATATGTAGTGACACATAGATAGAGACTGACCGTGTGATTACATAGATAGAGGCAGATATGTAGTGACACATAGATAGAGACTGACCGTGTGATTACATAGATAGAGGCAGATATGTAGTGACACATAGATAGAGACTGACCGTGTGATTACATAGATAGAGGCAGATATGTAGTGACACATAGATAGAGACTGACCGTGTGATTACATAGATAGAGGCAGATATGTAGTGACACATACATAGAGACTGACCGTGTGATTACATACATAGAGGCAGCCTATGGCGGTGACACACAGACAGAGGGCAGATGATGTGGTGACACAAAGATAACAGCAGACCACATGTTGACACATAGAGAGAGACCATGTGGTGACACAGAGCTAGAGACAGACAATGAGGTGACACATAACATTGATACAGACCATGGGGTGACACATGGACAGAGGCAGACCACCTGGTACCTCATCGAGACAGACGATATGATGAGGCAGTGGCAGACGAAGTGGAGAGGCAGACCATGCGTGGCTTCTGTTGTTCGCACTGTTCTATTCCTTTCAAATCTTTGTTCTATTCCTTTCAAATCTTCTCCAGGCACACCGTGTCACGGAGCAGGCGAAACAGCAGGACTTGTGGTCAGCTTGCCAGGGTGTAGACAGCAATGAACACAATCTACATTTTCTGTTGCAGGTTCCAAACCAGGGTCAATTTTCGACCGGAAGAAACAAGACCGCTCCGATTACCTACAGGCGCAGGGGCAAACCATCCAGAAGGCATATGGACAGAAATATTGACCATCCCTGCTTCTCTCCCCCTTTTTTGTCATCGGCATAACACTTCCAACATAGTAGGTGCAATAGTGAGCCGTGATGATGGAGGAATGCTATCCACGAGCATCACGACTTTAAACATGGCTTCGATTCTGAAATGCTTTCGAGGGAAGTTGGATGCTGGAACAGATAGTTAAACCTCATTTTGCTGTTGGGGCAAATTGGATGCTGGAACAGATAGTTAAGTCTCATTTTGCTGTTGGGGCAAGTTGGATGCTGGAAACAAGATATGTTAAGTCTCATTTTTCATTTCTTTGACCCAGATTTCGGCTTATCATAGGCTTTGATCCCACGCTTTTCTTTTCTTTTTTTTTTGCCAGGGGAGAAAACAGAGAACGATGAACGACAGAAGATGTGAGTAGTTTTAAAACTGTTACCTGCACCAATTGTCATTTATGAAGTTGTCTTCGTAGACAAATGGATACATGATACCCACAATGCGCCCTTGGTTTCTCTTCCCTGTTGAATTTCTTTCTTTTTTTTTTCTTTCGTCATCCAACCTCTAATTTTCCCCGCTTTTGTTGTTGTTGTTGTTGTTGTTGAATGCGCCCTTGTTTTCTCTTCCTTGTTGATAAATTCCAGTTATCAAGCATCTTCGGCTCATTTCTGTAGCTGGAATAAAAAAAAAGGAGAACAGAATAAATAAAGAGCACTTTTAAACATATGTTGACGAAAGGAACATGTAAAATTTTCGGGAAAAACTGTCTTGTTCAAGTCAGTACGTTTGACAGAAGGGCAACAAATCATATAAACTAGTAGGTGGAGAGCGGAAGATATTTAATTCATTGATAATATCCGGCGGCAAAGCAGCAAGATTTCTTTTGTCTCACCACCCTCAGGCAGACTCTCAGACTATCTGTTTGTACTCAAAGGAAACACTGGAAACAAAAAACGAAGATGACAGCCTGACTTGTTTGATAATGTCTGGTGCTGCTTTACTGCTACGACTAATATTATTGTCATTATTATCATCATCATCAGCAGCAGCGGCATCGTGTTTTAAAAATTATTATTGTAATATTATTATTATTATTATTATCATCATCATTATTATTATTATCATCATCATCATCATTATTATCATTATTATTATTATTATCATATTATTATTATTATCATTATTATTATTATCATTATTATTGCTGTCATCTTCATCATCATCTCTGAATTGATTTAATTTTCAGTTTGAAATTGGTGCTAGTCGCTAATTGATGTACAGGGTGCTTCCCAAACCTTGTGTCTGCGTATTTTTTGTTCTTGTGCACAGATTGACCCCTTATTTTACTCTGACCCATTCCTTGTCACCTTCATTGGCTGAATTCCTTCGTGGTGCTCCCGAGTACATTCTTCTCTATATCCTCTGTCAAATGTTTGTCCTCCAAATATAGGTGGTCTTTTATTTGTTATGAAAAAAAGGAAATGAATTATCAACTGCATTTGAGCAAGACACCAAAGTGAACGTAGCCTTTATATTTCTTGTCTGAGAGTGTATTAGATTTTTTTTTTTTTGTCTTGTACTGCATGTTTGTAAATTACAATAAT
>CM065731.1:38382123-38392123 GCA_033310375.1 Conus canariensis | reverse complement strand
TCTCTCTCTCTCTCTCTCTCTCACCGGGTCCTTATGGACTCAAACAAACTCTTTTCTTTCAAAGTTCGCACCCACAGTGTCACACAAAATATTTCATTTCCACAAACAAAGTTTCTGATCGTCACAGACCTTTAACAATATTTTCCCCAGCTTGCAGTCTCTGCGACCTATTGTGGACTTACAGAACTTCTTCTTCTGCGTACGCAGGCTGATACTCCTGCGGACACCTCCTGCATAGAAAGGCAAGGATTAATCCCATCTACCCAACAACAAAGGGAGTAGAGTTTTGTGTGTATGACCCTGTTTTATCCCGCCATTAAGGCAGCCATACTCCAGCTTCGGGAAAGGTGCATGCTATGTGTAACGGGTCATCCATACCAACGGCCAAATTAGCCTTCTCTTCAGAAAATTGGTGATAGGATTTTACGTGTGTGCAAGATGTTATGCGTACGTTCACACACGGAACCTCGGTTTATAGTTCATTCGAAGGACTGTATGGGAAATGGAGTTAGAGCCAATGTTAACCCCGAGGGAAAAATCCCCCTGTACCGAAACGGCCCGGCGGAGATTCGAACCCGCAACCCCAAGATTACGAGTTCGGCGCTCTACCACTGAGCTATTCCGGGCCCCCACTTACAGAACAAATCATAAAGTGTGCATGTGTCCCTTTGGACAAAAAGACAGCGCTCCTACTCTGTATGGTGTAAACCTTTCCTGACGGTGCCTCAAGAGGGAACAGCCATAGTCTTTCATTTACAGTCTTACAAGACACCTCCCGTGTGAAAAAAAAAGCCTGTGAAACATGCGTTCTAGCGCGGGCCTACCTGCCTCTATTGCGCCGTCCACCGGTCTTTCTTCTCTGCTTCAACTACCCATCCCACAGGCAACAAATCACCCCCCCCCCCTCCCCCAAACCCCGCATCGGCAACACAGGGCAGTGCCCCTGCAGAACAGGCAGCCAGACAACAGAACATCTGCTGCAGTCCTGCCCGCTCCACCAAGCGCTCCGAGAGAAAACCTGGCCCGACCCAATACCAGTGGCCCGGAAGCTGTATGGAGGACTGGAGGACCTGCGACGTACTGCCACCTTTGTCGAGGAGACGGGGGAATCCATCTGACAAATGACGAAGGAGACAACAAACAACAACAATAACAACAATCCCCCTGAGCTGTCTGTTCATCGCTCAGAATACATCCTTGCCGCACGGTTTTTGTAAACAGACGAGCTCAGGCCCAAGACTCTCAAATCCTTCCTTTTGTACTCCCAGTTCTTACAGAACGGGGAGTACTTTACAATGGGAACGAAGAAATGCTGTCTGTGTGTGTGAGTGTCTGTCTGTCTGTCTGTCTGTCCGTCCGTGGTCAGAATGTGTTCCACTCGCTCCAGACAAAACTACTGGGCCGATCTTTCTGAAAACTTGTAGGTATGTTCATTACGGGTCATGGATAATGCCCGATGTTTTATTTTACCGTTATATCCGTTACTAACGGCTATAACGGCCCATAACGGTTTTCTTCTTTATGGAAAATCTCAGAAAGTACTTGGCCGATCTTTCTGAAAATTTGTACGTATGTTCATTATGGGTCACAGACGATGGCTGATGTTTACCAGAATAGCCGTTGCTAACGGTTATAATGGCCCAAAACAGTTTTTTCATTTTTTATGGAATATCTCACGCGTATTCAAGAAACACAGGGAGTACGTTTATATGCTTTGCATCTTGTTTAGTTTCGATAGCCTGCGCAACTGATCCATTGTTTGACATGCTTCCTTTACAAATAGATATACGGAAGCATCGGGAACTTGGGCACCGTTCCTGACCAGAACACATAATTCTATGATGGCTAATATAAAGAAGTGGACTGGTTACATAATTTCATGATGGCTAATATAAAGAAGTGGACTGGTTACATAATTTCATGATGGCTAATATAAAGAAGTGGACTGGTTACATAATTTCATGATGGCTAATGTAAAGAAGTGGACTGATTACATAATTTCATGATGGCTAATGTAAAGAAGTGGTGTGATTACAGTAGGCCTACCTCTGCCCTGTGTTGCATGATTGCGGACAGGAGACTGGAGATCTGAGTCTAAACGTCCGTCACGGTACGCCTACGACATAGTATCCTGGGACAATAATGAGTTGGATTTGAACAGTCAGAACGGTTCACAAACCACAACTGCAGATCTGCACAGGGCTAAAAATAAACCTTTTAAAAATATTTTCTTTTACCAGAGAAAAGATAAGCACTGATAAACAGAACAGGGAGCGACCTGGGGAAAAACATTAAAAAAAAACAGGATGTCAAACTGTGAAATTCACATGACCTCATGGAACTGCGCTGATAATGGAGTGAGCTGAAGTAAAACTTTTTTTCCTCGCGCTTTGTGGAGCGCGCGCGCGCACGCGTGCGTGCGTGTGTGTGTGTGTGTGTGTGTGTGTGTGTGTGTGTGTGTGTGTGTGTGTGTGTGTGTGTGTGTGTGTGTTGTGTGTGCGTGCGTGCGTGCGTGCGTGCGTATGAGAGGAAGAAGGGGAGGTGTAGCGGAAGGCGAGAGGGTGAAGAGGTATTGGAGTGGGGGAAGATGAGGGATGGAGATAGGATGGGGGTTAGGGGGTAAAGGTGGTGTTGTTGAAGTTTCGTTGCTTTTTTCTTTATGGAAAGAAAACCCATTTCTATATATTTGACCGCCGCTTGTTTGTCTCCTTTCACGTTCTCTAAAGGCCACCATGATTCTCCAACTTGTCATTCTCGTCGCTGTGGTAGCGCAAGGTATGTGGCATAGCCCAGTTTTCTAGAAATATTCCGATCAGCTGACGTATGAGAAATATTTCTAGGCTTAACCACAATGTTCAAAAGCCACTCAGTGTCAACTTAAAATTATCATTGCCGATAGTGTATTTCATACAGCCTCAAATTTCACTGTCAAAGTAGATTCTAGTCTACAATCTCTCTCTCTCTCTCTCCTCCTCTCTCTCTCTTGTGTGTGTGTGTGTGTGTGTGTGTGTGTGTGTGTGTGTGTGTGTGTGTGTCTGTCCTGTCTGTCTGTCTGTCTGTGTCTGTGTGTGCTAATGTGTGAATATGTGTAGTAGATAACCTGTTTTCGGTGTTCTTCCATATTGATGTCATTATTCTTTGTAGTTTGAAATAGAACTAAAATTGTCCAAAACCTTGAAAAAAAAGGTTCGTTATCAGATCAACCATTAGTATTGTGATTTGTTATTTTTGGCATCTTCAGATTTCGTTCCCTTATTCAGTTGATTAGAAATTCATTTTCTGATTATTTGATAATGTAATATTCTGGTAACTAAAAATGTGTTCCAGAATTCAAATGAAAACTAAATAACTGCTACTTTTATTAATGGTATAGTGATTGATAACTTCAGATATGTCTCACAGTTCATTTAAGTATTTATTGGATATCCAAGTTTTTAACAGCATGATAACGCGTTCCCTACCACCAGCTATGTAACTATTGTCGGATTGCTAAATGGTCGATTGTCTGGTTATTTCAGATTTGTCTTTCAGTTAAGTTAGGAACGTATTCAATATAAGATTTTGAGAACTTATATGGTATAATGTCTAATGATCTTAGATTTCTTTCACATTACGATCTAATCAAGAGACTCGAGTTAAGTTTCAATATTTATTCACAGTCGGATTTATCAATGGTATAAAGACGACCAACATCAAGTCTGTCCACAAAATTAAGTTAGGTAGCCACAAATTGTCAAATTTACTCATATGATGATAACTATTTCATAATCGTCCAAAAAATCAAAAGTGTTATGACTGTTGAAATGTATTTCAAGGCGCACGAATTTCAAGTATGTCTTTAACAGCTTTATCATCACAAGTAAACAATCGTAACTTTTTATGTTGCATCGAATAAATAGAACCATATTCTTTGTTCTTTTTAGATTAAATTCCGAGCTCCACAAATCAGCATATTGTAACAAAACCATTCTGATCTCCCCCATCCAGATTTTCTGGGTTTATGTGACAGTCATGATAGAAAAGCCATTCTTTCTACAAACCGTTAGAACACACAGCAAAAAATAGTAGAGGTAAGTTTCGACAAAATTAGGAAAATCTTCTACATCTAGGTCTTCAATTTTCATACAGGATTTTGGTTAGATTGTATGCCCTTGATAACGATTAACAGTTTCCTTAACGTTGTGTTTATTCCTTTGTGGCCACCAAAACGTCTGTTTATGCGCTCAAAGCCTTTTCACAATGAATGAAATGACAGCACAAACTTTTCATATTTTAACAACAACAACAAAAAAAGATAACTGGTCATATGTAATGTGAAGAGATGAACCGCGCTAACAATCCCACTCTGTAGTTTGCTTGCTGAAAACCAGTAGCCGTGTCTTTATTCCGGAAATGTTTACACCTTTAAAGCTGAGCTTTTTTGTTGTTGTTTTAAAGATTGGCTTGATAATTTCTACTGCACTTCGTTTGGAGTTTTCTCAGAGTGAAGAATGACACTGTAAATATTGAAGGTATCATTTTTTATAATACTTTCAGAAATGTTTCATTTGATTTGTAGTACTCTTTAATAACTACTAAACGGCAGCTGAAATCTATCTTCTATCAAAGTGGCTAAAATGTTGAATAACAGCCTATCTTCTGTTTAATCTAAATAAAACATGATCTTTCGGTGAGACTTAGGGTACAGATATAAACCATTTGTTTTTGAGTTATTGTTGTGTATGCTGGAGAAGGAGAAGGGAGGTTGCGTCTGCGGCCCTCAGGTTTCCCCAACGACTACTTCTGTAGTTATGGGCCTGAGTGAGTGAGTGAGTGTGTATGCAAGTATCACCCCTCCCCCAAACTCTCACATTCAAAGCTTAAAAACAACGAAATATTGTACCGTTGTTTTGCCATCCTTTCTTCTTACCAGGACTTCTGGCTTTTTCCATCAATGACTGCCCAAGCTACCTGATCAGAAATGACCTCCGGGTCCACGGCGAGAGCTGCTACCTCTTCTTCCTGGACACCGAGCTGGAGTTTGACGCAGCTGAGAAAGAGTGTGAAACAAGAGGTGGCCATCTGGCCTTCATCCGCGACATGGGCACTCAAAACTTCCTGTTCCACGCACTCCAAGATGAATTTTATTATACGGGTGCTGTTTGGATCGGTTTGACCGATGACATGGAAGAGGGACAATTCACATGGATAGACGGTCAGTACTTTGACTCTTTCTCTGTCTCTGTCTCTCTCTGTCTCTCTGTCTCTGTCTCTGTCTCTGTCTCTCTCTGTCTCTGTCTCTGTCTCTGTCTGTCTCTCTCTGTCTCTCTCTCTCTCTCTCTCTCTCTCTCTCTCTCTCTCTCTCTCTCTCTGTCACATTAGCTATCAAAAGGTTACATACTTTCTGCTGAAACATTCTTAGAGAACATCAGAAACGTCTACATGTCTTTCTTTTCTTTTCTTTTCTTGTTTTACTTGCTGTCTTGCCTTCCATGCCACATTGCACCCACGCCACTCATTCCAACCCTCGTCCACAGCCACAGCCCAGCACAGCCCACCATAGTCTTGTAATCAGCACTCTACAGGGAGCAGTCAATGACAAGTCAATATGAGGTAACCCACCAGAGGAGACACTGCACTGCTGCCGAGTCACTTCGGTGGTGTTCAGTGGCGCCTGTTCTGATCCAGCTTATGCAGGGCATCACCTACTGAGCCCCACAGTGACGACAACAATTGCTTAATCGCCGAGCCGGCGTCAATGAGCTGTCTCTCCGGAGAGTGCCACAATGTCTGTTCAACGACAATTGCCATGAATTTGCCAATGTTGGAGAATGCAACAGAGTCAAACCAAGATTAGAGACTAGATGGGGCAATAGCAAATGATGTCACCATGAGAGCAGGGCGTGAAGGCGCACATTATCTGATACATCATTAAATGCTGATCGATGAGGATGAAGATTAGGAAGATGCTACAGATAACAATTCAAAAATGAGACGGCATGACTGAGCTGTACTCCAGACCTATTTTCATATCATCTCCTGGCGTCAGCAAGGTCCGAAAGATACAGGCACCTGCAGCATTGGTTGAGAAATTCAAGCAAAAGTCCCAGAGACACATCTTATGGATAAAACTCAATTGTGTTGTCCAAGTCTTCCAAAATGAGCCCAAACTCAGTTGCGGGTAGGAGCTGGTCAGGACAGAAAAATCCAACAAATGCATGGCTCTGATGGGAATCATACACTCGACGTCCCAACCGGGAGTCTGCAAGGCTAACCACTTCGCCATGCAGCTGGTACATCTTTCGTTTTATTTCAACAGTTTGTGGAAAGAGTATCTTCTCCAAGACAGCAAAGGTCTGGGAACTTTCGTCTGAAATGAAAGTGGGATGCAGGCTGAAATGAAGATAATGAAGCTGTTGGGAGATGCGAAATAAAGATGGCGAAATGGTGACATCAAAGTCAATTGGTGATGGAAGGTCACACGTATGACCCTTCACCCCAACATGAGTATGATGTCGTCCAATTACCACATCAGTTCCTCCCCTCATAACTTAATTTCCCATTCAATATTGCAAGCTATTTTAAATAAGACAATACCACAATTAAAATCAGTTAATAGTTGATACCGTCTCCGTGAACTGTTTTGAAACAATACTATTTCCATTGCGTTATCAAGTTATTTATGAAATGCGTGTGTTTCCAAAGATATTCGACTGAATATAAAAATCCACCCACATGCCAGACTGCACTTGAACTCCCCATGTTTCTTTTTCTCTTCCTGGCGTACAAATCCTACGTTTAGTTCTTTTTAACAGTGGTCTTGTTTTTCATCAAATCTCTTTAGAATTGGTCAGAAAAACTGATATGCATTTATTAACTTTGACATTTGATATTGAAAGCACAATAACTTTGAAGTTAACGTAATCGTTCTTGTATTGCATACCAGATACATACTTTGACTTCAGAAAAAAAGTCTGTATAATGTACGGACTCGCGTTCTTCCATCTCTTAGAGATAAATACTCTGAATGTGTTAACACTGGGAGTATTAACCTCTTAGACGAAAAAGATAATAGCATTAAATGTTTTCATGCTAAATTCAGATTTCACGGCTATCGTCAATTATCATTTTTTCTTTTGATTTTTCTTTTTCTTGTAAGTTAAAAGCTGAAACAGATCTTCTAAAAGTATACAAAGATCATGGAGAGAATTATCATCTTAAGGTTTCTCTGATCTCTTTGGCTGTGTAAGAATGAATGGAAAGGTGATTAGTGGAACGAATGGAGTACATCAGCTGGCTTGAAACAGTATATCATCATTTTCTCTCTCTCTCTCTCTCTCTCTCTCTCTCTCTCTCTCTCTCTCTCTCTCTCTCTCTGTTTGTCTGTCTGTCTGTCTGTCTCTGTGCGTGCGAGTGTGCGTGCACGCCTGCAGGCGTGCGTGCGCGCGTGCGTGTGCGTGTGTGTGTGTGTGTGTGTGTGTGTGTGTGTGTGTGTGTGTGTGTGTTGTGTCTGTGTCTGTTTTGTGTCTGTGTCTGTGTCTGTGTCGGTGTACTCTGTACACTTGCTCTCATGTTTTTTCTTCTTCACCCATATTTCAATGAAATCATAGCAACTCTACAGCAGAGAACCCACTGTCCGTTGTATCAACACAGGCACTCCAGCTGAATATTCATACTGGGCCCCTGGCCAGCCGGGGCTGACGTCTTATCTGGAAGACTGTGTTGCCATGAACATGGATGATTATGGCAGATGGCATGATTACCGGTGTCAAGATGACTTGCTCAGCCCATCTCGACATTCTTTTGTCTGTGAATATCGTAAGTAATGTGTGTGAGTGCGTGCGTCTCTGTGACTGTGCTTGCATGTGTAAATGCATATGTGTGTGTGCGAGAGAGAGAGAGAGAGAGAGAGAGAGAGAGAGAGAGAGAGAAACAGAGGAGAGAGACAGAGGGAGAGAGGAGGAGAGGGAGAGAGAGAGAGAGAGAGAAGGGGGAGGGGGGAAGAGAGAGAGGGAGTGTGTGTGTGTGTGTGTGTGTGTGGTGTGTGTGTGTGTGTGTGTGTGTGTGTGTGTGTGTGTGTGTGTGTGTGTGTGTGTGTGCTGATGTGAGCATGCAAATGTGTAATGTGCAAATGTGCAAATGTGTGTTCATGCTTGTGTGTGTGTGTGTGTGTGTGTGTGTGTGTGTGTGTGTGTGTGTGTGTGTGTGTGTGTGTGTGTGTGTGTGTGTGTGTGTGTGTGGTGTGGTGTGGTGTGTGTGTGTGTGTGTGTGTGTGTGTGTGTGTGTGTGTGTGTGTGGTAAGATTGTATGCATGTGATGACCATTAACAGTTTCATGAACATCATGATTAGTAAACCATCACCACCAAAACCTCTGGTTATGTGCCAACAGCCTTTTCATGATCAATAAAATAACAATACAAACCTTTTATTTGGTAACGAAAAAAAATCACTAACAACATGTAGTGCAAACAGCTGATTGATGACTGCACCAACAACCCGCACTGAGGCTTGCTGGATTAAAGCTGGTAGTCACATGATCATTCCAGAATACAGTTAGCCGTTTCATAGTTACATCTTAGAATAATCTCGCAAAGCAGTCGAGATTGGTTCCACCTTTGAAGTTAGGATTTTTCTTTGTTTAAAGATTGCCTTGCTAATTTCTCTGCCAATCACTTGCTGTTTTCTCAGCATGAAGAATTACTCTGCATTGCATTGTCCATATGAAGAGTACTATTTTGATGATGCTTTCAGAAATGTTTCATTCTATATGTAGTCATTGTTAGTAAACTACTAAACTGCTTCTGAAGTCCATTTTCTATCAAAGTGGCTAAAATGTTGATGAACGAAGCATTCTTTGTTGAATCTCAATTCAGTACGATCATTTGGCGTGTGTTAGGATACAGACATAAATAATTTGTTCGAACGTAAAAATAATCAATGTGTGTCCAAATGTAGTGTATCCCCTTACCCCTAACCCGCGCCTTCAAAGCGTCATGACAACACAAGGCCGTACGTGTTGTTTTGCTGTTCTTTCTTCATACCAGAACCTCTAGCCCCTACCATCGATGACTGCCCAAATGACCTCTTCAGAACTAACCTCCGAGTTCATGGCCAGAGCTGCTATCTCTTCAACCTGGACTATAAGCGGGAGTTTGACACAGCTGAGAGAGACTGCGAATCCAAGGGTGGCCATCTTGCCATCATCCGGGACATGGCCACTCAGAACTTCCTGAACCGCGTCATGCAACGTGATTTTAAATATAAGGATTTTGTGTGGATTGGTTTGTCCGATGCCCAGGAAGAGGGACAATTCATATGGGTGGACGGTCAGTAGTTTGACTTTCTCTCTCTCTCTCTCTCTCTCTCTCTCTCTCTCTCCTCTCTCTCTCTCCTCCCCTCTCTCTCTCTTTCGCTCTCCATGTGTGTGGTGTGTGTGTGTGTGTGTGTGTGTGTGTGTGTGTGTGTGTGTGTGTTGTGTGTGTGTCTGTGTGTGTCTGTGTGTCTGTGTCTGTGTCTGTGTCAGTGTGTGTCAGTGTGTGAGAGACAGCCAGCCGGAGAGAGAGAGAGAGAGGAGAGAGAGAGAGAGAGAAGAGAGAGAGAGAGAGAGAGAGAGAGAGAGAGAGAGAGTGCACTCTTTCGAAAATTTGTTTGGTGTATCACAACAATCCATGCTGAAAAAGGCAGCCGTTTTGTTTGTAAAAGCAAACATTGCTCTTATTAGGGAAGGAATGTAGCATCGGCGCGGTGCTTTGGCTTACTATGGCCCTTTTGCGACATTAGCATCCAAAGCATTACGCACTTACTGTGAAAACCCTTACAGGTGATCTCTGAAAACTCTACACTCTTTTTTTCTCTTTTATATTTCTTTTTTTTTCCCTGTCTCACGTTCCATGCCACCTAGATGACATTGCACCTACGCCGCTTATCCCGATCCCTCGTCCACAGCCCAGGCACCAGCAATACACAGGGAGCAGTCAATGTCAAGTCGTCATAAGGCAACCCACCAGAGGAGACACTGC
>CM065731.1:38374623-38377123 GCA_033310375.1 Conus canariensis | reverse complement strand
AATCATTGACGGCCAAACTCATTAAATACACAAGGAAATGACGCAGTGTCCAAGCCAGTCTCAGGGAAATTGTGGTCTACTGCCAGTGGATAAAGCTGAAGAGCCACGCCTGAAATTCATCCTCAGAGAGTACAAAGTGGGTAAAGGAAAGGTTGTGAGATCCATCCCCCCCTAGCTAAACACTGGTGGAAAATGGAAAGGCTGTGAGATCCATCCCCCCTTGCAAACAACACTGGTGAAAAATAGAAAGACTGTGAGATCCATCCTACCTAGCTAAACACTGGTGGAAAATGGAAAAGTTGCGAGATCCACCCCCCCCCCCCCCCCAGCTAAAGACTGGTGGAAAATAGAAAGGCTGTGAGATCCATCCCCCCCCCCAACTAACAACACTGGTGGAAAATGGAAAGGCTGTGAGATCCATCCCCCCCCCTAGCTAAACACTGGTGGAAAATGGAAAGGCTGTGAGATCCACCCCCCCTAGCTAAACACTGGTGGAAAATGGAAAGGCTGTGAGATCCATCCCCCCTAGCTAAACACTGGTGGAAAATGGAAAGGCTGTGAGATCCATCCTCCCTAGCTAAAC
This sequence comes from Conus canariensis, assembly GCA_033310375.1. NCBI lineage: Eukaryota > Metazoa > Mollusca > Gastropoda > Neogastropoda > Conidae > Conus > Conus canariensis. The sequence continues at coordinate 38,376,540 of CM065731.1, read as the reverse complement.
ACTGGTGGAAAATGGAAAGGCGGTGAGATCCATCCTCCCTAGCTAAACACTGGTGGAAAATGGAAAGGCGGTGAGATCCATCCTCCCTAGCTAAACACTGGTGGAAAATGGAAAGGCGGTGAGATCCATCCCCCCTAGCTAAACACTGGTGCAAAATGGAAAGGCGGTGAGATCCATCCCCCTAGCTAAACACTGGTGGAAAATGGAAAGGCGGTGAGATCCATCCTCCCTAGCTAAACACTGGTGGAAAATGGAAAGGCGGTGAGATCCATCCCCCCTAGCTAAACACTGGTGGAAAATGGAAAGGCGGTGAGATCCATCCCCCCTAGCTAAACACTGGTGGAAAATGGAAAGGCGGTGAGATCCATCCTCCCTAGCTAAACATTGGTGGAAAATGGAAAGGTTGTGAGATCCATCCCCCCTAGCTAAACACTGGTGGAAAATGGAAAGGCGGTGAGATCCATCCTCCCTAGCTAAACATTGGTGGAAAATGGAAAGGTTGTGAGATCCATCCCCCCTAGCTAAACACTGGTGGAAAATGGAAAGGTTGTGAGATCCATCCCCCGAGCTAAACACTGTTGGAAAATGGAAAGGCTGTGAGATTCACCCCCCTAGCTAAACACTGGTGGAAAATGGAAAGGCTGTGAGATCCCCCCCTCCCCCAGCTAACAACACTGGTTGAAAATGGAAAGGCTGTGAGATTCACCCCCCTAGCTAATCACTGGTTGAAAATGGAAAGGTTGTGAGATCCATCCCCCTGGCTAAACACTGCTGGAAAATGGAAAGGCTGTGAGATCCATCCCCCTGGCTAAACACTGGTGGAAAATGGAAAGGTTGTGAGATCCATCCCCCTGGCTAAACACTGGTGGAAAATGGAAAGGCTGTGAGATCCATCCCCCTGGCTAAACACTGGTGGAAAATGGAAAGGCTGTGAGATCTATCCCCAAGCTAAACACTGGTGGAAAATGGAAAGGTTGTGAGACCCATCCCCCTAGCTAAACACTGGTGGAAAATGGAAAGGCTGTGAGATCCATCCCCCCTTGCAAACAACACTGGTGAAAAATAGAAAGACTGTGAGATCCATCCTACCTAGCTAAACACTGGTGGAAAATGGAAAGGTTGTGAGATCCATCCCCCAAGCTAAACACTGGATCAGGGATGTAACAGGACACACAAAAACCAACAGACAGAGGCTGAGGATCAGGGATGTAACAGGACACACGTAAACCAACAGACAGGGGCTGAGGATCAGGGATGTAACAGGACACACATAAACCAACAGACAGGGGCTGAGGATCAGGGATGTAACAGGACACACAATAACCAACAGACAGGGGCTGAGGATCAGGGATGTAACAGGACACACAAAAACCAACAGACAGGGGCTGAGGATCAGGGATGTAACAGGACACACAAAAACCAACAGACAGGGGCTGAGGATCAGGGATGTAACAGGACACACAATAACCAACAGACAGGGGCTGAGGATCAGGGATGTAACAGGACACACAATAACCAACAGACAGGGGCTGAGGATCAGGGATGTAACAGGACACACAAAAACCAACAGACAGGGGCTGAGGATCAGGGATGTAACAGGACACACAAAAACCAACAGACAGGGGCTGAGGATCAGGGATGTAACAGGACACACAAAAACCAACAGACAGGGGCTGAGGATCAGGGATGTAACAGGACACACAAAAACCAACAGACAGGGGCTGGGGTCGACAGAAATAAAAAAGTTATGATCAAAGACAAACGGGGAAACAAAAAGAGGCATGGTAGTGTAGGGGCTGCAGAAAGGAGAGGATGCCAAGAGAAACCAAATGGCATTTCAGAAAGTCCACAGCGGAGAGTGAATTATGTGGGAAAACGCATTCCAAAGAAGTCTCAGTAGAATGAAAAATAGTGTAT
>CM065731.1:38367123-38369623 GCA_033310375.1 Conus canariensis | reverse complement strand
TGTGTGTGCGTGCGTGCATGCGTGTGTGTGTGTGTGTGTGTGTGTGTGTGTGTGTGTGTGTGTGTGTGTGTGTGTGTGTGATCCTTTCTCTCTCTGTTCTCTCTGTCTCTCTCTCTCTCTCTCTCTCTCTCTGAGCGTCCACAAATATACGTGTGCACCGGTGTGCATGTACGTAAACATGTGCTTGCTGGAATGGTGCTCGGTACTTATCCTTGGAATTTATTAGTTCATTGTAATTTAGTCCCTTGCGGATTCATTCCAAGAACTGGCCCTCAGCACTTGTGTCTTAAGAGGTTATCTTTTTATATTTTCTACTTTTCACAAGAAAATGTAGCTTGTTTTGCTCTTTCATGATTTTCTTTTGCTTCTTAGGTGGCACCTTTGGTTGGTTTTTTGAAAACTCAACAAACATACTATGGTATGGCACACCAGCCTTTTCTAGGATAGCATTCTTGTTAAAACCGAAAAGGCAGAGGCGTCAAATGACCACTTTCCGCGGTCACTGAGGAGAAACAATCAGGTTTCGAAATATCGGTATCTGACCAGGAGTTATATGCTAGTGAGTTTCCTCCCCATTGGAGAATGTCTCCTCCTTGGAGACTACAAGATTGCTGAAGGCTCATTTTGAGAAGCATGTATTTTATTATTTTTTACCCACTCGAGAACATACTGTTAGTTAGGCAGAACTATCTACCACTGCAGATATGAATGCTTATCTTCCCCCTATTTCTTCAATCTAAGACATAAGAGCAAGCTTTGTTTATAATTGAATATATATATATTGTGTGTGTGTGTTTAAAATGCAGATGCGTATGTGTGTATACATAGACAGACAGATAGATATGCGCATATTTCATGCCAAAGCGAAAGTCATGCTTACAATTTTACTTTGAAGAGTATTCATCGTGTCAGTATCATGGCTGGCTGATTTTGAAATTTGTGTTTGGATATGAACTCTTTGTGTGTGTGTGTGTGTGTACACGCAATATTGTTCACCTTTAAAGCAACACAAACGCGTGTAACTGCAACATTTCGCTTTATATTTCACCGGAAACAAACGTCAATGTAAAGATTTTTTTATAATGTCTAAAATGGTGATTTTGCAGAACTGTTTGAGTTCATTCCAACAGAATGTTGCTATGAGGAGGCCAAGAGACAAGGACTCTACTTACGACCTCTGTATGACAAAGAAGCTGAAATTGTGCCATAGAGAACAAAAATTAAAGACAACTAGCATTTGCCACCTACCCTCTGAGAGATGTAGTATGTACCATACAGTGTCTGACGACCTGTCATGTGGTAGATCGTCTCTGAGAGACCTGACGTGCCACATTCTGTCTGAGAGACCTGACATGTGCCATATACTATCTGAGAGACCAGACAGGTGCCACATACCGTTTGAGAGACCTGACATGTGACATATACTGTCTGAGAGACCTGACATGTGCCATATACTATCTGAGAGACCTGACATGTGACATATACTATCTGAGAGACCTGACATGTGCTACATACTGTCTGAGAGACCTGACATGTGCCATATATTGTCTGAGAGACCTGACATGTGCCATATACTATCTGAGAGACCTGACATTTGCCATATACGGTCTGAGAGACCTGACATGTGCCATATACTGTCTGAGAGACCTGCCATGTGCACATACCGTTTGAGAGACCTGACATGTGCCATATACTGTCTGAGAGACCTACCATGTGCCACATACTAAGAGACCTACCATGTGCCAATTCTGTCCGAGAGACCTGACATGTGCCATGTATTGTCTGAGAGACCTGATATGTGCCACTAGGAAACGAGAGACTTGCTTTGTGCCATATACTGTCTTAGAGACCTGACATGTGCCATATACTGTCTTAGAGACCTGACATGTGCCATATACTGTCTTAGAGACCTGGCATGTGCCATATACTGTCTTAGAGACCTGACATGTGCCATATACTGTCTTAGAGACCTGACATGTGTCATACAATGTCTGAGAGACTCGACGTGTGTCACTAGAAACTGAGAGACCTGACATGAGCCATATACTGTCTAAGAGCCCTACTGTGTGCCACTAGAAACTGAGAGACTTGCCATGTGCCACATACTGTCTGAGAGACTTGCCATGTGCCACATACTGTGTGATAGACCTGACATGTCTCATATACTGTCTGAGAGACCTGACGTGTTCCACACACTGTCTGAGAGATCTGACATGCGCCACACATTGTCTGGACGACCTGACATGTGCCGCATACCATCTGAGAGACCTGCCATGTGTCACATACTGTCTGAAAGACTTGCCATATGCCGCATAAAGTCTGGAAGACCTGACATGCGCCACACACCATCCGAAAGACCTGACATGTGACATTGCTGTCTAAGAGACCTACTATGTGCCACTAGAAACTGAGAGATTTGCCATGTGCCATATACTGTCTGAGAGACCTGACATGTGCCACATACTGTCTGAGAGACCTCACATGCGTTAGCAGTATGAGG
>CM065731.1:38347123-38352123 GCA_033310375.1 Conus canariensis | reverse complement strand
TTCTGGTACTCTTCTTTGCCAGGGAAAGGACTGTATCCAGTGGGACACAGATGAATGTGAAGTCATCCGACATGTCATTCAAACCTACCAAAGAAACGATGACCATATTACTCTGACAAAATCACTGCTGAACACACCAGTGACCTTTCTGGGCTCGGTGTCCTATGATGTTCAACTACAAACACCAGCGATGCCAGTTTCAGCTATGGAAAAGCCAGCGTATGTTAAAGACTCTTCTCTCCATGCATACTCAGTATCTCCACTGCACGTAACCCATGAAACAATTTTGCCCACAGGTTTTGTACTCCTCCCTCCTACCCCACAATTCAGCGGTAAAGAATCTTCTGTTGCACACACTGACATGTCCTCTGAGTCAGATGTAGGACATCCTGCCATATCAGAAACAAAGCCATCTGAAATGGATACTGACCAGTCAGCCTTTGTGGAGCAACGCAACTCACCAGATCAACCTGACGCAAAGAACGAGTCCCATGTCCCCTCAACTCCTCCTATGTCCCACGTCCCGTCAGTTCCTCCTCCCACACTCCAAATCCCCACTACTCCTCTGCATATCATGAAGATGGGCCGTTCACAAATGAAAAAACTCCGCAAACGTACCCTTTGTTTTACTCCCACACAGAAAAAGACACCTACCAAAGCATTATCTCTGGCCTTCTATACTGGGAGATTCCAGCAACTGCAAGAGGCTGTTTCAGATCTCCAGCTCTCTCTTTCTGGCCTTCAGACATCAGTGTCTGAACAGATGGAGGACGTCAAGGTGTGTGCAAAGAATGAAATGCGGACACACATAGCCTCTAACTTCGACGTTCTCCACTCACTTGTTCATTCTCTCGAAGCAAGAATTTGTGACCTCGATAAACAAGTCATCACATTAAGTAACGAGAACCATTCGTTAAAAACTCAGCTGGGTAATATATACAGCGACGTGAAAAAGCTGACACCAGCCAGATCATGCGACGCCAGTACACAATGTGAAGGTGACGACACAGATTCAAAAAGTTCGCCCATTGATGTGATCTCCACCAGTACACAGTGTGTAGGTGGCAAGACAGCTCTGGAAAATACTTCCTTAGATGTAGTCTCCACCACTCCCTACAGCAAGTCACCGAGGCTCCACGAACATGTACCAGCAAAGAGCCAATCGACCATCATCAACAGGGAGATTCTCAGCAACCAACTGTGAATGACCATGGAACAAGGCACAACTCCCCAGCTCCTGACTGTAAGCCTCTGTCTACCTGCGGACAAGAAGGCAGCCGGTGTCCTCAAGAAGACAGTGTTGTGTACTCAGTCCAGACCTCCAATCGATTCAGCCCTCTCACTAATCAAGCTGATGCTTTAACCAATTCTGCCAACATCAGACCTCGAACAACAATCAATTCAGGTAGAGGTACCGACCGTCCTTCTACAAATCTAAAGGAAGTGTCCCGAAAGAACACTGCACGCAATATTTTGTCTACTCGTTCTGTATCTGACGGAGCTTCAGTTCTCCTGATAGGAGATTCCGTCACGAGAGACATCGACCTCCGAAGAATAGCGCCCCGTCAAGAAATTGTGTCCAAAATCCATGTACCAGGTTTGTGTGTTTCTGACCTGACAGAGTGGCTGCAGCACCAACGTGGTTCTCCCAGTCTCAGAACAGTAGCCATACATGTGGGGGTAAATGACTGTAGATCCACAGGAGAAATCACTAAAGAGACATGGTGTGACTTAATACATTTAACTTCTCAGGTATTCCCCAACGCTAGAATCATCCTCAGCTCAATAATACCTGCACGAGGCAAACACCACTTAAATACTGTGATAGAACCATCCACTCTGAACATGCAAAAAGCCTGTGAAATCCTGAACTCGGGCTTCATTGATAACTACCCCACCTTCACAACTAGTACAGGTAAACCCAAACTGGCTCTGTACGCCAGTCTTATTCATCCCAGTGAAGCAGGCGCTGCTAGACTTGCACAGAATCTCAGGAAAACCTTTTTCCACTCTCAAGCCTTTGAGTCTAAATCAAAACCAAAAGAACATGTCGCCCCGAGATTTCGTGGTAATACATACCCAAACAACTGTTAAAAACAGCAATCAGTATCCACAGAATAGTCTAAGGAATACAGACTCAGAATTTAATCAGCATAGCAATATCCCACCCCATGACTGCCCTCCTATGGAATCAATGAATCATTATCCCCCTCTTTTTCACAGAGAAAACCGCTTACCAAAACAAATGTCAAGTACCTCTGCTAGAACGTTCCAGGGCCCAACCTCCCCACCCTTCCCTTCCACACATAACGAAGTTCCAACAAGTCAGTCCAGTGAATCCCAATCATATTATCCCCACTACTCTGAAACAAATACAGTTCCCTCAGTTCAAGGTGGAAGGATGCATGAACCGATCTTTAGACCCGACATTCCCGTGAACATGACACAGTCCCTGCTATTCCATACGACCATTTTTTGAGATTGATGGCATACTACATGAATTCTCGCCATAGTTACCAGCGCCCATTTCCGTGTTGAGAACACAATGTGTGTGAGTATGCGCGCGCGCGCGCGCGCGCGCGTGTGTGTGTGTGTGTGTGTGTGTGTGTGCGTGCTCGTGTATATGTGCATGTGCGTGTGTGTATGAATATTGCAGTTGCTGGACTTGAATGGAGCCCATCATTCTTTTGCAGACTCCTCTCGATTTGTTGCTGGATTTGTACCGACGTTTTTTTTTTTTGTTTGTTTTTGTTTTGTTTTTTTATTGCGTAGCGTGTCAAAAGTGACGTGTGCGTGCATATACTTTTTCTTCTAATTACAAGTGTTCTTTTGTATTTTAGGGTATTCTAAATTACTGTTGTTGCGTTGGTTTAACAAAGGCCCGTTTTCTAAAGGTTTTTTTTTTTTTTTTTTTTTTTTTCAATACATACAAGATTTGTTTTCTCCTTTCAGGGAGCAGAAAAAAAACAACATTTTTTGGCGGACAACCTATCCATATCTGACAAGGGTTTCACGCTTTCTGTTGTGTCCATGGTTTGATCATAATTTTATATTGTTACCGCTATAGTTTTTTTTTTTTCTTGTGAATATCATTTTCACCGGCAATTTCTGGACTTACAACTACATGATCTGATGTGTTAACTGCCTTTAATTTGCGATCGTAAGAACTGCGTGTAATGCGCCTTTTTTGTTAGTATACGCAGTGCACTTAAATAGTCATCATGTCATCTACTTTAGATACATGGCCTTCAAAAGAGGAACTTCGCATCGGTTATTTAAATATAAACAGTGCCAGAAATAAGACAGATGAAATCGCTGCAATACTTCACAACAATGGTAATAGCTTTCATGTGTTTTGTATAGCAGAGTCTTGGCTAACCGATATATTCCAGATTCTGATATGTGCATGCCAAATTATGATGCAGTCTGATTAGACCCAAAAGCACCTAGAACAACAGGTTTACTTCTTTACCTTGCTAAATCATTAACCTTCAAAAGAAAAGAGTATCTTGAAAAATACAACGTAGAATCCGTCTGGATAGAATTAAATCTTAAACACTGTAAGCCAGTAATGGTAGGATTCCTATACAGAAACCCAGCAGAAACCACTGATTGGTTCGATAGGTTTAATTTAATGATGGATGCCGCAATACTGGAATCAAAGGAAATCATTCTTTTTGGAGACTTTAACATAGACTTAACTGTGCCTGGGACTAAATGGAATCATACTTATGCAATGTATGGGTTGGAACAAATAATCGATCGTCCTATTCGAATCACTGAACAAACGGAAACTCTTATTGATCACATTTACGTCAACACTAAAGATAATATAGTGGAAATGTGTTCTGTACAGACAGGCTGTAGTGACCATTGTTCAGTTTGTCTAACATGGTCAAAGAAAGTTGTCAAAATTCCTAAGTCTGGACATAAGGAAATTTTTTTATAGACGCTTCACGCATTTTGATAAAAATGCCTTCCTTAATGATTTGCTTCACTCTGAATTAGATTACATTTATCAGATTAGGAACCCTGACGATGCTGTGAACTTTTGGATAAGTACATTCAATTCAGTATATGATAAACACGCGCCGTTTGTAAGAAAAAGAGTGAAACATGTCATTAAACCCCCATGGTTAACAAAGGAGATAGACAATGAGCTATACAAAAGAGAGCATATCCTCAAGTCAAAGGATAAAGTGTCGTTCAGAAAACAAAGGAATAAAGTAAATTCCATGAAGAGAAAAGCAAAGAAACAATATTTTCAAAATTTAGTTTCGTCTTCTCAAAATTAAAACTTAATTTGGAAAGCTGTCAATCTCTTGACTAACAATAATTCAAGAATGCAAAATCCAATAAAAGAAATATCACCAGAAGACTTCAACTTTCATTTTGCAAATATAACTAAGGATGTTATTGTAAATGATAAAACAAAGTACAATGATCTATGTATGTTAGAAAAATACTGTCGATGTAAAAACATTTCTTCGTGTTTTGACATACCACCATTGTCATTACATGAAGTATTTGATTATTTAACAACTTAAAACAGTCAGGGACAAGGGACTTAGATGGAATTGATGGCAAGATACTAAAAATCGCTTCATTGACCATTGCTGAGACACTCACTTACGTTTATAATTTGTGTATTGATAAAAGCCACTTTCCCGTAAGTTTTAAATAAGCAAAAGTTATACCTTTATATAAAAAAGGTGATCCCACCAATATCTCAAACTATAGACCTATCTCAATATTATCCCTGTTGTCTAAACCACTCGAAAAACATGTTCAAACACACCTATATTCTCATCTTAAATATTACGATCTGATTCATGAAAATCAATCAGGTTTTCGAGAAAATCACTCTTGTCACACTGCTCTTGTACAACTGATCGATAGATGTCTTACGATATTAACAATAATGACCTTACTGGAATTCTTTTTGTAGATTTTGCAAAAGCGTTTGACGTTATAAACCACTCCCTTCTAATAAAAAAAAA
>CM065731.1:38314623-38342123 GCA_033310375.1 Conus canariensis | reverse complement strand
CTGTGGTAACGTCTCATTTCCATGACTTGGACTCTCCTTTCCACATTAGCTGTAAATGTCCATGGCCAGCATGCGTATATAAAAGGTGGAATATACCAGTGCACCCAGATGCCGAATCTCGTGTTATATGCAGATATTCTGTTTCTTCCACACAGGTTTATTCTGGACAGTGTTGTGATTGTCTTTGTTTCCCTTCAGATGATTTCTGGTTTGGAAACCTCACTGTTAGAGACGGATGTACTGTCCGTGAACTATAGAACAGATTCTAGCTTGTGACCGTGGACAGTGACACTAGCAGCAAGGATGTTTTCTTAGCGCTGATTTCCATGGCTATCTTGTCGATGTTTCATCCAGTCATTTAGCAAGCCTGGCGAGTTCTTGTTCCCTGCCTGCCACGACATCGACGTCATTTGCAAATCTAAGGTCTGTGATGGGTCTTTTCTCCAACGCTAATATAATCTTTAAGTGTGTTTGTGTGTGTGTGTGTGTGTGTGTGTGTGTGTGTGGTGCGTGCGTGCGTGCGTGCGTGCGTGCGTGCGTGCGTGCGTGCGCGCGCGCGCGCGCGTGTGTGTGTGTGGGTGAGAGAGAGAGAGAAAGAGAGAGAGAGAGAACAATTAGGACGTGGTTAGAACAGTGAGGGAGATAGAAAGACGGCAGCACTGACGGACTCCATCTAAAGTAGAGAACCATTCTCCTATAGCAGTCCGTATGAGCACCACACTAGTCGCTTTGAAGTACAGTTGTTAGATTGTGTTGATAAGCTTCTGCCTGAAGTTAAATTTCTTTATTGTGGCCCGGAGTGTTTTCTGCGAGACTTTGTAGAGCACGGTGAAATCTTTGAGGACGTGGTGAATCTTCCTCTGGTGCCAGAGATGTTTGTTTTATCAAAAGGAAGCGGCGGAGGGGGGGGGGGGGGGGTAATACTCTGTTCGATGGTATTCTGCCTTTCCATAGTGCAGCCTGCTCTTCAGCGGTGATGGTATCTGCTTGTGATGGCAGTCTCTTCAGAATGAATAGGAGCATTACTTGGCTGGTATGGCTGATCAAGCTTACAGTGCCGAAGTTCTGGCAGAGTTGGAGATGCCCTTTCTTGGGGAGGGTGACGATTAGTGACTGAATCCACGGCGTGGGCCACTCCTCAGTGTGCCAGAGTTTGTTGCTGACGGCAGTCAGGATGTCGATGACTGCCTCTCCGTCATGTTTCAAAAGTTCTGCAGACATGTTGCCGAGGCTTGCAGCCTTCACACACTTCACAGATTTCATTGTGGGTAGGACTCTCTCACGGAAGATCATAAAGTCATCGTCATTCGAGGAATCCTGTGTTGTCAGTACATTTGGGTCCCCTGTTTTCGGTTTGATGTGGTGCCTAGAGAAATATTCAGTGTACCTATTAACGAGGACATCTTCCTCTGTGAGATACTTGCTATCTTTCCAGCTGGTTGATCTGTAACCGTTTCTGAGCGTCCATGATTTTTTTTCAAATCATCCAGTCTCTGTTCACCAGATACTAATCATTAAGAGTCAAACACACAGACACACAATCGCGAGTGCGCACGGACGTGTGCATGGAGAGAAACAGGCAGCTATTTTGTATAGCAAGCAGTGGGATGCTTTTATGCACACTGTTGGCATACAGTTCTTCACGAGATTTTCGTGGCGAAAATACATATCTGCTCTGTGTGTGTGTGTGTGTGTGTGTGTGTGTGTGTGTGTGTGTGTGTGTGTGTGTGTGTGTGTATAACAATTAAAGTAGTGGAAGAAAACAAGTGCAGGCCAACAATTCCTCAGTCATTATAGTAATGACTTGGCAAAGATTTGAATTAAATAAAAACAAAACAAACAAAAAAAAAACTGAAGATAAAGAAAATGGGGGAATATATTTAAACTATAATAAACCCTTCACTAGCTGCCTGAGGGAACCATCGTACTCCCCTTTGAAGGCAGTTCTATTTGTATTGCCTGCTCCTAGGCCTTTCGTCCTCTGGATCGGACTCATCAGGGAGACACGACTGATTGTGTCTGTGCTCTTGGTGTCAAATAGAGACACACCACAGTCCATAATTCTGTGGTGTGTGTGTGTGTGTGTGTGTGTGTGTGTGTGTGTGTGTGTGTGTGTGTGTGTGTGTGTGTGTGCGTGCGTGCGTGTGTGCATGCTTGCGTGCGTGCGTGCGTGTGTATGTATGGTGTGCATGTGTGTGTGTGTGTGTGTGTGTGTGTGTGTGTGTGTGTGTGTGTGTGTGACATCTTAGGGAAAAGTGACGTCGATCGCACACACAATGGTATCTTCTGTGAGCAATTATGCCCATTGTCTTCTTAACGGAATGCCCTGTGCGTGCCCAATGTGAACACAGCGCAGGATTCCAACGGTGGAGCAGGATTGCTTCCAGCTGAACAAATCTTAAATAATTGTTAGCGAACTGCAAAGAAAAAAAAAGAAAAAAAGAGAAAAAAAAACAAAACAAAAAAACGTGGACAAACGAATCACAAGACAAAACACGACGCGTTGAGACCTCTTAGGTCTTCTTCAGGCAAGATACAAAACAATTAGACAACGAAGATGAACGAGCAATCACTTATCTTCAACCACTTCAGCGCAAGATAGGCGTTGAATGAAAACGAGGCTGTCCGAAGGGAGATAATGTGTGAGTCAAGGTAGTAATGATGATGATTATATTACTGATAGGAATACTAATAATGGTAATGATGATGATCAAAATATTGAAAAATAAAATAATAAAAACAGGATTACTACCACTTTTGGTGATAATATGGCAATAGCAGTTGTAGTATGGGAAAAGGAGAGTGGGTAAGAGGATTCTTAAACAGCATGGCTGCCGTGGCAATAGTCTTAGTGGCGATGGCAATGGTGATGTTAATGCTAGTGATGGTAATATCAAGACTAACAATCGTATTAATGATGATAATGCTAACAACTATAGTGAAGGTAATGGTAATAATGGTACTGATAATAAAAAGCATGATACACAAATATATACATTTAAACACACACACACACACACACACACACACACACACACACACACACACACACACACACACACACACACATATATATATATATATATATATGATAATAATGAATTTTTTTAAACATAAGAACAATAGAAATAATGATAATAGAATGAATAGATTAAAAATATAACAATATTAATAATAGTAATGTTAATAATAATAATACTCATACTAATACTAAGGGTAAAAAACCAAGGGGAGGAGGGGGAGGGGAGGACAGGAAGAACAAAGAGAAGATGGAAGGTACAAATTATGGGAAGGACAGAATCTAATAGGTATAGTAATAATTATGATATGTATATTAATAGTTTTGATAATAATTGTGATCGCAACCATATAGTAATGATGATAATGCTATAGGAGGCTAGACAAGTGGTAAGCTGGAATGTCAGAAATATTGTAAAGAATAATGATCATATTAATGATAATATTGGTTATAAATATAACAATTGTAACAGTTATTAAGGTGTTTTTTGTTTATTTTTTTTAATGTTATTTTATTTTATTTATTTCATTTTCTTTAATAAGGGTGATGATGGTAGTGCTGATAATGATGGTGTGATGACAGTGCTACTGAGAGCGAAAACAACACAAGTAATATTAGTACCAGTAATAGTAGGTGGAAAGGAATGGAGTTGGTCAATGAGTAAAAGTTAGTAGTACTACTGGAGTAGGGAGAAGGTGGTGAGGATAAATATTGTAATGCTGATGATATTAACAGTAGGTGAAAAGGAATAGGAATGATCAAAGAGTGAAAAGGTAACAGTAGTACTGGAGCAGAGGAGAGGGAGACGGTTAGGGGAAAAAAAGAAAGGAGACAGGGAGACAAGGAAAAAGGACGGAAATGTGTATGTATGTGTGTGTTTCGTTTGTCCACGGTTTGTTTTTGTTTGTTTGTTTTTTTCGCGGTTCGCTAACATTTAGTTAAGATTTGTTTAGATTTCTGCCTGCAGTCGTCTCATTTTGCAGGTAGACCTGCTTACAGCTGGCTTTGTTCGGCAGTTGAGGACAGTGCTTCTCTGAGTCCCATCCGCACCTTTGGGTGTATCTTTTTTTCTTGTCTGCCTTTTGGCCGACTCTGAGGAAAGGCTCAGTGACGGTGAGGAAAAACCCCTTGACCACAGAGAAAGTCCTGTTGACAGCGGGAAAGACTGTAACCAGGGATTGTCTTCAGAGGGTACATAAGATCTCGTGGCAAAGGCTTGGCCGTGTCAAGAGTTGTACTGTTTTCAACTATCACTGGAACAGCAACGAGTGATGCTGCGGGATGCACACGGCAGTTGCTTGACGGTGGCATTTTTCGCCGGTGGGCTCTGGAGAAAAATGGGCTGCTACACCCACGGGAACGCTCCCGTGGAGGTTCTGCTATGTCACATCCAGGGGGTCATTACACAATGGAATCTGCCAGGGAGCAATTATGCCCCGTAACGTCCTTATGGAATGCACTGTGCGTGCCTGCACCCTATGTGAACACAGTGCAGACTTCCAAGGGTGGTGTAGGATTGCTCCCAGCTAATTTGTTCGGTGGTTGAGGACAGTGCTTATCTGAGTTTCACCCGCACACTCGCGAGTATCTTTTACACACATTGGCAGCTGATCAATGAATTTCGCTTCTCATATACTTTAATTGTCATACAACAAATAAAGAGAGTCGATGAAATACCAATTCTAGCAAGAACACACACACACACACACACACACACACACACACACACACACACACACACACACACACACACATATATATATATATATATATATATATATATAATACATACATACATACATACATACATACATACATACATACATACATACATACATACATGGTCAATCAGTGGAAGATTGCATGCAAGTAAAGGCTGTCCTGCAGAATTCTTAGCTGGTGATAATGATTGACTTATTTAACAATAGAGCTGACCACTCTGACTTTTGACGCTTTTTGATCTCCCTTGCATCCTCAAATGGATCCTCAAGCGTAGGTTCAAAGATGTACCCTTACATTTTATACGGTCTACATATGACTTTAGCTTTTCAGCACTTTATTTCTTTTAACACACTTTGTTTTTGTTTCATTTTTCTACCCTTCACTGGCTGCGTTGGGGAGCTGTTGGGTTCCGTTTTCGAACCCTTGGTGGTGCGAACACTGCAGAATTATAGACTGTGGTACATCTCTATTTGATGCCAAGAGAGCACAGACACAATCAGCAGTGCCTCCCTGACGAGTCTGATTCAGCGGATAAAAGGCCTCGGAGCAGGCAATATGAATGGTTCTGTCTTCACTACGGGTTACAATGGTCCCCATAGGCTGCTAGTGAAGGATTTCACATTCATTATACATTTCCCTGAGTTTTCATTTTCATTTTCTTTATCTCTCTCCCCCCCCCCCCCCCCCCCCTTCTTTTTTATATACGAATCTTTGCCACGTCATGAACATAATCATGGGGGAACCCTTAGACTCCACTTGTTTTCTCCCACTACTAAATGGTTCAGCATATTATTTGCTTGGTCAGCCAGTGGGAGATTGTATCTCTTAGGATATCCAACTAAAGGCTGTCCTGCACAATTTTTAGCTGCTGATAATGCTCGGGTTATTTGACAGTAGAGCTGACCACTCTGACTGTTGACACTTTTTGCCCTACCTTGCATCCTTAAATGGGTCCTCAAGCGTAGGCTCAAAGATGTACCCTTACATTTTATATAGGTTTACATATGATTATAGTTTTTCGGCAGTTTATTTCTTTAATACAATTTTGTTTTCGTTTTACGTTTCTACCCTTCGCTGACTGTTTTGGGGAGCTATTGGATTCAGTTTTTTGAACTCTTGGTGGTGCGAGCACTGCAGTATTATCGACTGTGGTATATCTCTATTTGATACCAAGGGAGCACGGACACAGAAAGCTGTGCCTCCCAGACAAGTCTCATCCAGTGGACGAAAGGCCTCAGAGCAGGCAATATAAATAGTTCTGTCTATAGGATGGGTTATAATGGTCCCCGTTTGCTGCTAGTAAGGATGTTACATTTATGATACATTTCCCTGACTTTTCATTCTCATTTTCCATATCTTTCCTCCCCCACCCGCCTTATTTATTTATTTTTAAATCTTCAAATCTTTGCCAAGTCAATAATGTAATGATGGAGGAATTGGTAGCCTGCTGTTGGTTTCTCCCACTTCTAAATTGTTCAGCATATATAGATATGTAGATAGATAGGTAGGTAGAAAGACATCTCTCTCTCTCTCTCTCTTTATATATGTATATACATACATATATATATATATATATATATATATATATATATATTATATGTATGTGTGTGTGTGTGTGTGTGTGTGTGTGTGTGGTGTGCGTGCGTGCGTGTGTGTGTATGTGTGTGTGTGTGTGTGTGTGTGTGTGTGTGTGGTGTGTGTGTGTGTGTGTGGACAGATACTTACAGAGAACATACAAGTTAACTAGTTATGTTTTTTCTTCATTGGTGGATGTATCCTTTCTGACAATAAACGGAAGAATAGTTGTCTCATTTATGGAAATCTTTGCAATGAAACTATAGGTATCTGAGGACATGACAAGTGGACAGTGGGAGTGTGAACATGGAAAATGACAACAGAAAACATCTTTATAAATCGAATACCTGAATCTATTTTGCATGACATAAACTGTCCTCTGCCAGATCTCATATCAATAGAAATTAACTTGACCTTCTTGGGCTCTGCGGCGTAATGGGGAACTCTTACATTTTGAAGCCTCTTTTGGCCTTTTGTAGTTTCATACTGAGACAGGTCCAAGTGCTCTTTAAAGAGCAAAATCATCTGCCGTTGCTTCCTCCGGTGACTGTCGTATCTGTTGGTCTGCAGAGGTGCTGAGGTTACTTATGGACCACGAGTTATGGGTCTCGGGGGATGATTCCAGTCAGGAGAAGCATTTACGTAGGGGATTTCCCAACCCCAACCAAATGCTGCCCGGGGCACGACAGTCCACTGCCCCAAAGGCGCCCACATGCTCAGCTAGAAAGACTAGAACCACATGAGTTAATCCATATAATGAATGCATCCGTCAGAGTGACACCGACATGTTATGACCAAGGCTGCAGAAGACAGTATCTACGTGGCCTAGCTGACGTTGGGATATACTATGTCAGGAATGTTAGAGTGCAGCCCTCTCCTGTCACTCCGTGTAAGGGTGTGGAGGGGCTGGGCAGAGTGAGAGCTGTGTGGGCATGGAAGATGAGAGCGACAACACACACACACACACACACACACACACACACACACACACACACACACACACACACACACACACGCACACACAGCACGCAACGCAGCACAACGCACACACACACACACACACACACACACACACACACACACACAACACATCAAGCTCGCATGCACATACACAGAGTGAATGCCATAATACCTCCTGTTTCATCACCACGGCTCACCCCAACACAGGGAGCCCTTTATTCATCAGTTAAGTCTTCAATCAATCTTCCAATGCAGTATTTCATATTCATCAGTTAGGTCTTCAATCAATCTTCCAATGCAGTATTTCATTATTTGCTTGCACCTTGGTTACAGTTAACGAGGAAGTCTCCGGGGGAATACTTTCCAGGCCAGAGAGTGTCGGTCTCAGCATATGATTCGCCGCATGTCAGCGCAATGGCCACACGGATTCCTGGAGGAAGGTTTCTAAAAGGCTGTCCTACACCAGTTCGGTTGTAGATATAAAGCCCGTATAGGTATCCTGATAAGGTTTGGTAGACAACGAGGTAGCTGGAGACAAGCAATATTGTTGTATTAGTAATTAAGTTGGTTTAACAATCATCACGAACAGGTGAGTACACAGACATGTGGGCAGACACAAAGATGGCGTAAGGACATGCACCAAAAACTAGACAGACTATTGATGAATATGGACTTGCCAAAACTTAGGACCTCCTTTAACAACAAACAAGACTGTGTTTAAATGAGCATGCTAAAAGCACCCTGGGCAGTTTTCTGAATAGAGTGCTATGTAAGTATCCATCATTGTTATCATTAAAAATAATGCTGATTTTTTAAAATTAAGGAACACATTTCATTGCAAAACAGTCACGATTTTGCAAACGTGTCATGGATAACGTTTGCTCGTGGCAGCTAGAACATTGGTTTACAACTTTATTTCAAGAATGCTTCGCTTCTGTCATGTTCTGTTGCCCTGTTGTGTTTCTTTAGCCCTCGTTTAGAGGAGGGGTGAACATGGAGGACAACGACCATAAAGCAGTAATGAGAATCGTGTGGCCGGCACTTTGGCAGAATGCTGCTTGCTTAGTCTCATGCTGCCCTGTAGGCTTTGAATGCCCGATCCACCTGACTACTTCCTCTGCGCAAAGGATCGCTGCAAAGGGCGACCCCCCCACCCCCCACCCCCTACCCCCCCTCCTTAACGTCCCCTTTTCTCATCGCCTTTGCCCTGATAAACCTACCCACCAGGTCTGCTAACGCATTTTCAGTGGTGAAACAAGTCGGCTTTGGAACCAGAACTTGATTGTTGGGAGCATGCCTTCACTGGCTAAACCTCATGACACTTCATCTTTTATGTGATGAATGCCTTGTTTCAGCCTTTTTCAATGTTTGTCCTTGTTGCAGGATGCATGGTGTTTTCTGACCTCAAAACTTGGGCGTCTGACATCACTACATCTGAGGTCAGAAGAACGCTGGGGTGTGTCTGCACCCTGCTGTCCAGAAACCAGCACATGCAGAACGGAGAGCCCCGGGCATCACTGTGCCTGAAGAAGAGCGCTGAGAGGACAGTGAAGGAAACCCGTACGCTACCGGTATACCCTAATAGCGCCCACAAGCTACCCCATTAGCGTCCGCAAGTTACCCCAATAACGACCAAAAGTTACTCGATAGCGCCCTACATTTATCTCAATAGCATCCTCAGGTTTCCCAACAGTGGCCACAAGCTACCCAATAGTGCACACAAGTTATCCCAACACCTCTCACAAGTTACCGAAATAGCGCCCAAAAGTTACCCCAATACCGTTCAAAACTTACCCCAATAGCGCCCTCACAGTATCCCAACTGCACCCATAAGTTACCCAAATAGCGCCCACAAGTTAACCCAGTAGCGCTTACAAGTTCCCCACTGGCGCCCATACGTTACTCAACAGCGCCCACCTGTTACCCCAACAGCGCCCACCTGTTACCCCAACAGCGCCCACCTGTTACCCCAACAGCGCCCACGCGTTACCCCAATACCGCCCTCAAGTTACCCCAAAAGCACCTACAGGTTGCTCAATAGCGTCCAAAGATTACTCAATAGCGCGCCAAAGTTACCCTAGTAACTCCCACAAGTTTCCCCAATAGCGCCCACATGTTACCCCAAAAGCGCTCACAAGTTACCCCAATAGCATCCATAGATTACCCCAATAGCGTCCACAGGTTATCCCAGTGACGCCGACAAGTTATATCAATAGCACTTATAGTTATTATATAAATTATTATATATTAATAAATATTATATATTATTATTATATAAATAGTTATTGAGGTAACTTAAGAGCGCTGTTGTAGTAGCTTGTGTGTGCTATTGGTGCGACTTGTAAGTTACCTCAATAACGCCCGCAGCTTGCCCCTTTAGCACAATCAAGTTACAATAATAGTGCCCACAAGTCACCTCAATAGCGCCCACAGGTTACAACAGCGCCCACAAATTACCCTGATAGAACCGACGACTTACCCATTAACGCCCTTAAGTTACTCCATGGCGTCCACAAATAACTCAACAGCGCACACAAGTTATTCCAATAGTGTACACAAGTTATCCAAATAGTGTACACAAGTTATCCAAATAGCGCCCACAAGTTATCCCAATAGCGCCCACAAGTTATCCCATAAACGTCCACAAATTACTCAATAGCGCCCACAAGTTATCCCAATAGCGCCCACAAGTTACCCATAAACGTCCACAAATTACTCAATAGCGCCCACAAGTTATCCCAATAGCGCCCACAAGTTATCCCAATAGCGCCCACAAGTTATCCCAATAGCGCCCACAAGTTACCCCATAAACGTCCACAAATTACTCAATAGCGCCCACAAGTTATCCCAATAGCGCCCACAAGTTATCCCAATAGCGCCCACAAGTTATCCCAATAGCGCCCACAAGTTACCCCATTAACGCCCACATGCTACTCAGTAGCGTCCAAAAGTTATCCCAATAGCCCCACAAATTACCCGAACACCGCTCACCGCCCACGTTTTATCAACAGCGCCCACAGATCACCCCAAAAGCGCCACAAGCCAGCCCAACAGCACTGACAACTTACTCCAATAACGCCCACACGTTACCCGGATACCACTCACAAGTAACTGCGATAGCACTCAAAAGTTACCCAAGAGCACTCTTAAGTTACAACAATGGCGCCCAAAAGTTTCTCCAATAGCGCCCACAAGTTCTTTTTTTTTTACTGCCCCATCTTCTGTGCCACCTCAGTGGCAGTGCACCCACGCCGCTCGGTCCTACACCCCATCCACAGCCACAGCCCTGTCAGTCCCGCCACAGCCACTGCCCTGGCAATCCACAGGGAGCAGTCACTGTCGAGTCATCAAGAGGCAACCTACCAGAGGAGACACTGCACTACTGCCGAGTCACTTCGGTGATGTTCAGTGGCGCCTGGTTTGATCCAACATACGCAGGACACCACCCACTAAACCCCATATCGACGACAATAATTGCTGAGTCACGGAGCCGGCGACCCCGACGGAACCAAACCAAGGCCAAGACATGAAGAGGACATCGAAACTGAGGTCACCATGAGAGCAAGGCATGAAGGGCCACAGAATTTGGGACTTTTTTTATGCTGATCGATGACAATGAGGATGAGGAAGATGATGCTAGGTATTTCCATTCCAGTCTGAGACTACATGACAGGGCTGTACTCTACGCTTCCTTTCATAATATATCCCGCCGTCAACCAGGCCTGAGAAATACAGACACCTACAGTGTTGGTCAGGAAATTTGAGCAACACACTCAGAGACGCATCCATTAAGTGGATGAAACTCGACTGTGTGGTCCCAGTCTTCCCAACTGCGCCCGTAGCAAACTCAAGTCTGGGTAGGAGCAGGTCGTGGCAGAAAAATCCCACATGTCTCCGATGGGGAATCGAACCCACGACCTCCCAGCCGGGAGTCCGCGACGCTAACTACTTCGCCATGGCGGCTGGTAGCGCCCACAAGTTACCCCAATACCACCCACAAGTTACCCCCAAAGCGCCCACAAGATATCCATAGCACTCACAAGTTACTCCAATAGTGCCCACACGTTACCTCAGTATCACTCAAAAGCTACTTCAATAGCGACCACAAGATACCCCAACAGCGCCCACGAATTACCACGATAGCACTCATAAGTTACCCTACTAGCTCCCGCAAGCTACCCAAATAGTTCTCATAAGTTACGCTGAGAATGCCCGCAAATCACAACAGCACCTACAAGTTACTCCAATAGCACCCACAAGTTATCCCAATAGCGCCCACAAGTTATCCCGATAGCGCCTACAAGTTATCCCAATAGCACCCACAAGTTATCCCAATAGCGCCCACAAGTTATCCCAATAGCACCTACAAGTTATCCCAATAGCACCCACAAGTTATCCCAATAGCGCCCACAAGTTATCCCAATAGCACCCACAAGTTATCCCAATAGCGCCTACAAGTTATCCCAATAGCACCCACAAGTTATCCCAATAGCGCCCACAAGTTATCCTGATAGCGCCCACAAGTTATCCCAATAGCGCCTACAAGTTATCCCAATAGCGCCCACAAGTTATCCCAATAGCGCCCACAAGTTATCCCAATAGCGCCCACAAGTTACCCCAATAGCGCCCACAAGTTACCCCAATAGCACCTACAAGTTATCCCAATAGCGCCCACAAGTTATCCCAATAGCGCCCACAAGTTACCCCAATAGCACCTACAAGTTATCCCAATAGCGCCCACAAGTTATCCCAATAGCGCCCACAAGTTACCCCAATAGCGCCCACAAGTTACCCCAATAGCACCTACAAGTTATCCCAATAGCGCCCACAAGTTACCCCAATAGCGCCCACAAGTTATCCCAATAGCGCCCACAAGTTACCCCAATAGCGCCCACAAGTTATCCCAATAGCGCCCACAAGTTATCCCAATAGCGCCCACAAGTTATCCCGATAGCGCCTACAAGTTATCCCGATAGCGCCCACAAGTTATCCCAATAGCGCCCACAAGTTATCCAATAGCGCCCACAAGTTACCCCAATAGCACCCACAAGTTATCCCGATAGCGCCTACAAGTTACTCCAATAGCGCCCACAAGTTATCCCGATAGCGCCTACAAGTTACTCCAATAGCGCCTACAAGTTATCCCGATAGCGCCCACAAGTTATCCCGATAGCGCCTACAAGTTACTCCAATAGCGCCCACAAGTTATCCCGATAGCGCCCACAAGTTATCCCGATAGCGCCCACAAGTTATCCCGATAGCGCCTACAAGTTACTCCAATAGCGCCTACAAGTCACTCCAATAGCGCCCACAAGTTATCCCGATAGCGCCTACAAGTTATCCCGATAGCGCCTACAAGTTATCCCGATAGCGCCTACAAGTTATCCCGATAGCGCCTACAAGTTACTCCAATAGCGCCTACAAGTTATCCCGATAGCGCCTACAAGTTATCCCGATAGCGCCTACAAGTTATCCCGATAGCGCCCACAGCTTAGATCAACAGCGCCCACAAGTTATCCCGATAGCGCCTACAAGTTATCCCGATAGCGCCTACAAGTTATCCCGATAGCGCCTACAAGTTATCCCGATAGCGCCTACAAGTTATCCCGATAGCGCCTACAAGTTATCCCGATAGCGCCCACAGCTTAGATCAACAGCGCCCACAAGTTACCCCAATAGCGCCTACAAGTTACCCCAATAGCGCCTACAAGTTACACAATCACCCACAAGTTACCCCAATAGCGCCTACAAGTTACACAATCACGCCACAAGTTACCCCAATAGCGCCTACAAGTTACACAATCACGCCACAAGTTACCCCAATAGCGCCTACAAGTTACACAATCACGCCACAAGTTACCCCAATAGCGCCTACAAGTTACACAATCACGCCACAAGTTACCCCAATAGCGCCTACAAGTTACACAATCACGCCACAAGTTACCTCAATAGCGCCTACAAGTTACACAATCACGCCACAAGTTACCCCAATAGCGCCTACAAGTTACACAATCACCCACAAGTTACCCCAATAGCGCCTACAAGTTACACAATCACCCACAAGTTACCCCAATAGCGCCTACAAGTTACACAATCACGCCACAAGTTACCCCAATAGCGCCTACAAGTTACACAATCACGCCACAAGTTACCCCAATAGCGCCTACAAGTTACACAATCACGCCACAAGTTACCCCAATAGCGCCTACAAGTTACACAATCACGCCACAAGTTACCCCAATAGCGCCTACAAGTTACACAATCACGCCACAAGTTACCCCAATAGCGCCTACAAGTTACACAATCACGCCACAAGTTACCCCAATAGCGCCTACAAGTTACACAATCACGCCACAAGTTACCCCAATAGCGCCTACAAGTTACACAATCACGCCACAAGTTACCCCAATAGCGCCTACAAGTTACACAATCACGCCACAAGTTACCCCAATAGCGCCTACAAGTTACACAATCACGCCACAAGTTACCCCAATAGCGCCCACAAGTTACACAATCACGCCACAAGTTACACAATCACGCCACAAGTTACCCCAATAGCGCCCACAAGTTACACAATCACGCCACAAGTTACACAATCACGCCACAAGTTACCCCAATAGCGCCTACAAGTTACACAATCACGCCACAAGTTACCCCAATAGCGCCTACAAGTTACACAATCACGCCACAAGTTATCCCAATAGCGCCTACAAGTTACACAATCACGCCACAAGTTATCCCAATAGCGCCCACAAGTTACACAATCACGCCACAAGTTACACAATCACGCCACAAGTTACCCCAATAGCGCCCACAAGTTACACAATCACGCCACAAGTTACACAATCACGCCACAAGTTACCCCAATAGCGCCTACAAGTTACACAATCACGCCACAAGTTACCCCAATAGCGCCTACAAGTTACACAATCACGCCACAAGTTACCCCAATAGCGCCTACAAGTTACACAATCACGCCACAAGTTATCCCAATAGCGCCTACAAGTTACACAATCACGCCACAAGTTACCCCAATAGCGCCTACAAGTTACACAATCACGCCACAAGTTACCCCAATAGCGCCTACAAGTTACACAATCACGCCACAAGTTACCCCAATAGCGCCTACAAGTTACACAATCACGCCACAAGTTACCCCAATAGCGCCTACAAGTTACACAATCACGCCACAAGTTATCCCAATAGCGCCCACAAGTTACACAATCACGCCACAAGTTACACAATCACGCCACAAGTTACCCCAATAGCGCCCACAAGTTACACAATCACGCCACAAGTTACACAATCACGCCACAAGTTACCCCAATAGCGCCTACAAGTTACACAATCACGCCACAAGTTACCCAATAGCGCCTACAAGTTACACAATCACGCCACAAGTTATCCCAATAGCGCCCATAAGTCATACCAATACCGCCCACTAGTTACCCCTGTAACAACCAAAAGGTTTCTCTATACCGCCCACAAGTTAGCCTAATAGCGCCCACTACTTACCCCAACAGCGTCCACAATTTACCCCAAGAGCGCCCATAAATTACCCCAGAAGCGCCCATAAGTTACTCCAATAGCGCCCACCTGTTACCCCGATAGCGCCCAAACGTTATCCCCAAATCGCCCAAAAGTTACTCAATAGTGCCCACAACTTATCCTAAAAGAGCCCCAATTACTCAACAGCACCTACAAGATGCCCCGATAGGGCCCATAAGTTACCCCAATAGCTCCAACAAGTAAACCAATAGCTCCAACAAGTAAACCAATAGCTCCAAGAAGTAAACCAATAGCTCCAACAAGTAAACCAATAGCTCCAACAAGTAAACCAATAGCTCCAACAAGTAAACCAATAGCTCCAACAAGTAAACCAATAGCTCCAACAAGTAAACCAATAGCTCCAAGAAGTTATCCCAATAACTCCTACAAGCTACCCCATAGTTCCAACAAGTTACACCAACAGCTCCAAAAAGTTACCCCAATAGATCAAAAAAGTTACCCCTATAGCTCCAACAAGTTACCCCAGTAGCTCAAACAAGTTACCCCAACGGCGCCCACAAGTTACAGCAATAGAGCCCACAAGTTACCCCAATACCGCCGACAAGTTAAACCAACAGCACTCACAAAGTTGCAACGGTATCGCCCGCAGGTTACCCCAATAGCGCCCACAACTTACCCCAATAGCGCCCTCAAATTCCACCAACACCGCCTGCAAATTACCCAAATACTGCCCGCAAGTTACCCCAATACCGCCGACAAGTTAAACCAACAGCACTCACAAAGTTGCAACAGTATCGCCCGCAGGTTACCCCAATAGCGCCCACAACTTACCCCAATAGCGCCCTCAAATTCCACCAACACCGCCTGCAAATTACCCAAATACTGCCCGCAAGTTACCCCAATACCGCCGACAAGTTAAACCAACAGCACTCACAAAGTTGCAACAGTATCGCCCGCAGGTTACCCCAATAGCGCCCACAACTTACCCCAATAGCGCCCTCAAATTCCACCAACACCGCCTGCAAATTACCCAAATACTGCCCGCAAGTTACCCCAATACCGCCGACAAGTTAAACCAACAGCACTCACAAAGTTGCAACAGTATCGCCCGCAGGTTACCCCAATAGCGCCCACAACTTACCCCAATAGCGCCCTCAAATTCCACCAACACCGCCTGCAAATTACCCAAATACTGCCCGCAAGTTACCCCAATACCGCCCGCAAGTTGCTCCAATACCGCCTGCAAGTTACCCCAATAGCGCACATGAATTACACCAACAGCACCAACAAGTTACAGCAATGGCGCCCACAAGTTTCACCGAAAGCGCACACAAGATCCCCCAATACCACCCTCAGTTACCCCAATAGTGCCCACAAGCTACCATAATACTGCTCACAAGTTACACCAAAACCACACACAAGTTACAGTCCACAGGTGACATCAACTACGCCCACAAGTTACATCAACAATGCCCACAAGTTACCCCAACAGCGCCCATAAGTTACCCCAGTGGCAACCACAAGTTCCCATATACCGCCCATACGTTACACCAATAGCACTCACAAGTTACCATGATAGCGCCATAAAGTTATCCTGGTATCGCCCACAAATTACCCCAATACCGCCCACAAGTTTCCCCAATATCGCCCACACGTTACACCAACAGCGCACATAACTTACCCCATACCACCCACAAATTACCCAAACAGCGCGCACAAGTTACCCCAATGCCACCCACAAAGCTACACCAATACCCTAAGTTACCCCAGTACTGCCCACAGCTAACCCAGTAGCGTCCATAAGTTTCCTCAATAGCGCCCACAAGTTACTCCAATCGCGCCCACAAGTTACTCTAATACGCGCCTAAAAGTTATCCTAATAACACCCACAAGTTACACCAACAGCACTTACAACTACCTCAATACTGCCCATAAGTCACCCCAATACCGCTCGTAAGTTACACCAACAGCGTCCACAAGTTATCCCGATATCGCCCCCAAATTACCCCAATAGCGCCCACGAGTTACCCCAATACCACACACAAAGTTGCCCCAATACCACACACAAAGTTACCCCAATACCACACACAAAGTTGCCCCAATACCGCCCACAAGTTACCCCAATACCACACACAAAGTTGCCCCAAGACCGTACGTTACCCCAATAGCGCTCAAAAGTTACCCTAATAGCGCTCAAAAGTTACCCTAATAGCGCTCAAAAGTTACCCTAACAGCGCTCAAAAGTTACCCTAGTAGCGCTCAAAAGTTACCCTAATAGCGCTCAAAAGTTACCCTAATAGCGCTCAAAAGTTACCTTAACAGCGCTCAAAAGTTACCCTAATAGCGCTCAAAAGTTACCCTAACAGCGCTCAAAAGTTACCCTAATAGCGCTCAAAAGTTACCCTAACAGCGCCAACAAGTTACCCCAGTAGCGCCCATAACTTATTGCAGTAGCGCTCAAACGTTACCCTAATAGCGCCCACGAGTTACCCCAGTGCCACCCACAAAGTTACCCAAATACCCTAAGTTACCACAATAGCGCCCACAAGTTACCCTAATAGCACCCACAAGTTACCCCAATACCCCCACAAAGTTACCCCAGTGCCCTAAGTTACCCCAACAGCGCCCCTAAGTTAGCCTAATAGTGCCCATAAGTTAGCCTAATAGCGCCCATAAGTTAGCCTAATAGCGCCCATAAGTTAGCCTAATAGCGCCCATAAGTTACCCTGATAGCGCCCATAAGTTACCCTAATAGCGCCCTTAAGTTACCCTAATAGCGCCCCTAAGTTACCTCCAAAGCGCCCATAACCTATCCCAGTAGCGCCCACAAGTTACCCCAATAGCGCCCAACAGTTGAACATAAAACAAATGGAGAAAGGAGTGAATGGATGTCACTTAGAGAGAGAGAGAGAGAGAGAGAGAGAGAGAGAGAGAGGAGAGAGAGAGAGAGAAGAGAGAGAGAGAGAGAGAGAGAAGCATACTTTTCGTCCTGGGCAATGATATAATATTTTCCGACATTGTTTGCATCTGTTGTGTAGACACAACTTTTGTCTCTCACTTCGCACCTCGTGGTTAACATTTCACAGCCACGAGAAGTTCTTTTCGAGTAAAACCAAGTCAGGGCTACAAGCTGTTTGTCCTGTGAGACAGAAATGTCCTCGGTACAATGTTACATTATATAACACTGTGTTGTATCACATTGTGTTGTATTCATTGCGTATTGTATTGTACCATCGTATGGTATGGAAATGTATGATATGGTAACGGATTGTTCCAAGTCATATTGCTGCGTAATCTATCGAATCCTTTTCCTTTTTTTTTTTTTTTTTTTTTTGTTCGATCGTATCGAGTCATGTATCATTGCCCAGTATTGTATCAGATCACACTGCAGTTGTATTGTTTTGTGTTGTGTATCATGCTGTTATATCGCAAGGTGTCATGTTGAAGTATACTGCGTCTTCTTCCATAGAATTGTATTGAATGATACATTGTCTTGCAACGTAATTGTGTATATCACACTGTATCATACTGTGTTGTCTCTGTCGCATTGAGCAGGATCATTTTGTACCGCACTGTACGGTATGTTTTTTTTCTTTTTATAGTATTCTAGCGTATAGTACTGCAGAGTATCCTACTGTGTTGCATTTTATCGCATTGAATCAGATTCGATTAAACTGCATTGTTTCTGTCTACATATATTGTTGTTCTTCTTGTTGTTCACCTATGTCAAAACGGGGTTTGTAAAGCAATCAACTTCAGTGTGACGCTCCAGTTGTCATGGGTTCTCTTTCCTACATACTTCACATAGCATCCATGTTGATCATCACATCCAAAAGACTGATACCCAGACCCCCCGCTTCAGGACCAGAGGAAAGAGGGAGACAAATCATGTCGGGTGCCAGATTTGCACCTGCACTACCGACGGTGAGTACCTGGCTTCCTACAGGATTGGTCCCCCCCCCCCCCCCCCCCAGCCCTTTTTTTTAAAAGTCAAATAATCAGGGTTTACATGTGCGCTAAAATAGGACAGTACCATGGAGAGATCAACACAACCCCTGCATATGTGTCATTCAAACGCTTAATCCGTGTACAGTTGTAACTTGACGAAAAGGGGAAAGGGAATCATAATAATAATAACAAGAACAAGAAAAACAAGAACAATAAAGATGCTACTACTACTACAACAACAACTACAACTACTACAACAACAACAACACTACTACTACTACTACTACTACTACTACTACTACTACTACTACTACTACTACTACTACTTCTACGACTACTAGCATCATCATCATTATCATCATCAGGATCAGTAGTAGTAGTAGTAGTAGTAGTTGTTGTTGTTGTTGTAGGTGTAGTGGTAGTAGCAGTACTAGTAGTAAAATCACAGCAAACGTCAAAGAACCATAATATATGTAATGTCTGTAATATCTAACAAATAATGCCAACTGTAGTATACTGGACAAACTCATTACCTGTCACTGACAGAGACATGACACAGGCATTTTATAATACATATGGACTCCCTTTTTTGCTGTGATTCCTGGATGACCGTGTAATCCACCCCGCCACCTTGCCACACCCACACCCACTCGCACACAGACACAGACACACAGACACACACAAACACACACACACACACACGCTGCACGCACGTACGCGCTCACAGTGGCTGCAAGTCAAAGAAACAGGCAGACATGCCTTTAAATGTAAATCATGCAGACATGATGAATTAAAGCGACACAGCGAACATTACTAACACACACACACACACACACACACACACACACACACACACACACACACACACACACACACACACACGCTGCACGCACGTACGCGCTCACAGTGCCTGCAAGTCAAAGAAAGAGGCAGACATGCCTGTGAATGTAAATCATGCAGGCATGATGAATTAAAGCGACATAGCGAACATTACCAACACACACACACACACACACACACGCGCGCGCGCGCGCGCGCGCGCGCGCATGCACCACACACACACACAAAGAGAGAGAGAGAGAGAGAGAGAGAGAGAGAGACACTGACACTGATACAATTTTATTGCCATTAGCGAAAGGCCCTGTTGGCAAGGGGGTATCATGGGTCATATTTAGCGACAGCTACTAAAAAGGAAACAAATACAAGACTTCCCTTATGATGTTACAAACTTTCCATACATATAACACAAAAAAGGATCAACAAAACAAGCACCCATCCATCCACACGACTCCCCCCCCCTCCCTGCATACACACACACACACACACACACACACACACACACACACACACACACACACACACACACATACGCGCGCGCGCGTGCGCGCACGTGCACGCACGCACACACAGTACACCATTCACATAGACTATCAGGATACATTAAGTGATTACTACTGAGCCAAGGCACCATTAAGCAAGCGGTTATCTTTCTCATTCGTTATTTTCTTTTTACGAAAAGTACTAGCTTCAGCGATATACTTCGCAAATTCTATCATAATGTTTTCGTTTCCACTTGATAAAATCGCTACTAAATCTCTTCTTTGAGCAACTGATTCATTGAAAATTTTACAACCACTGCGGATATTGACATATGCGGGACAATCAAACACAAAATGTACTTCGTTCTCAACACTGTCTCTTTGTCTACACATTTGGCAAGATCTATTATTCGATTTCTCGAACCATGTCTGGTTTGCACTAAGACCGAGCGTTCTGGTTCGAAATTTTGCTAAGCTATATTTATGCCATTTATGCGTTACAATTGTAAGATATTTCTCTGCTTCGAGATTACTTTTAAATGAGAGAAACCAGTCGTACTTATCATTTCCATCCATGCCAGCATGCCAGTTTTGTTTATTCGTACAAATTAAGCGGTCCCTGAATTCAGAAATAAATTTTGCTTCGTTACCGACTCCTTGTGACAACCAAACTATGCCAAAACCATTCTCTGTCAATATTTTCTTCTTCAGTTGAGCTATGTTCCTGTTTCTGATACAATACTTATGTCTAATATGTCTTCACGACTTTCTTTTTCAGCATCAAACATTTCTTCTTCTATATGCGCACAGCAAAACCTTCTGCACTGGTCAACAACAAAGAAATTATTGACAATTTATTTCTTTGCTATCTACTCAAAATTTCAAAAAACAATAAACTTAGGAACTCTGACAAGTCTGGTGAGTAAGAGCTGTCTTATCTATGATGATTTGGGTGACATTGGCGTTGCTAAGCCCTGGTGAGGACACACCGCAAACGAGTAGGTTTTCCAACATGTGACCTGAGCTCAGCCAGGCATTGAACAACTGAATGATTTGCAACCAGTCGGACGGTTGTGAAACAAGACAGTGACAAACGTGGGATGAACAGCACGTGAGCAACCAGAGAGAGAGAGAGAGAGAGAGAGAGAGAGAGAGAGAGAGAGAGAGAGAGAGAGAGCATGTTTACACCAAGATAGTAAGAGTTCACATCGAGTCCAGACTGTTCGTTTCTTTCATCGCCTGACCCTGAAAAAATCAAGAACCAGACACCTGCACACACACACACACACACGCACGCACGCACGCACGCACGCACACACACACACACACACACACACACACACACACACATATATATACACACATACATATATATAGAGAGAGAGAGACAGACAGACAGATAGACAGACAGGCAGACAGAGAGAGAGAGAGAGAGATAGACAGACAGACAGAGAGAGAGGTATTAGTACTGGGAGAAAACTTGCACAGGCAAACAATTCTTCATCATTTCTCTAATGACTTGGAAAATATTAAAAGAAGGAAAGATTAAGAAAAGGTGCAGGTGGGAGGGTGGGGGGCAGTGTTCGTGAGTGAAAAAAACGGGAATATAAATTAGGGTGTGCGCGCATGTGTGTGTGCGTGCGTGCGTGCGTGCGCGTGTGTGTGTGTGTATGTGTGTGTGTGTGTGTGTGTGTGTGTGTGTGTGTGTGTGTGTGTGTGTGTGTGTGTGTGGAGGTGTGTGCGTGAGAAAGAGAGACAGAGACAGAGACAAAGGCAAAGAGAAAACAATAATGATAATGATATGCATGTGAATGTGCGTGCGTGCGTGCGTGCGTGCGTGTGTGTGTATGCGTGTGTGGTGTGTGTGTGTGTGTGAGGAGAGAGAGAGAGAGAGGAGAGAGAGAGAGAGAGAGAGAGAGAGAACAATAACGATATCTTTTCTCAGGAAAGGTCAAATTTCCATTTGAAGGGGGGGGGGGGGGGGGGATACAAACAAAGGCAGCGGTCAAATAAACCTTTAACTGCATATATTATGTGGCCTATCAGAGCATCTCAGCTGCCTCATGTCAAAATACTCCTTTTTTTGCATGACTTGTACACGTATCAAGCAAGATTATTCTCCATGTTTTTCAGCTCTTGATGACAGAAGACAGGTGAAGCAAAAAGAACCGGACGGGTGATCAGATCTCAGCTTAATCACGGCAGAGAAAGAAATAAGAGTGGTTTATGACATCAAAACAGAGCCTCCGGCCAATAGGGCGTTAACCTCCCACTGAACGACCAACATGAGATGGTTTTTTTCCTTAAGGGCCTCTGGACAATAGGACGTTAATCTCCCACTGAACGACCAACCTGTGGTGTTTTTTTCCTTAAGGGCCTCTGGCCAGTATAGTGTTAATCTCCCACTGAACGACCAACATGAGATGGTTTTTTCCTTAAGGGCCTCTGGCCAATATGGTGTTAACCTGCCACTGAACGACCAAGCTGTGATGTTTTTTTTCCTTAAGGGCCTCTGGCCAATATAGTGTTAACGTCCCACTGAACGACCAAGCTGTGATGGGTTTTTTCCTTAAGGGCCTCTGGCCAATATAGTGTTAACCTCCCATTGACCTGAGATGGTGTGTTCCTAGGACTATGGAAGAGGACTAACAGGGAAGAACGTTCCTTCGTTCCCTCTGCGTTCTCTTTGGCTGTTTGTTGTCCCTTGGTTCCGAAATCTACCATCATCTGTCTGTCTTCGCTGCTTTCTCCTTACCACTCCACACCATCACATACATAGTACTCCATGCTTTGTAATACGTCGGGCCAAAAATACAGAAAGTTCATTTTCGAATGCTCTTTCATTTTCACGAGAACCTGTGTCAATGCTGATATCATTTTCTGTATCTTTAAATGGTCTTCATTGCTACATTGCAACACTATTTCCATTTCGTGTCCGTGGTTTACACATTTTTTTTCGAAAATCTTACCGGCTATTCACGTTAGTAACAGTTATATTGATAACATAACTTTCGAAGGTAACACTTTCATACTGTCTTCATGAAACACAGTGTCAGTGCGAGTCTTTCAGTGTAAGGTTTTCGTGCATACACATTGCAATATCCGGACTATTCTCCAAGCTAACTTACATTCTGAAAAACACAAACACACACACACACACACACACACACACACACACACACTCACACACACACACACACACACACACACACACACACACACGCACGCACGCACGCACGCACGCACGCACGCACGCACGCACACACTGACCAGAGAGACTCAATGAACGTTTTTTTCGTCATTTTGATTTAGCGGTAAGGAAGGTGGAAAGGAGTGAGAGAATGGTGGAAAGGAGTGAGAGGACGGGGTGGAAAGGAGTGAGAGGACCGGGTGGAAAGGAGTGAGAGGAATTGGTGGAAAGGAGTGAGAGGAATGGGTGGAAAGGAGTGAGAGGACCGGGGTGGATTGTGAGACGTTACGATGCGATGTGAACGTGGATTGTGAGACGTTACGATGCGATGTGAATGTGGATTGTGAGACGTTACGATGCGATGTGAATGTGGATTGTGAGACGTTACGATGCGATGTGAATGTGGATTGTGAGACGTTACGATGCGATGTGAATGTGGATTGTGAGACGTTAAGATGCGATGTGAATGTGGATTGTGAGACGTTAAGATGCGATGTGAATGTGGATTGTGAGACGTTAAGATGCGATGTGAATGTGGGTTGTGAGACGTTAAGATGCGATGTGAATGTTTGGTTTCAGCAGGACGTTTTGAGTATTGCTGGTTGTATGTGTTCAATCTGTTTCGTAGTTTGGTGTGTGCACACGATGTCAACGCCAAAGATGATTACTTACTTAGGCGAACAGATGTTCTTAACAACAGCATCAACCATTATAACAATTACAATATAATAATAATAGTAATAATAATAACAATAACAACAATAATAGCAATAACATCCCCACCCACTGGCTTCCCTCCCTTTCACCTAAATTCCAAGATGCATAGGACAGGACACGATTTTATGATAATAATAGTAATAATATAATAATTATAATAGTAATGATAGGAACGATGATAATTATAGCAATGATAATAGTAACAATAACAGCAATAATAATAACACCAGCAAGAACAACAACAACAATCGTAATGATAATGACAACAACAAAATGAATAGCAATCATATAATAACTATGAAAATAATAATAATGATAATAATAATGATGATGATGATGATGATGATGATGATAATGATGATGATAATAAGAATAATGATAATAATAATGATAATAATGATTGTAATAATAATGATAATAATAACAATGATAATCGTAACAATACTACTACTACTACTACTATCATTATTATCATTTTTATTATCATTATTTTCATTATCATAATTATCCAAGTACTGGAGGAGGTGGTTGAGGCCGCGATACAGAGTCTGAAGCCAGGGAAATCCCCAGGAGTGGACAATGTCCCAGCTGAGCTTGTGAAATACGGAGGGAAAGAGACCACAGAGGCACTAACAATGCTATGTCAGAAGATCTGGACAGAAAAGAAGTGGCCAACAGAGTGGACCCAGTCATTGGTGATTCCCTTACCCAAGAAAGGCAACCTCAAACAATGCCAAAATTACAGGACTATAAGTCTGATCAGCCACCCCAGCAAAGTCATGCTTCGCATCATCCTCAACCGACTGAAATCCAAGGCTGAGGAACTGCTATCAGAAGAACAAGCAGGTTTTAGAAGAGGGCGGAGCACTGTGGAACAAATTTTCAACTGCCGAGTCCTGATTGAAAAGCATCTACAACACCAAAAGGACCTCTTCCACAACTTCATTGTCTTTAAGAAGGCGTTCGACCGGGTGTGGCACAACGGCCTATGGCAGGTTCTCAGAGACTTCAACATTGATGAGAGGCTCGTCCAAGTCATCCAGGCCCTCTACGAACACTCCAGCAGCACAGTACTTCTCAATAGCCAGCAGGGCCAGTTCTTCCCGACCACAGTCGGAGTCAGGCAAGGATACCTACTATCTCCAGTCCTTTTCAACATCTTTCTGGAGGGAATCATGCAAGAGACCCTTGAAGAACACCACACCTCCATCAGCATTGGCGGCAGGCCGGTCTGCAACCTTCGTTTCGCAGACGATATCGACCTCATGGGGGGGGGGGGGGGGGGGGGGGCAGCAACACCGAGCTCCAGGATCTCACAAACAGACTTGTCACAAGAGCAAGTGCCTACGGCATGGAGGTCAGCACAGAGAAGTCAAAGGTCATGGTCAACAGCACGACTAACAGCAGTGGCAACATAACCATGAATGGTGAGCCCCTGGAAGAAGTGACCAGCTTCAGGTACTTGGGAGCAACCCTGTCCAAAGATGGCACCTGCACAGCAGAAATCTGAATCAGGATCAACTCCGCATCAGCAGCGATGGCCAGACTGAACAGAGTGTGGAAGAGCAACATCAATTTCCACACAAAATTCCGGCTCTACAAGTCACTAGTGGTCCCGATCCTCTTATATGGTTGCGAGACATGGACACTGATGGCCGAAACAGAAAGAAGAATCCAGGTGTTTGAGACCAGGTGCCTAAGGAAACTACTCCGCATCTCCTACAAAGAACACAAGACCAATGATTATGTGCGGAACCTGGTCACTAACTTAGTTGGGCCCCACGAACCACTTCTGGCAACCGTCAAACGACAGAAGATAGCATGGTTTGGCCACGTCATTCGTCACAACACCCTCTCCAAAACCATCCTTCAAGGTACCGTTGAAGGAGGGCGCAGACGAGGACGGCAGAGGAAGAGCTGGTTCGACAATACAAAGGACTGGACCAAAATGACCATGCCAGATCTCCTCAAGACAGCCACCAACAGAAGAGCCTGGAGAGAAGCGGCGGCTGCCTCATCACGTCCCCCAACGACCCCAGCGGTCAGGGGAATGACTGACTTACTGAATTATCCCGACCCCCAGCCTACTTTTCACCTTCATTCCACAATATATCACAGAGCAAGACAAAATCTTTTAGTTGTAGTAGTAATTATAATAATAAGAAGAAGAAGAAGAAGAATGATGATGATGATGATGTAAACAGTAATAATAATAATGATGATGATAATAATAATAATAATAATAATAACAATGATAATGATAATGATGATGATTATGTTTCTAATAATGATAATAATTATTATTATCATTATAGTAATGATTATAATAACGACAACAATAATGATAATGATAATAATAAGAAGAAGAATATAATGCTAATGATAATAATAACAATTATGTTAGCAACAACAACAGCAATAATAATGATAAAACAGTATTGCTACTACTACTACTACTACTACTAGTACTACTACTACTACTACTACTACTTGCTACTACTACTACTACTACTACTACTACTACTACTACAACTACAAATGATAATAATAATGATAACGATCGTGATAATATAATGATATTAATGATAATAATATTTACAACAATAATAATCATAATAGCACAGATTAAGTGTACATAATAGTAATAATAATAATAATAATAGTAACAGCAACAATAATCATAATAATAATAATAATAATACAAATAATGATAATAACAACAACAATGATAATTATAACAATAGCAGCAGCAACAATGATAATAGTAGTAATGATAGTAACAATAATGATAATAATATTGATAATAATGATAATGATAACACAAACAACAACAATTATAATAATGATAATATAATAATGATAACCATCATCATCATCATCATAATGATAATAATGATAATAATAATAATAATAATAGTAACAATAATAATAAAATAATATCCCAACCCCTTGGGTCCCCTCCCTTTCACCTTCATTCTATGATATATCACAGAACAAGACACAGTTTTATGATAATAATAATAATAATAATAATGATAATAATAATCATGATAATAACAATAATAATAATGATAATAGTAACAACGATAATAATCATAATAATGATGATCATGATGACGATGATTATAATAATAATAATGATAATAGCAATAATAATCATAAGAATAGAAACGATAATGATGACAGAAATAATAATAACAATAATAATAATGATAGTAATGATGATGATGATGATGATGGGAAGAATAATGATGATAATAATAACAATTGCAATAATCATAACAACAACAATGATTATGATGAAAATATAATAATAATAATGATAATAATAACAATCATAATAATGATAATAACAACAACAACAATGATAATAACAATGATAATAATAATAGTAACAATAACAATAGCAATAGTAATAATGAAGAAATAATAATAATATAACAGTAACAATGATAATAATAACAATACTGATAAGAAGTAGAACAACAATAATATTATCATTATAATAATAACAATAATAATAATAATAAAATCCCCACCC
>CM065731.1:38304623-38309623 GCA_033310375.1 Conus canariensis | reverse complement strand
GTGTGTTTCTAATCTAGTCACCTAAAGTAACTCCCTCCCAAACTCACCCCTCCTTCATTTCCTACTCACCCCTACCCCTTTCCCGCCGCATCCTTGCCCCCCATCCCCCTAGTTTCTATTTTTTTCCCCACAAAAAAGAAGAAAAAAAAAAAAAAAAAAAAAAAAGGATCCTGCATGGCGTCTCCAAGCTCAGTGCAGTTATTAAATGAAAAGGAATTTGGTTGTCTGAATGATCTCAAAGTTTCACAACTTAAAAGAATCTTAGTTGAAAATAATCTTCCTAAACATGGCAAGAAAAAGCATCTTATTAATAGAATAAAATCTAAGCTTGGTGAGGGAAAAAACAGTTGTCCTGAAGAAGAATGTGCTGTTGATACCTCTTTAAAAACAGCAAAATCGTCACAATCTTGCTCTGTTTTATCGCCAGATGTATCATGCGCAAATTCGTCCACATCATCATCCCCTATCCCAGCAACTGTTGATGTGAACACATCTTCCACAAATCCCAACTTTTCTCCAAAGAAATCATTTTCTTTTCGCTTTCCAGTACTTCTGGAAGATACGAAGAAAGGATCTGCCACACTGAGTGGTCTGGGCATTTTGAGCAAAAAGCTTTGGGTCAACTCCATTGGACCCATAGCCGGTCAGAAACAGCTCTCCTCAGGCAGGTGGTTGATCGGTTGTACTTCCGCCGATCAACAAAATCGACTACAAAAAACAACCAATTTGTCAGGAATTTTAATAAAATGTTCTGTACCTGAGGTTTTCACCGAAGGTGTGGTAAAGCCAATTCCTCTTGACATCAGTCTTTCTGACATTAAGAAAGAACTGAGTCATGTTTCTTCTGTTAAAAGACTTCCCAATAAAGATGGAAGTGAATCAAGAGCCATAAAAATCACTTTCTCTACATCAACACTGCCAAAAGAAATATGTATTGGGTTCCAGTGTTTCTCTGTTGATCCTTTTGTACCACCTGTCTATCGTTGTACTAGGTGCAACAGACTGGGGCACACAAAGTCTGCGTGTCGGGCTAAGCCGACTTGTGGAAGATGTGGTCACAATGACCATGTCTTGGAATCGTGTACCAGGGCCAAACATTGTATAAACTGTTCTGGAGATCATTCAGCCTCTTACCTTGGATGCCCGGAATATAAATTACGTGTTTTGGCCGGTAAGCTAAAGTCTTCCAACCACATGCCATATTCTGAGGCTCTCAGACAAATCACAGTTCAAAAGAGCAAAGGAGAGGTAAAGGTGCAGGAATTAAAAGAAGACCCCAGGGTGCCGGGAAACGATAATTCAATTAAAGCTAATCACCACATCAAGTCTTATTCCTCGGTTCTGAGTCAAGGAATGATGAAGGCTAATCAACAAAACCCGCTGCCCACTTCTTTGGATTCTAGCCCCCCTTCAATCTGGGGCACACGTATTTTACCAACTCATACTAATAGTTCAAATCAAACTAGTATTGCTGTCACAAATCAGACAAGTATAGGACAGACATCAAAAATTTCGAAAACATCTGTGCCAACTTCTCTTAAAGAAAAGTCTGACTCTTCAAGTTCGTTCAAAAAACAATCTGTAAATTTTGATCTTGAAAAGATTTTAATGTATCTTGAAAATCTCTCAGTGAAATGTCTGACCATCCTAACAAAAATTTCTGATGTCATGACTTCGTCA
Source organism: Conus canariensis (assembly GCA_033310375.1). Lineage (NCBI taxonomy): Eukaryota > Metazoa > Mollusca > Gastropoda > Neogastropoda > Conidae > Conus > Conus canariensis. Next base: position 38,307,943 of record CM065731.1, on the reverse strand, counting down.
ATCATTGAATTGAAAACAATTCTGTCCAATGCCTGTCTGAACTCCAAATGAACGTACAAAGAGAAGTTCTGTCAAACGTTATCCGTTTTTGGTGTTCTCTGTTGCTGGTATTCTCAGTTATAGTCCTTTTCCTTACGAATAACATGATGTGTATGAGGCCTGAACAAGTCAAACCTACTGGTATTTGCTCGTTTCTACAATTGAATTGTAGAAGTAAGTGCAATTTTGTATATTTGGAAAATTTTTTGCAGAAGCGTTCTTTTGACGTAGTTGTGCTTCAGTCATTGAATTGCCACAAAAATGACTTACCCAAGTTAAACGGATTCTTCTACCCACCTGTTATAGATGAGGTAAAAGCCAACGTTAAAATAAAAGTTGCTACATATGTAGCTTGCAATCTTATGTATCAACCGTGCAAAACACCGTGTTCTTCAATAGATAAACGTTTATATTCTTGCTGTATAGAAATTAAGGTTGATGGTAAATATTTCAACATTTTGAACTGTTATTATCCGGATGGAGTGTCTAAAGGTGAAGCTGACTGGATAATGGATTTAGACTGCTCTAGACAATGGGTTATTCTTGGCGATTTTAATTCCCACCACGCTTTGTGGTCCGAAAATCCCAATAATATTGTTAACAACAACGAATACCTTGCCAGTACAATAATCAACGCCAACTTAACCATTTTAAATGACGGCTCTATAACAAGAATTGCTGATCGATCAGATCAGCGTTGCTCATCGATAGATTTGTCTTTAGTTTCCCCAGACATAAACCCTTTGTGTACTTGGCAGGTTCATCAAATACCGTTAGGCAGTGATCATCTCCCTATTGAAATCCAACTTCTAGTGAGCCCTGAAAAAACAATCTACAATTCTGAATGCACTAAATATAATGAAGATAAGGCTAATTGGGCGTTTTTCAATCACATTTTGACAGCAGGTTCGTCTTTTCTAAATTTCAATCAAAATACAGTGTTAGAGAAAGGTTTGGAAAATTGTTATTTTGAATTAAGAAAACTTATACTTAAGGCTGCAGATTCTGCAATCCCAAAAGTCAAATTAAAGAATCATCCAAAGAAAGCGTCAAACCCTTGGTGGAATATTGCGTGTGAAGTCGCCGTGGGTGCGAAAACTAAGGCCTTCAAAAGCTGGATGATAAGCCGTCATACGCAGCCTAAAAGTAGAGTGGAACAGTTACACGCTGAATACAAAAAAGCTAACACCAATAGTAACAAAGTTGTTGCTTTTGCAAAGCAGCAATATTACAAAAACTTAGTCATCAACTGTTCCAAACACCCAAACGATAGCGCTTTACTTTGGAAAGAAATTAGAAAATCTAAAGGTTCTTTTCATCTCCCAGATCCTGTTTTGATTGAAAACGATAAAACCTATAAAACAAACGAGGAGAAAGTTGAATTATTTGCTGACACTTTCGCAGCAATGAGTCAGACTGAACATCTGCCTAAAGAAGAGCAAGAACGAAGAAGAACTATTGAAAACGAAGGGAGAAACATTGAACCACATGACAATGACAACACGTTATATATTAATAAAAATCTAACAATGGAGGAGCTTCTGTACTCACTTCGCCGTCTAAAATCTGGTAAAATTGCGACAGGATTTGATCCCATTTCTTACAACATGATAAAGCATTTTCCACAATGCTTTTTGAAAAAATTATTAGAGTTCTTCCAATTATGCTGGAATTCTGGAAAGCTGCCAATGGCTTGGAAGAAAGCAACAGTTGTACCTATCCATAAACAAGGAAAATCAAAAAGAAAATCTTCTAATTTTCGACCCATTTCTTTGACTCCTCACATTGGAAAACTTTTTGAGAGGATAATGAAATTCAGATTAGAACATTTCCTTGAAAAGAATGGGATTTTGCCAATATTTCAAGCTGGTTTCAGAAAAGGGAGGGGTGTCACTGATCATGTTAGTCTTTTAGCTTCACACGTCAAAAAAGCCTTGGCTAAGCGACACTCTACTTTAGCCACGTTTTTTGATATTCATAGAGCGTACGATTCTGTTTGGCATTTTAAATTATTGTCCAAGGCTCATGAAATTGGGATTAAAGGTCGTTTCCACATGTTTTTACAATCATTTTTATCTGGAAGAACGCTACAAGTAAAACTAAATGGTGTGCTGTCAAGTACAAGATATGTTAACATGGGTGTCCCTCAAGGAAGTGTCATTTCTCCAATCCTCTTCTCATTGATGCTTTATGATCTTAATCAGATTGACACGAAAGGGGCAACTTTAGCTGCTTATGCAGATGATATTGCAATGTGGAAAAATGTAAATTGTAATTTTACAAAAAACAAAATCAAGCGTAATAAAATTGTTGAACAGTTTCAATTTGCGGTCAGTAAACTTGTTAATTATTTGAATTCAAACGGTTTTAACTTATCAACGGACAAATCGGTTTTTATTATATTTACAAAGAAAAATATCGATTTTGAAGGTAGGGACGCTGTAAAAGTACAAATAGGTGATTCTTTCATTTTCCCAAGTAAGCAAGTAAAATTTCTAGGCGTTATTTTTCACTATAAATTATTTTGGTGTAAACATATAAATCATCTCGTGGAAAAGGCAAGAAAGAAAATTGCGTTACTGCGAGTCCTAACTGGAATCCCTCTAATAAATTATGGATCTAATCTTATCCATGTCGCCTTAGGGACAGTTCGTTCGATTGTAAGTTATGGTCAAGAAGTATTTTTCACTGCACCAAAGACAGATTTACATAAGTTAACTAGTATTGATTCCTTAGCACTTAAAATTGCTTTGGGGCTTCCAAGATGGGCATCAATTGATATGACTTACAGAGAGGCAGGAGTTTTGCCTTTAAATGAACATAGGATGCTCTGTGCTTGTAGCTACTCAGCACGAGCAAGAACAGTCCCTAACTCAGTTACTTCTGAACTTGATGAAAGCACCTACGTTTCTAGAGAGATACGGAATAAAAAAGCATATACTTCATTGTCTGATTACGTATCTCCTCTTTTACATGCATGCAACTTTTCGCTTGACAACATTGTTAAAATGACCAAATACCCTTTCCCCCTTTGGTTGATGAAGCAAGCAGATTTTTTCTATTCCTATGGTAATATTACTAAAAATGAGAATCCACTTTTGCTTGCTTCTCTAGTTAAAGAATTGATTTACACTGAATATGAATCTTATCTGCATATTTTCACTGATGGTTCAGTTTCGTGTACTTCTGAGGTTGGTGCTGCTTTCGTGATACCTTCCCTTAACATTGAAAAAAGATTTCATATTACCAAAGGTTGTTCTATTTTCACTGCTGAGTTATTT
>CM065731.1:38287123-38297123 GCA_033310375.1 Conus canariensis | reverse complement strand
CCAGCAATGCCGCAGACAACAGTGTTCATCCATCATGCTCATCGGTACTGACAGAAATGACATGCTGTCCAGCAATGCCGCAGACAACAGTGTTCATCCATCATGCTCATCGGTACTGACAGAAATGACATGCTGTCCAGCAATGCCGCAGACAACAGTGTTCATCCATCATGCTCATCGGTACTGACAGAAATGACATGCTGTCCAGCAATGCCGCAGACAACAGTATTCATCCATCATGCTCATCGGTACTGACAGAAATGACATGCTGTCCAGCAATGCCGCAGACAACAGTATTCATCCATCATGCTCATCGGTACTGACAGAAATGACATGCTGTCCAGCAATGCCGCAGACAACAGTATTCATCCATCATGCTCATCGGTACTGACAGAAATGACATGCTGTCCAGCAATGCCGCAGACAACAGTATTCATCCATCATGCTCATCGGTACTGACAGAAATGACATGCTGTCCAGCAATGCCGCAGACAACAGTATTCATCCATCATGCTCATCGGTACTGACAGAAATGACATGCTGTCCAGCAATGCCGCAGACAACAGTATTCATCCATCATGCTCATCGTACTGACAGAAATGACATGCTGTCCAGCAATGCCGCAGACAACAGTATTCATCCATCATGCTCATCGGTACTGACAGAAATGACATGCTGTCCAGCAATGCCGCAGACAACAGTATTCATCCATCATGCTCATCGGTACTGACAGAAATGACATGCTGTCCAGCAATGCCGCAGACAACAGTATTCATCCATCATGCTCATCGGTACTGACAGAAATGACATGCTGTCCAGCAATGCCGCAGACAACAGTATTCATCCATCATGCTCATCGGTAATGACAGAAATGACATGCTGTCCAGCAATGCCGCAGACAACAGTGTTCATCCATCATGCTCATCGGTACTGACAGAAATGACATGCTGTCCAGCAATGCCGCAGACAACAGTGTTCATCCATCATGCTCATCGGTACTGACAGAAATGACATGCTGTCCAGCAATGCCGCAGACAACAGTGTTCATCCATCATGCTCATCGGTACTGACAGAAATGACATGCTGTCCAGCAATGCCGCAGACAACAGTGTTCATCCATCATGCTCATCGGTACTGACAGAAATGACATGCTGTCCAGCAATGCCGCAGACAACAGTATTCATCCATCATGCTCATCGGTACTGACAGAAATGACATGCTGTCCAGCAATGCCGCAGACAACAGTATTCATCCATCATGCTCATCGGTACTGACAGAAATGACATGCTGTCCAGCAATGCCGCAGACAACAGTATTCATCCATCATGCTCATCGGTACTGACAGAAATGACATGCTGTCCAGCAATGCCGCAGACAACAGTATTCATCCATCATGCTCATCGGTACTGACAGAAATGACATGCTGTCCAGCAATGCCGCAGACAACAGTATTCATCCATCATGCTCATCGGTACTGACAGAAATGACATGCTGTCCAGCAATGCCGCAGACAACAGTATTCATCCATCATGCTCATCGGTACTGACAGAAATGACATGCTGTCCAGCAATGCCGCAGACAACAGTATTCATCCATCATGCTCATCGGTACTGACAAAAATGACATGCTGTCCAGCAATGCCGCAGACAACAGTATTCATCCATCATGCTCATCGGTACTGACAGAAATGACATGCTGTCCAGCAATGCCGCAGACAACAGTATTCATCCATCATGCTCATCGGTACTGACAAGTAAACGGCACTGTCTTTTTGTGAGCGTGCCACCCCCTTCCACTGTCTTGGTGTGAACGTGTTGTTCCCTTCCACTGTCTTGGTGTGAACGTGTTGTTCCCTTCCACTGTCTTGGTGTGAACCTGTCGCCCCCTTCCACTGACTTGGTGGGAACGTGTTGTTCCCTTCCATTGTCTTGGTGTGAACCTGTCGCCCCCTTCCACTGTCTTGGTGGGAACGTGTTGTTCCCTTCCATTGTCTTGGTGTGAACGTGCTGTCACTTTCCACTGTCTGTGAACGTGTCGCCCCCTTCCACTGCCTTGGTGTGAACGTGTTGTTCCCTTCCATTGTCTTGGTGTGAACGTGCTGTCACCTTCCACTGTTTGTGAACGTGTCGCCCCTTTCCACTGTCTTGGTGTGAACGTGTTGTTCCCTTCCACTGTCTTGGTGTGAACGTGTTGTTCCCTTCCACTGTCTTGGTGTGAACGTGTCGCCCCTTTCCACTGTCTTGGTGTGAACGTGTTGTTCCCTTCCATGTCTTGGTATGAACCTGTCGCCCCCTTCCACTGTCTTGGTGTGAACGTGTTGTTCCCTTCCACTGTCTTGGTGTGAACGTGTTGTTCCCTTCCACTGTCTTGGTGTGAACGTGTTGTTCCCTTCCACTGTCTTGGTGTGAACGTGCTGTCCCCTCCCACTGTCTTTGTGTGAACGTGCTGTCCCCTTCCACTGTCTTGGTGTGAACGTGTTGTCCCCTTCCACTGTCTTGGTGGGAACGTGTTGTCCCCTTCCACTGTCTTGGTGTGAACGTGCTGTCCTTCCACTGTCTTGGTGTGAACGTGTTGTCCCCTTCCACTGTCTTGGTGTGAACGTGCTGTCCCCTTCCACTGTCTGTTTGTGAACGTGCTGTCCCCTTCCACTGTCTTGGTGTGAACGTGTTGTCCCCTTCCACTGTCTTGGTGTGAACGTGCTGTCCCCTTCCACTGTCTGTTTGTGAACGTGCTGTCCCCTTCCACTGTCTGTTTGTGAACGTGCTGTCCCCTTCCACTGTCTGTTTGTGAACGTGCTGTCCCCTTCCACTGTCTTGGTGTGAACGTGCTGTCCCCTCCCACTGTCTTGGTGTGAACGTGTTGTTCCCTTCCACTGTCTGTTTGTGAACCTGTCGCCCCCTCCCACTGTCTTGGTGTGAACGTGCTGTCCCCTTCCACTGTCTTGGTGTAAAAGCGCTGTCCCCTTCCACTGTCTTGGTGTAAAAGCGCTGTCCCCTTCCACTGTCTTGGTGTGAACGTGCTGTCCCCTTCCACTGTCTTGGTGTAAAAGCGCTGTCCCCTTCCACTGTCTTGGTGTGAACGTGCTGTCCCCTTCCACTGTCTTGGTGTAAAAGCGCTGTCCCCTTCCACTGTCTTGGTGTGAACGTGCTGTCCCCTTCCACTGTCTTGGTGTGAACGTGCTGTCCCCTTCCACTGTCTTGGTGTAAAAGCGCTGTCCCCTTCCACTGTCTTTGTGTGAACGTGCTGTCCCCTTCCACTGTCTTGGTGTAAAAGCGCTGTCCCCTTCCACTGCCTTGGTGTAAAAGCGCTGCCCCCTTCCACTGTCTTTGTGTGAACGTGCTGTCCCCTTCCAGAGTAGCTAGGTGGTCCAGCACTGTCCAGTACAACGGATCATCTTCGTACTCCTTCCCATTTACAGCGGTGTCAAACAGGGGTGCGTGCTCCCCCCTACACTCTTTGGCGTCCTCTTCTTCCTGCTGCTGCACTACGCCTTCCAACAGTCTGAAGGCGACATCTTCCTCCACACTAGGAGTGACGGGAACCTCTTCAACCTGGAATGCCTCCGAGCAAAGACGAAGGTGCGGAAAGTCCTCATCAGGGAGATGCTCTTCGCAGACAACGCCACCCTCAATGCCCACACTGAGGAGGCGCTACAACGGCTCATCACCTGCTTCACTGATGCCTGCACCGAGTTCGGCCTCACAATCAGCCTAAAGAAGACAAAACCATGGGCCAAGACGTCAAAAGCACTCCCCACCTCTCCATCGGCGATCACACCCTATAAGTGGTCAATGACTTTACTTACTTGGGCTCCACCATCTCCAGCAACCTCTCCTCGACGCCGAGCTGAACATGTGGATCGGCAAGGCAGCAACAGTGATGGCCTGTGTCAAGGGCGTTAAACCTCTAACAAAAGGCATTAAACGCTTAGCGGCAAAGGGACGTTGTACGTAGTATACAAATAGGTAATAGACCCATTAACCAGTGTGCCGTACCCATCGCACACGGTCGAACTGTGTCAAGGAGGACGAAGTGGTCAGGTGACAGATGGCACCTAAGGTAATAAGTACTCTCCCAAGTTCGGACCTTCCCGATAGCGAAAGGGGGGAGGGATGTAACCACTTGGACCTCGGTGCACCAAGTGAGCGCTAAACACTCAGTCAGCTGAGATTCTTTTGTAAACAGTCATTGAAGAGCAGGAGTCTTGGACTCGTTCGGATGGTATTGCCGTGGGTCACTGGGTTGGTTCTATTGTCAGGCTGGTTGAATGCGCGTGGACGTTGCCGTAGCCCTCTTTAAGATAATTACTGTGTTAAGTGACCCCCGAAGTCGGCGGGAAATTTCGATGTCCATCTGGTGCCAAGTGGTTGTTTGCTAATCAATTAGGTAGGGATGTGTGTAAATGCTGATGTGTGGAAGAATGTAGCGAACGGAGAATTCAGGGTACTTGTGAACAGGGGGTTTGAGAAGCAGCATGGACAAAGGCATGGCCCGAAGGGGAATCCTTTGTTTCCCTCCCTATATAAAGTGAGGGAGAACAACGAGAGGAGAGAAGACCACTACGAGAGAGAGAAAAAAGACCACCACGAGAGAGAGAGAGAGAGAGAGAGAGAGAGAGAGAGAGAGAGAGAGAGAAGAACAGAGGAGAGAGAGGAGAGAAGGTGGGCAGGACGGATTAGGGTCGAGAGAAACGTGGTCTGGGAGATAGAAGAGACAGCAAAGTCTTAGAGTTAAAGACAAGCTGGAAGAGAAGAAAACTAAGTTTGAAGCCCAGAGGTGGGTGAAGACAGACAAACTGAAATTGAACCCAGAGGTGGGTGAAAGAGACGAAAAAGAAGAGTTCTACGTCGAGATCCCAGAGACGACCACGAAGACCCAGTCCTGAAACCTGGAGCCAGTCAACCAAGGGCATCACCATCAAGCAGTGCTGAAGAAGACGTGAAGAGACTTTTCAAGAACTGTGGTGTGGTGTGAAAGCGTGGTTGTGTGTGTGTGAAAACCTGGCCAGGTAAGAAGTCATTTTTTATTATAACCCGGGATTAGGAAGTATTGATCTTTTATGGTTTGATTATTGCATTTTTTGTAATTGGATTTTTCATGTTTGATTATAAGTAGCATAGAAATTGTATTTCTTGTTCTCAGTCGTGTTAGGAAAGAAACGAATGCGTGACATCCTATTCCCAGAGAGAGGTGAATGCTTGGTGCACGCATGAGTGTGCATATGCGTGTATGAGTGCAGAGATAACCTTGGTGTGTTAAGCCTGACTAATAATACATCAACTTAGTGCACTTAAGCAATACCATCACGATTTCCCCCGTCCTGGACAGCCTGTCTAGTGAAGAGAATCTGGGACAACACCATGCTAACGTCCAAACACCAAGATAAAAGTGTTCCAAGCCTGCGTGCTGAGCACTCTTCCATATGGAAGCGAAGCATTGACCCTGCACCCTCACAGACACTGATGACCGAGACTTGCAGCAAATGCAACAGAGTCTGCTGCTCGAGGATTGGGCTCTTCAGCCACAACAGACGGCGCAGTTCCACAAATGAGTGATACATGGTTGCTAACAAGGGTTGTTTATTATTATCATTATCATCATCATCATCATCATTGTTATTATTATTATCATTATTCTTATGGTAAGCTTTTTTTTCTTTTTTTTTGTGGCATGTTTTATCGGATCAATGGAGCGCCTAAGGCGGTGATGTCTTTTTTTTTGGTTGTCATTTTCCCCTAAGGCCGAAATCCACCTCTTCATTTTTTGGTGCTTCACACTGTCCTCTTCATCTGCAAAAAAAAAAAAAAAAAAAAAAAAAAAAGTAATTTCCACTACTAGCTAGCTTTCTTTTAAAAAAAAAAAAAAAAAAGTAATTTCCACTACTAGCTAGCTTTCTTTTTTTTTTTTCTTTTTTCTTTTCTTTTTTTCCCCCCTTTTTTTCTCCAATCAGTCCCTTGCACACCATGCGTAGTCTGTATGTTCCCTTACAAATGGACATAGTCTTGCTGATTTTAGTGTTTTGGTGTTTGATACAAAATGTCTGGGTTTGTTATTGTTCTAATGTGTGGTGTACTGGCACTCTCACACTGATCATGTGCTGCTTATACAAAAAGAACAACATAAATGAAACAGGACTTAATACTTAATCATTTTCTTTTCTTTCAGATTTTCCCAAACAGAGGGAGAGAGAGAGAGTGAGAGACAGACAGACAGATAGACAGACAGACAGACAGACGGATAGAGGCGGCATCATAGAATTGTATGTAGAGTTTATTTGTTTGTTTTTTCCAATTCCCCCTCTTTCCCCACTGTCGATCCCACCCTCCCTCCCTTCCCCAAGTCTCCGGTCTCCCCCTCCCCAAGCCCACATCACTCCCCCACCCCCCTCCCTTCCCTTCTTTGAAGATTGAGTCAGTGTGTGTGTGTGTGTGTGTGTGTGTGTGTGTGTGTGTGTGTGTGGTGTATGTGTGTGTGTGTGTGTGTGTGTGTGTGTGTGTGTGTGTGCGCGCGCGCGCGCGTGTTTCTGTCCCATTTCATTTTAATTTTATAAAAAAAATTTTATCTACAGTTTTTAAATCTTTAATATCCGTCTAATATACTATTTCTGTATCGACTTCTAGTTATGTCGAAGATATCATCTGGTTTTCAATACTCTTAACTGCACGTGTTGTTCAAATAGTATATGTAATGGTGTATTTGCGTTTGTTTTCTTTTGTATACTAACACACATTTTCCCGATTAAGATCATGTGGTTTATTATGTTTTGATTATTGACATCGTTTCCACAGGTAGATATCTTGACTACAAATAGAATGTCAAAAAGATCTAAATTCATGCGGATACCTGTCTGACCATGAACATAACTTTCCATTTTCTTCCAAAATGCTTTCACTGGGGGACATTTGTAAAGAAATGTTCTATGTAATCTACTTCAGTTCTGCAAACGGAACAGTTACTATCCTCTACCAGTTTCATTTTATGTAAAAAAAATTTGTTGGGTATATATTATGAACAATTTTCCACTGCAGCTCTCTTAATCTGATTTCTTTCGTAGCAGCATGTGCCATTAGCCATGAATCCTTGTCTATTTCGAAGTTCAGATCTCTAAGCCAAAACCCATGAGCACACGTCTTTAAAGGTCAACTTTAGAGATTTTCGATAATTTGTTAAAAACAAGTCTACGTGTCATATAACTACAGTATGGTATTCGTTTTTTTTTAAAAATCGCTGGAAGAATTTCATTGATAAAAAACGACTTTTGCACACCTGTTCAAACCCCACGCGGAAGACCGAAAACCGTGACGTCACTTGATGGACTGGCCGTCAGCAGCGACCTACACAACATGGCAACGCCAAGTGAAATCAACATGAGTTGCGATCCCCCACAGCCTAAAAAGTCTCGAGGGAGTGGCAGATATTGTGCTGTACGCGAGTGCAGCAGCTCAGCAGGAGATGGATATTCTTTACACACATTTTCATCTGATCCAGATACTCGAAAGAAGTGGATTCGGTTCGCGCAAACATGCCGGGCCGCTAAGTTCTTTTTACACGTCAGTTCCAGCTGGACCACGGAAACGAGCTATTCCGACAATTGCCGAGCCCGTTCGAGTGGATCAAAAACTTCGTCTGCATTGTGCGCGTATACTTTGAAGGCGGAGTGGTGAGCTCGTACAGATGAGTACGATAGTCGCACGTTTATTCTGTTCTTATCTATGGACAGATCACAGTTGTTAAATTGAATGAACGCGTTAAGGCTTGAGGAAGGAGAATCTCCGCTCGCCGTCCACGCGTGATCGCATCAAGAAGTCAGTCGGTAGCCTCCCTCGAGACTTCGGTAAAGTCCGTACGCCTTCGGAATGCTGTGTTCGGGCGTCCAGCTGGAACTGAATAGCTCGTTTCCGTGGTCCAGCTGGAACTGACGTGGTAAAAAGAACTTAGCGTTCAAACTGATAAGGTAAAGGCCTTGCAGAAACATCCCCAGAGTCACATTGGCTGTCGCAATCACAGTCACTGCTTTTACATGATAATTAAATTCCGAGCGAGATGTGCAAGAACCATCAGAATCGCTTTCTGTCGCCATCGCTGTCACTCATGTGACGTCATATCCAAGAGCAGTTAAGCCATGCCAAGATTTAGTTGATTACCTCCCGTTTTCTTGATTACAGGTGAAAATGCCCACTTCCGCAGATCGATTTCGTGTGATCGGGAGCGAATCGGATGTTTATTTTACCAATTTATCAAACATTTCATATTTCTGCATAAGCTGACCAATGATCGAAAACCTCTAAAGTAGACCTTTAAGTCTTCAGTTGTCTTTCCTTTATCAGTTAATATTTTCCTGATATGTTTTGGCTTTAAACGGTAAGCCCTGTAATCAAAGTAATTCTGTATCCATCCTTGGCAAGGATTTTCACGTGTCCAGTTTTTCCAGGATGCAGGTATTGAGTCAATTAAAGCATTATATTCAAAAAGAACATTTCCTCTGTTTTGTATTACTTTTTTCCAGAATTTCTGGACTCAACAAAAAACACTTTATTATAACTATTTTCCCATAAATTCCTAAATCTTTCTTACTCCATGTTCTAATCAATTTATTCATTGTTTCAATTCGTTTTAACCAATTTTCTTCTATGTTTATTGCTGCTTGGTTATTTTAAAAGTAAATCCCTAGTATTTTAATTTGTTCAGTTAACATAAATGGCATATTGTCTTCATACCTCTGCATCCCTAGTCTCATTGCTTTTGTTGTCTGCACATTTAATTTGAGACCAGAAAAAAAAAACAGAGAAATCATTTATTATGTCATGTACTTTTATCATGTCATCTCTGTTATTTAGAAACAAAGTTGTGTCGTCTGCTAGCTGTTTTATTTTAAGCTTTACCAATTCATTATTGAAAGTGGGAAGATCAATTCCCGATATATTACTGTTCCGAATCTTTATAGCGAGTAATTCAACAGCTAAAATGAAAGCCAGAGGTGAAAAAGGACAGCCCTGCCTGATGCCACACTTCACAGGGAAAGATTCCGAGATCCAGCCACCATGATTTATGCTGCTGACGGTGTTCGTTGTAATCACGCTTACCCATGTTTTGAACTGGTTCCCAAACCCAAATATGTCGAAAGTTTGCAACATATATTCATTAGAAACAGAGTCAAACACTTTTTGATAATCTAGTGCTAATAGATATCCGCACTTTTTGGTTACATTTAGATAGTTGGTGACATCATCTATAGTTCGTATTACTGTCGAAATACTTCGTCTCTTCAGATAACCTACTTGATCATAACCCACTTGATCTGAAAGGAAAAAATTAATGTGCAGCTTACCCCATATTAAACTACATTAGCGCTGATTAGTTGACCGAGCCGGTTCGACCTCTTCAGATGAAATACACACACCCTCGCCATGTGTTCCGACTCCTCAACTCTTCAATGCAGCACTTCCACTCAGTACTGGTCTAGTACTGACACTTGCTAAGATCTTGAGGTAGCTGGAATCCTTGGTCACCCTGCTTGACCATTATAACGTGACTCCTGACGGCAAGTCCCAGGCAACGAGTGAACCGTTAGAAAAATTTGCTCCACTGCGCTTGCGCGTCGCTATGAATTATGATTGGTGGTGTTCATGGCAGAAAGCTTTTATTATATAAAAATTTCCTGTGAGTCTTTTTAAAATTTGAAGGAATTCCATCGTCACAGGTTTCAGAATCGAAAAATGACTAGTGAAATGCAGATATTAAAAATCCTTACTTTTGAAGATTTTGATAGCAGTCAATCGCATAAGTTGAAAGATGACGTCATGCGAATGATGACGTGATTTTTATGAATGAAAAGGTTAGGTCTGTTGATATGCTGCCACAATCTGAACAACGACAGAGACAAAATCTCTATTCAGAACAAAATCTCCTGTCAGAACAAGGTCACTATTCAGAACAACATTCCTGTTCAAAACGAAATCCCTGTTCACAGCTACGTCTCTCTTCGGAGCGAAATTCTATT
>CM065731.1:38272123-38279623 GCA_033310375.1 Conus canariensis | reverse complement strand
CACCACATCAGCCATACACTGTCTCAGAGACGGGACATGTGTCATACACTGTCTCAGAGACGGGACATGTGTCATACACTGTCTCAGAGACGGGACATGTGTCATACACTGCCTCAGAGACGGGACATGTGTCATACACTGTCTCAGAGACGTGCCATGTGCCACATACTGTCTCAGAGACGAGACATGTGCCACATACTGTCCAGAGACGTGACATGTGCCGCATACTGTCTCAGAGACGGGACATGTGCCACATACTGTCTCAGAGACGGGACATGTGCAGCACACTGTCTCAGAGACGTGACATGTGCCATTTATTGTCTCAGAGACGTGACATGTGCCACATACTGTCTCAGAGACGGGACATGTGCCATACACTGCCTCAGAGACGTGCCGTGTGCCACATAGTGTCTCAGAGACGTGCCGTGTGCCACATACTGTCTCAGAGACGAGACATGTGCCACAAACTGTCTCAGAGACGTGAATGTGCCGCATACTGTCTCAGAGACGTGAATGTGCCGCATACTGTCTCAGAGACGTGACATGTGCCATTTATTGTCTCAGATACGTGACATGTGCCATTTATTGTCTCAGATACGTGACATGTGCCATTTATTGTCACAGAGACGTGGCATGTGTCATACACTGCCTCAGAGACGGGACATGTGCCACATAGTGTCTAAGAGACGTGCCATGTGCCACATAGTGTCTAAGAGACGTGCCATGTGCCACATAGTGTCTAAGAGACGTGCCATGTGCCACATACTGTCTCAGAGACGAGACATGTGCCACATACTGTCTCAGAGACGTGACATGTACCGCATACTGTCTCAGAGACGTGACATGTGCCATTTATTGTCTCAGATACGTGACATGTGCCATTTATTGTCTCAGATACGTGACATGTGCCATTTATTGTCACAGAGACGTGGCATGTGTCATACACTGCCTCAGAGACGGGACATGTGCCACATAGTGTCTAAGAGACGTGCCATGTGCCACATAGTATCTAAGAGACGTGCCATGTGCCACATAGTGTCTAAGAGACGTGACATGTGCCACATACTGTCATCAGAGACAAGATATGTGCCACATACTGTCTCAGAGACGTGACAAGTGCCGCATACTGTCTCAGAGACGTGACATGTGCCACATACTGTCTCAGAGACGTGACATGTACCGCATACTATCTCAGAGACGTGACATGTGCCATTTATTGTCTCAGATACGTGACATGTGCCATTTATTGTCTCAGATACGTGACATGTGCCATTTATTGTCACAGAGACGTGGCATGTGTCATACACTGCCTCAGAGACGGACATGTGCCACATAGTGTCTAAGAGACGTGCCATGTGCCACATAGTATCTAAGAGACGTGCCATGTGCCACATAGTGTCTAAGAGACGTGACATGTGCCACATACTGTCATCAGAGACGAGATATGTGCCGCATACTGTCTCAGAGACGTGCCATGTGCCACATACTGTCTCAGAGACGTGACAAGTGCCGCATACTGTCTCAGAGACGTGACATGTGCCATTTATTGTCTCGGAGACGTGGCATGTGTCATACACTGCCTCAGAGACGAGACATGTGCCACATAGTGTCTAAGAGACGTGACATGTGCCACATACTGTCACAGAGACGTGGTATGTGTCATGTAAAGTTTGAAAGACGTGGTACATGTTACATATTGTTTGACGCGGCATGTGTCATATAACCTTTGAAAGACGTGATGTGTGTCATACAACAGTTTGAGAGACGTCGCATGTGTCATATACTGTTTAAGAGACGCGGCATGTGTAACATACTGTTTGAGAGACTTGGGATGTGCCACACACAGTTTCAGGAAAGCATGTATGTGCTATCCAGCATCTCATAGACATGGTTGCTGTTGTCTCTCTCTCTCTCTCTCTCTCTCTCTCTCTCTCTCTCTCTCTCTCTCTCCTCCTCTCTCTCTCTCTCTCTCTGTCTCGTCTCTGTCTGTGTCTTGTATGTGTCTATACCTAACTGGCTATTTTCCTCTCTTTGTACCTACCTACCTCTCTGCTTAATTACCAGCGATCATCACTAATGATGCCTTTTTAATCTCGATCAGAAGTAATGTCCTATTCTTCACATTCGCACAGTAGGCAGTTGTTCCCATCCAGTTTGAATCCGGCCAGGCCACAGTCTAGGGGGCATTCAAAAATAGGACAACCTGAAACACATCATTCTCAATGGGGAGAGAAGAGAAGAGAGAGAGAGAGAGAGAGAGAGAGAGAGAGAGAGAGAGAGAGAGAGAGAGAGGGGGGGGGAGAGGGAGAGAGGGAGAGAGAGAGAGAGAGAGAGAGAGAGAGAGAGAGAGAGAGAGGAGGAGAGAGAGAGAGAGAGAGAGAGAGAGATTATAAGGTCTCAGTAACTAAACAAAGAATGCCTTTCTTTTCTGTTGCGCTTAGGTGACCAAGACAGAGTGAGATCAAGTTAACCATGTATAGAAATCTATTTGAAAAAAAAAAGAAGAAAAAAGTAGATAAACAGAAACAATAAAGAAAAAACCATGTGAATTGTGAGCGTTTGAGGAATGATTGGACGAACCGAAGCAGTTTAAGAATTTGAGGAGTTTGGGAAACGGCGGGCATGGCAACGATTGCAACGCATCGTTATGGAAATGCTCGATGGATCTGAATGGAAACACTCAATGGATCTATATGAAAACTCTTAAGGGATCTATATGGAAACGCTCAAGGGATTTATATGGAAACGCCCAATAGATCTGTATGGAAACGCTCGATGGATCTACATGAAAACGCTCAAGGGATCTATATGGAAACGCGCAAACAGGAAGAGAAACAGTGGGAAGTGGTGGTGACAGGACGGGAGGAGGGGGGGGGGGGGTGAGGTTAATGAGAGGTAGATATCTTGGAAAGGTGAAAAATAAATGGATAAATTAAATGGTATACGATGCCGAATCCAAACTCTGCCTTTCAACCCAGTCACGCAAATGGACAGAGCATCATGGAAGGCATAACATGGAAGACGATGGAAAGGAAGGCGAGCAGGGATGACCTCTGGCAGAAGTCAAGCAGGGGCAGTAAGCAGAACAGGTAAAGCAGGGGAGATAATTGGCTTTATAGAGGTGGAAAAATAGGGGACAATCAAGGGCAACATCCAGGGGCAGACAAACAGGGACAGCAAGTAAGAGAATAGAGCATGGAGGAAAGAAACAGAGGAGGTTAGCAGGGGGAGAAAATCAGGATAAACAAATAAATAAATAAACGTGACACGTTTTTATGAGCACCCCCAGCGTACCTCACAGGGGGCTAGAAACATCTCATACTACTAAGATTCGTGTGAGTTCGATTCTCTGGGGGGTGTGTGTGTGTGTGTGTGTGTGTGTGTGTGTGTGTGTGTGTGTGTGTGTGTGTGTGTGTGTGTGTGTGTGTTCTGGCAGGAGTGCCAGGAGCACATGCTGGAGAACCTGGCAGGAGATGGACAATAACCTGTCGTCCGTCATAGCAGGGTACTTTAAAAAAAGAAAGGATACATTTGAAAACTATATATTGAAAGGAAATGTACGCATATTGAACTGAGGCAGAATTTGACGTTTGCGCTACTTCGTGTATAGAAATTCAAGGCATCTGAGCCAAAGTCTAAAATCCATCCAGTTAATATTGATGATGATGATGATGATGATGATGATGATGATGATGATGATGATGATGAAGAATAATGAATCATGATGGTGATGGTGGTGGTGGTGGTGATGATGATGATGATGATGATGATGATGATGATGATGATGATGATGACGACGACGACGACAGCGACGACGATGATGATGATGACAATGACGACGCCGACGACTACGACGACGACGACGATGATGATGGTGGTGGTGATGAGATGAGTGATGATGATGATGATGATGATGATGATGATGATGATGATGATGATGATGTATGATGATGATATAAATCTCAGATCTAATCCTTACCGTTGGGATCTGGAGCGTGGGTGGTTGACTTAACAGCTGCTGTAGTTGTTGCTGTGGTGGAGTAGGGGGTGGCGGTGGTCGTGGTGGTGGGAATGGTGGTTGTGGTCGTGGTCGTGCTTGTGGAGGGTTTGGAAGAGGTGGCGGTAGTGGTGGTGGTGGTGGTGGTGGTGGTGGTGGTGGTAATAGGGGTGGTGGTACTGGTCATGGTGGCGGTGGTAGTAATGGTGGTAGGAATGGGGGTGGTGGCTGTCGCGGTGGGTGTAGGAACAGGAGTGGTAGTGGTGGGGGTGGTGATGGTGGTGGTAGTAGTGGAACTGGTGGAAGTGGGAGGGTGGCTGGTTGTAGTGGGAGGAATGTGCTTCGCGACAGCTGTAAACACACACACACACACACACACACACACACACACACACACACACACACACACACACACACACACACACACACACACACACACGCACACAGAGAGTTATATACATACGTGTAGATAGATATAGAAATAGAAAAAAGGTAGACAGTTAGACAGATAGATGGATAGACAGACAGATAGGTAGGTAGGTATGTAGGTAGCTAGGTAGACATAGATAGATAAATAGATAGACAGATAGATGGATAGATAGATAGATAGATAGACAGATAGATAGATAAATAGATAGACAGATAGATGGAAGATAGATAGATAGATAGATAGATAGATAGATAGACAGATAGACAGACAGACAGAGACAGACAGACAGAGACAGACAGACAGACAGATAGAAGCAGACACAAACGAGTGCGTCTTGGGAAACGACAAGGAGTAGGATTAAAAACAGTCCTCCATCAACACAACAGTGAGAAAAGGAGGATTTCCATGGCACACCTACCCCATATTTTCCAAATAATGACGACTGAACAATGACACATAATGCGACAGAAAACGAACAGTAAAATACACAAGAATGTACGTTTCCCCACACTGTACCTAAAACAATACCAGGTGTGACTTGACTTATGCCTCATGATTCCTTGAGGAACACAGGGCCGCGACGACACTCCTCCAACGCACGCGATTCTGGCAGGTCCTCCTTAGCTCGGCCCACGTCATTCCGGCGGCCTTCACCTCAGTGTCGACACTCCTGCGCCAAGTCTGTTTTGGTCGACCCACTTTCCGCTTTCCTTGTGGATTCCAGTCCAGAGCCTGCCTGTTACATTGGATACAGGCTTCCGTGGCGTGTGGCCGATCCATCCCCATGTCCGTTTCTTTATCTCAGTTTCAATTGGGACTTGTCTCGTCCTGTCCCACAGTTGTTCGTTGGAGATGACTTCCGGCCACCTGATGTTGAGGATGTTTCTGAGACATCTATTGATGAATGTCTGTAGCTTGTTGGTGTTGGTCTTGATTACCCGCCATGTTTCTGAACCATATAAAAGAACAGACTTCACGTTTGTGTTGAAAATCCGGATCTTGTTGCAGAGTGAGAGGGCTGTTGATCTCTAGATCTGGCGCAGGGTGTTGAAGGCGTGTCTGGCTTTGTTGATTCGGCATTTGATGTCTTCGTCTGTGCCCCCATCTTTACTGACTACACTGCCCAGGTAAACAAACTTGTCAATTTCCTTGATGTCTTCTTGGTGATGTCGCACTGGATCTTGCTGTTTGTTGTTCACCCTCATGACCTCTGCTTTCCCGATGTTTATTTGAAGCCCAGTCTTCTCAGCTTCTTCTGCAACACGACATAGCTTCTCTTGTGCCTCTTGCTGCTTGTGGGACAGGAGGCTGATGTCTTCCGCGAAGTCCGAGTCCTCCAGCTGCTTCGTGAAGGTCCACTGGATACCTGTCCTCCGGCCTGCTGTAGACTGTCTCATGACCCAGTCAATCACCATCAGGAAGATTGTCGGCGAAAGTAAACAACCCTGACGGACGCCGGTTTGTACAGAGAAGGGTTCCGTCGGCTTCCCATCGTGGATGACTTGGCAGGTGGCATCTTCGTATAGTTGTTGGATGATGGTGACGAACTTTGGTGGAAAGCCGTAGTGGTACATCAGTTTCCAGATGACGTCTCTGTCGACACTGTCAAAGGCCTTCTGAAAGTCGACGAAAACTGTGTACAGGGGGGTGCTGCCACTCTAGGGACTACTCGATGATGATCCGCAATGTCGCAATATGGTCCGTACATGATCTATCTTGGCGGAAGCCTGCCTGTTCTTCCCGAAGTGTCTGGTCAAGGGCGGTCTTCAATCTCTCTAGGATGATTCTTGTCAATACTTTCCCTGTGAGGGACAGCAGCATGATTCCTCTCCAGTTGTTGCAGGATGACAGGTCCCCTTTCTTCGGCAGCTTTACAAGATGGCCTTTCTTCCAGTCTTCTGGCACTCTCTCCTGTTCCCAGATCTTGTGTAGGAGTAGGTGTAGCATCTCAGTCGAAGCCTTTAGTGCTTCGGGTGGTATGCCGTCACGACCCCTGCCTTGCCTGACTTGAGGAACTTGATGGCTTTGGTGATCTCTGTCTTGGTTGGGGGGTTGGTATTGATATCAAGAAGCTCGGTTGGTGGTGGGATGTCAGGCGGGGCTGGTGGTGCGAGTCTGTTGAGTATTTCCTTGACGTGCTCAGCTCATCTTGCTCTCTGGTTTTCTTTGCCTGAGATGGTATTTCCGTTCTTGTCCTTGACGGGGCGACTGTGATTTCTGGTCTTACCAGAGAGTGTTCTGGTGATCTCGTATAGTCTCTTCATGTTTTTTTTTTTTTGCCCACTGCAGTCTCTGCTTCTTCCGTCAGCTCCTCGATGAAGTTTCTCTTGTCTTTTCTTGCACTTCTTTTCACTTGTCGGTTTATCTCCCAGTAGCGTGCTTGTAGTTCTTGCTTCTCTTCTTGATCTTGTGTCTGGTTGATCTTGTCTTTCAGATGTTTTCTGTCTGCGATCAGTGTCCATGTCTCCGTTGTTAACCATTCTTTATGTTTCCTTGTCTTCTTCCCTACGACTGTTTTGCATGTTGTCTTCCAGACCTCTCGCAGACTGTGTCATTGCTCTTCTACTGTTTCCTCTGGCAGCAGGGAAAGCGCACTGAACTTGTTCCTAAGCTCTACCTTGAATTCTTCTGCTTTTTCTTTCTTTTAGGCTGTGTACATTAAACTTGTACGATGGTCTTCCTGCCTGGTCAGTGTAGGCTTTCAGTTTGGTCTTGAGTACTGCCACAACCAGATGGTGATCTGATGCTGCGTCCGCTCCGCGCCTCGCCCTGACGTCATGCAGGCTCCGCCTCCACTTTCTGCCGATGGTAATGTGGTCAATCTGGTTCTCGGTCTTGCCGTCTGGGGAAATCTATGTGGTCTTGTGAATGGTCTAATGGGGAAATAGAGTGCCCCCGATCACCAGGTCGTTGAAGGTACAGAACTCTGTGAAGAGGTCGCCATTTTCATTCTACTCTCCCACACCGTGTCTACCCATGACGAGTTCTCTGTCTGAGTTGTCTGATCCCACTTTTGCATTCAGGTCTCCCATGAGGATCTTCAAGTCTCTCCTTGGTGTTTTGTCCAGGGTTG
>CM065731.1:38259623-38264623 GCA_033310375.1 Conus canariensis | reverse complement strand
GGGCACCCTGAAGACTCGCCAATGTGGAACATTGTGAACATGTGGTGTTTGAGTCTGGAGTGCCCTGTCCTCAGTCTCACAATGCTCACTTGGTCAGCCCATTCAAAGTCGCCCTGAGCCAAATCGACAACGGTTGAATTCCTATCAGTAAAGTGTCTACGCTGCCAGAAACGTAAGCTGTGTTAGACTGATACAAATTTTGCAGTAATGAGGCGCCAATTGAACGTAACAAACATTAAAACAACGAGCATCGACCTATCGGTCTTCTCCAGGCAGAACAAAATAAGACAATCAGCAGAAATGAATTACCTATGAAGGGAAAAGTTGCAGATGAAGAAATCCTCAGTTTCTTTGAAAATGGCTAAATGGGGATGGATTTCGGAGGAGGAAAAGGAGGAGGAGGAGGAGAAGGAGGAGGAGGAGGAGGAAGAAGAAGAAAAGGAGGAGGAGGAGGAAAAGGAAGAGGGGAAACGAGAAGGAGGAGGAGAGATGGGATGAAAATAAAGTATGAATATTTAACCTCGCAGTTACAATGATGGGAACCCTTAAGCTCTATATTGTGAACCATTTGTTTATGCCCCATCATACTGAAATACCTACACTTTCCTTAGTGTTGATTCCATTGGATGCTGAGGCAAGTGATGGGTGAGAGAAGCTCACATCTTTGAAGGTTGGGTGTGTTCACGATCTTTAGGGCAGACCACAACATGACAAACTCTTCTTTGTAGGGCGGGTGTGTTCACGATCTTTAGGGCAGACCACAACATGACAAACTCTTCTTTGTAGGACGGGAGTGTTCACGATCTTTAGGGCAGACTACAACATGACAAACTCTTCTTTGTAGGACGGGTGTGTTCACGATCTTTAGGGCAGACCACAACATGACAAACTGAAACAGGACGTTACATGAAATCGTGACTTTGGTCATTGTCAAGAATTGATTGACTAATATTCTCCTTGGGGGTTGAAGAGGAAAAGTTAGGTCTTTCCTAACGACCAGTGAGTGGTCATTGACGTAACTGCAGACATTTATTCCACACGGGTAAGTTGCCAGTTGGGAACAATAAATAGATAAAGAGAAAAGTGAAATTATTCGTAAATGAATATAAATGGCTGATTCACCAACATTGATGTGATTAATAAAAAAAAAAATGTAAATGTAATAAGAAGCATTCTGTGAAAACGTGTATTTGGCTTATAAAGAAATACACTTGTTTTTCAGATTAATATGTTTTTAAAGATGTCACTTTGTATATCCAACAGTAGGTAGGAAGGTGCTGGAAACAGAATATTACGAATTCGTGAGTATGATGTGTTATCATGTTTTGCTGTATAATGTCTTAAGAAAAAAAATAAATAAAAATTACATTTTTCGAACCTAACGGTAGGACTTAGGATTTCTTTCCAGAAGGCCTTAGCGTCCAACCATTGGACTAAAAGCCCACCTCTTGCGGTTTTAAGTCCCCATGGTGGATCCTTTGGGGAAAAAAAAGAAAAAGAAAAAAAAAAAAAGAAATTCCTAAGTCAAGGATTTACGCCGGAACGAAAAGAAAGGGGAATGCAATGTTTTGAGTGATGTCCATTCAAGAAAGAAAGAAAGAAAGAAAAGAAAGAAGAAATGTGCTGGAAATGTGTATTTCGAAAACTGATATGAAAATTGTCAGGAATATGTGCATTGTGTTCTCGTTTAATGTTTTATTTTGATATTCCTTTTGTTCTGTTTTGGTCAAGGGAGCGCACAAAAATTGGAATCTGTGTTTTCCCGGTCTCTCCTTCAATGAATGGAGCAGATGCGCGCATATGGAGTGAACATGCTGTGTTTGTGATTGAGTGCAAGCAAATGCAGTTGTGTGTGTGTGTGTGTGTGTGTGTGTGTGTGTGTGTGTGTGTGTGTGTGTGTGTGTGTGTGCTATGTGTCAAGTCTATGTCTATGTTCTGAAACGTATTCGTTTTACCGGCTAGTATCAGTAAAATGATGTACGCATTGTACGTTTTGAATGAGCAACACTAAGTATGCAATGGTTTCTCAGTTATGTTTTTTAAAATGTTTTCATGTCGTTTTGATATTCAGTCCACCGTTGAATACGTCTCAAATGTCGCACCTGGCACACTTTTGGTTTAAGAATGCTCATATTCATTTTGGTCTCCTTCTTATGCATACATGCTACACCTTCTTCTCTATGCAATCGGCCTAGAGTGGACAGATTGAAAAGGAAAATAAATACATACATAACTAACTAACAAAATTACTAACTAACTAATTAACTAACTAACTAACTAAATAATACGTAAATCAGTAATTAAACAAATAAATAAATACATAAACAGCAAATGTATAAATGAATGAATGAATGAATGAATACGTAGATAACTTAATAAATAAACATATAAAGAAAGAAACAAACAAACAAAACAAAGAAACAAGCAAATAAATAGATAAATGCATATATACGTGGACTGCCCTGCTTCTGAGCATATAGGGCTACTAAAATGTACTGTTGAAACGTTAACGTTCATATCAGTATAACATCAATCGTAACTGTAACTGGTTATTGATCCGGCGGCTTAAGAGCAAACCGGCGTTTACCCGTCATTGGTCTGTTAGCATGGTTAATAACTGTTAGTATGGTTAATAACTGTTAGCATGGTTAATAACTGTTAGCATGGTTAATAACTGTTAGTGAATAACTGTTAGCATGGTTAATAACTGTTAGCATGGTTAATAACTGTTAGCATGGTTAATAACTGTTAGTGAATAACTGTTAGCATGGTTAATAACTGTTAGCATGGTTAATAACTGTTAGCATGGTTAATAACTGGGTTAATAACTGCTAATAACTGTTAGCATGGTTAATAACTGTTAGTGAATAACTGTTAGCATGGTTAATAACTGTTAGCATGGTTAATAACTGTTACCATGGTTAATAACTGTTAGTCAATAACTGTTAGCATGGTTAATAACTGGGTTAATAACTGCTAATAACTGTTAGCATGGTTAATAACTGTTAGGGAATAACTGTTAGTATGGTTAATAACTGTTAGCATGGTTAATAACTGTTAGCATGGTTAATAACTGTTAGCTAATAACTGTTAGCATGGTTAATAACTGTTAGCATGGTTAATAACTGTTAGCATGGCTAATAACTGAAAAATGTGCAGCAAACCTGTTGCTATGATGGCAGCAAACCAGAACAGCCGGAGAAACATGACGACAGATGGCTATGAGGTGATGAAAATCAGAACACAAGCACATTTGTATTCTTTCTTAGAAAGAAATAAAACGGTCTTTCATTGTTTTGCTCCAATGATAAGGCAGACCTTATCAACGCAGATGTTATAGGACGTGTGAACAAGGCAGGCAGTTCTCTCCTCTCTCTCTCTCTCTCTCTCTCTCTCTCTCTCTCTCGTGATTTGTTCTGAGACTGACTATGACCCGGAGAGAGCTCTTTGTTGTTGTTTTTGTTTGTTTTATTTCTGTAAACCATATCTCGGTAGAAAAGGGCACAGTGTGTGTGTGTGTGTGTGTGTGTGTGTGTGTGTTTCAAATTTAACGTCTATCCACTCAAAGTGATATTAGACGGCGGGAAAAAAAACAAACAAAACAAAAAAAAACCCTCATTATCACAAAAATAAATAAATAAATAAACAATCCAAACCTTCATGTTAAACCTAGAAAACTACAAATGGTTTTGATATGGGAGAGAACAGTGAGAGGTAGGGGACGGATGAAGATGGTCCTTTCGTACATTTTATGTAGATTTAGTAGTATGTAAATGTTTAACTCACTTAAAGAAACCTCATAAGTATGAGGTAATAAATGTAAGAAACTATAAGTATTTACTTATTGGACTCTTTGATAAAGAAAGAAAGAATTCATAGGTTAATACTGGTGATTCAAAAATATTTCTAATTGTATATGTAGAAAGCATGGGTATAAATTGTTTGATAGCGGCACATGAGATAATATGATCAACTGTGATGCTCTGTCCACAAACACATGAGGCAGTTTTACTAAATTTTGTTGTAAAAGCGTCGACTTTCCACTTATGCACAAGGGACGACAACTTTCTGCTGGTTTTAAAGTTTACAATATTAAGATCTGTGTAAATAAACTTTTATGAGACTTTTTAAAAGAATTCTGGAAATGGTTCCAAACAAATGATTCCACTATACTATATTGTTCTTGAACGGAAAGTGGAAAATTCATCCTGAGAGACTCTGAACTACCTTTTGCACCTTGTTTTGCAGCTCTGTCTACTTTATCGTTATAATAAAACGAACAGTGTGACGGTATCCAGCAGAAAGTAATTGCCGTGCCTTGTATAGAGAGAGCAGGAATTAAACTGCTGATTTCAATTATCATTTCTGATCTATTCTGCAATTTTAATTATTTCAGTGCCTGAAGCACAGACTTTGAATCAACACAAAAATATTACTTGAAATATAGATCGTGGGAAATTTAGAAGATACTTTAACGCCATTAATATTGCAGTAAGTTCCGGAGTAAAAACTGATATATTTTTCGCAAGTGAAAAACATTTCTCTACTTTAAAATCAGGTATCAAAAAAGCAGAGCCCGCATTTTTCTGAATTAATGATCCATCTGGGTATACTTTTAAATGATTTGGATACTTCTGTTCAATATGAGATTTAACAATGCTCGCCACTATATTCATATTGTCCTTTTTTAAATCAGTGTGATCAATATCAAAATGGGCCCTTTGAAGTTCCCAGGGTGGTGTTGGGAAGAAGGACGGCCTAGCAGATGCAGACTTTTCGTCAACAGTAATGCCCGTGGCTTGCCTAAGCTCAGATGTACACGTTGCCAAAGTAATCTGAGAGGATATTGTTTTTGCACGTGTAGGAAAGTCGATATCTGATCTAATTTTAATCTCATTTTTCACATCATTCTTAACTGGAAGGCTTCTTATCACAAATTTTGTGGCAGCCACTTCTCTCTGATCATCTAATGGTAAAATTTGAGCTTCATTATATGTTCG
>CM065731.1:38249623-38254623 GCA_033310375.1 Conus canariensis | reverse complement strand
CGACCAGGCCAGACAATCTACCCGATCATCCTATACAGACAGACGACCAGGCCAGACAATCTACCCGATCATCCTATACAGACAGACGACCAGGCCAGACAATCTACCCGATCATCCTATACAGACAGACGACCAGGCCAGACAATCTACCCGATCATCCTATACAGACAGACGACCAGGCTAGACAATCTACCCGATCATCCTATGCAGACAGACGACCAGGCCAGACAATCTACCCGATCATCCTATACAGACAGACGACCAGGCAAAAGGGTGATAAAGAGGACTGACCTCTACGAGAGACCACCACGGGCAGTAGGCAGAACAGGTAAAGCAGCGAAGACAATTAGGATTACAGGGGTGGATAGAAGGGGACAACTAGGAACGACATCCAGGGGTAGACAAACTGAGACAGTAAGTCATCGAATAAAACAAGGGGTAAATAATAGGAGAGTATGCAGAGAGAAACAGTCAGGAGCAGACAAACAGGGATGGTACCAGCTTTCATGAGCATCCCAAAAGAGTACCCTCGCGTGAGGAGTGTAGTGAACGACTAAGGCTCGGTATATCGGTATGTTGATGTACGACTTGGTATGTTGATGTGCTGATGCAGACACTCACTTCCAAAACAGAGAAATGATAGAATTCACTTCGTTTCTCTATTGTGTGCTGACAGCCGTGACATTATCACCGTCTGACAAAGCTGACGAGAGATGAACATTAGTGTCTCTGTACCTCATATCAGGGGACAATGTGACTCTTGAATATGGCGCTTCAGTGAAACTGAATTCGAGCTGCACACTGTACAAAACACGTCACCTGCAATGCTACTTTCAACCGACGAAAAGATACAGAGGAGACTCAAGATTGATAACAAAGGTCTGAATGTCGGAGCATATGTGAACAAACGTGGACATAATGGAGAAGCTTGTCCCTGTGCATTCGCCTCACTGACTGTTTCTGATGACGAGTACAGACAACGACACCGCAGCCACAGAGTTCCGCCGGGCGATAACTCTCCACACGTAAGCACAGTCCTATCCCGTCACCTTGTCTGAACGCTGTACAGACCAGAAAAAAGACGTTTGCCAACACTCCTAGTTCAGGACATCTACAAGCACCAGTTATACAGACCAAGGTTCAACAAACACCACCAGCCAAGAAAGACGCCTGTTGACACCAGACCAATGTATAACAAACACCACTAACCCAGAGAAAGTCTGCAAATACTTCCAACCCAGAGAGATGTATGACAGTGCCTCCAGTGAAGAAAGATATATGACAGTACCTCCAGCCAGAAAGATGTAAGACAGTACCTCCAGACAGGAAAGATGTAAGACAGTACTTCCAGCCCGGAAAGATATATGCTAGCACCTCCAGTCTGAAAAGACGGTCACCACCAGACAAAGACGCCTGGCACCACTGCCAGCACAATGCAAAAAGCGTCATGCAAACAAACAGCACCAACCCGTGGTGGAACCAGCTGGGACGTGGCTGTAAAGGGGGAGCTGGAAGGAGAGGCGTTGGAGAGATGCCAACTGAACGTGTACAGAAGCTGAGACTGAAAACAACAGCATCCATGAAAGACGTCAGCCATTAGTCACCATCAGCCCGGAAGGACGATCAGCGACACATGAAAGAC
Organism: Conus canariensis; assembly: GCA_033310375.1. Taxonomy (NCBI): domain Eukaryota; kingdom Metazoa; phylum Mollusca; class Gastropoda; order Neogastropoda; family Conidae; genus Conus; species Conus canariensis. Next base: position 38,252,981 of record CM065731.1, on the reverse strand, counting down.
GTCAGCCATTAGTCACCATCAGCCCGGAAGGACGATCAGCGACATATTAATGACGTCAGCCATAAGTCACCATCAGCCCGGAAGGACGATCAGCGACACATGAAAGACGTCAGCCATTAGTCACCATCAGCCCGGAAGGACGATCAGCGACACTACAAATCAAGGAACATGTCTGATTAAAAACGATTGGGAAAAAAGTATTTAACTGAAATGATTAGGTCTTAGTTATGGAGGTTGAAGGTTCGTATATACTGTCTGAATGCATAATAGTGGTACTTGAGGTTTTTTCTGTTTACAGTGTGGATCATGTAGAAGAAAGTTAGTTGTAAACTTTTATACATCTATGCCACCACACAATGTATCTCCTTATAACAAAATTGTAATTAACTGTCATGAGTTTTTTTTAATGTTATCAAAATCGCCAGCGCGTCAGGAGACCAGCCGGTGTGAGATGGAAGTAAGGAACATCTGGATGAGAGGAGAACCTAAAGTTCAGATAAGGCAGATGTTCTTTGGAATCAAGATCTCTGAACGACCACGTGTGGTGTGCCGATGACAACTGCCAGCACGCTTGGCGTGATCATACTGCAGCACACATAGAATCCAGGGTGGACAAGCTGCCTAACAGCCAGCAGAACAGGCATCAGAACAAGAATTGGACCCTGATTAGTTCAGCCCACTACTACGGTGGAGCCCTTCCACTGGTGATCTTCTTGGACATACTGGAACAACCAGCGAAATAATGTTAGCATGGCCATTTGGCCGACTCTGGGGAAAGGCGTAGTGGTAGTGAGGAAAGCTGTAACTCGAGATTCTCTTCAGAGAGCGCGTAAGACCTCATGGCGAAAGCTTGGCCGTGTCTGCAGTTGTACTTTCTTCACCTGCCAGCGGAACAGCAGCGAGTGAGGCTGCGAAATGCATATAGCAGTTGCTTCACGGTGGCGTTTTGATCTGGTGTTCTCTGCGGTCATGAAATAGGGGCTGGTACACCCATGGGAACGCTCCCGTGGAGGTTCTGCCATTACACAATGGCATCTGCCAGGGAGCAATTAAGTCCCTTGACGTCTTGATAGCATGCACTGTGCATGCCTGCACCTTTTGTGAACCCAGCGTGGGCTTCATAGGATGGTGCGGGATTGCTCCCAGCTGGTTTGTTCGGCGGTTGAGTACAATACTACCCTGGGTCCTACTCACCCCTTTGGTTGTATCTTTTCCTTCCTATGAGCATGGAGAGATGAACGCTAGCAAGACAGAGACAGGACGTTCGCATTCGTATTCAAAATGGCTTTTGCAGCACAGATAAAAGCTGTGAATTTTTGTCTTTCCATCAACCGACGGTGTGACGTATATTCTATGTCGCTCATTTATACTGTGTGATGTCTGTCCTATGGCGCTCATCATACTGTGTGACGTCTGTTCTATGGCGCTCATCATACTGTGTGATGTCTGTTCTATGGCCCTCATCATACTGTGTGACGTCTGTTCTATGGCGCTCATCATACTGTGTGACGTCTGTTCTATGGCGCTCATCATACTGTGTGACGTCTGTCCTATGGCGCTCATTATACTGTGTGACGTCTGTCCTATGGCGCTCATTATACTGTGTGACGTCTGTCCTACGGCCCTCATCATACTGTGTGACGTCTGTCCTATGGCGCTCATCATACAGTGTGACGTCTGTCCTATGGCGCTCATCATACTGTGTGACGTCTGTTCTATGGCGCTCATCATACTGTGTGACGTCTGTCCTATGGCGCTCATTATACTGTGTGACGTCTGTTCTATGGCGCTCATCATACTGTGTGACGTCTGTTCTATGGCGCTCATCATACAGTGTGACGTCTGTCCTATGGCGCTCATCATACTGTGTGACGTCTGTTCTATGGCGCTCATCATACTGTGTGACGTCTGTCCTATGGCGCTCATTATACTGTGTGACGTCTGTCCTATGGCGCTCATTATACTGTGTGACGTCTGTCCTATGGCGCTCATCATACTGTGTGACGTCTGTCCTATGGCGCTCAACATACTGTGTGACGTCTGTCCTATGGCGCTCATCATACTGTGTGACGTCTGTCCTATGACGCTCATCATACTGTGTGACGTCTGTCCTATGGCGCTCATCATACTGTGTGACGTCTGTTCTATGGCGCTCATCATACTGTGTGGCGTCTGTTCTATGGCGCTCATCATACTGTGTGACGTCTGTTCTATGGCGCTCATCATACTGTGTGACGTCTGTTCTATGGCGCTCATCATACTGTGTGACGTCTGTCCTATGGCCCTCATCATACTGTGTGACGTCTGTCCTATGGCGCTCATCATACTGTGTGACGTCTGTTCTATGGCGCTCATTAAACTGTGTGACGTCTGTCCTATGGCGCTCATCATACAGTGTGACGTCTGTTCTATGGCGCTCATCATACTGTGTGACGTCTGTCCTGTGACGTTTATTGCACTGTGTGACGTCTGTCCTATGACGTTCATGATATTGCTACATCTGTCTTATGGTGTTCATTATATTATGTAAAATACTTCCTAATTGTGTATCACATTTTTACGGCTGCAGAATGCCAGTGTTTGTCATATTGTGCGACGTCCGTCGGTCGGTTGGTTGGGGTGAGTACGACGTCATAGTAGCCGAAGGAGTATGACGCCAAATTAGTCGAAGATTCTTAGGGATATGTTGTTCCCGGAAGAGTCTGTAACGAGTCTTGGGTGACGTATGTGTGACGTCACTCATTATACTGAATGACGTCTGTCCTATGTCGCTCATCATCTTGTGCTACGTCTGTCCTATGGGGTTCATAACATCATAGTACGTCCTTCCTGTAGCGTTCCACACACACACACACACACACACACACACACACACACACACACACACACACACACACACACACACTCACGCACACACACACACACACACACACACACACACACACATACATACATACATTCACGCATACATACATACATACATATATACATACAAACATACATACACACGTATATAGATATATACATATGTGCATACATACACATATACATACATACATACATACATACTTACATTCATACATACATGCATACATACACACATATTGACCTTATCATGGCGTTCATTAAATTGTGCAACGTCTTGTCCCATGGCTGTTCTTCATATCATGTGTGGTCTGTCATTTGGCGTTCGTTTTATTGTGTGCATTTCAACCTGTGGCGTTCATTGTATTGTTACGACAGTCGTATGGCATTTATTACATTGTGACGGCTGTCCCTGTGTTGGTAATAACAATTTGTGACGGCTGTCCCTGTGTTGGTAATAACAATTTGTGACGGCTGTCCCTGTGTTGGTAAT
>CM065731.1:38242123-38244623 GCA_033310375.1 Conus canariensis | reverse complement strand
GCAACGGGTCTCGACCTGTTGGTCTTCTTCAAGCGCGACAAGAACAAATATACAAGGTGTGTGGATAAGTAATAAATGAAGAAAAAACACAGAAAAATGCAGGCAAATTAGTTCTCCTCACCTCACTCTCCTCTTCCCAAACCCTTTCTTTTTATGGCTGAGGGCTTGTTAATCCGCAATTTCTTTTTTTTTTTTAACATTAATGTTCGTTCTGTTCATTCTGCGACTAAGTGCTTCAAAGTCAATTGTCATGTAACTTCTGCCCACTGTATTCAGATTCACTGTTATCTTTTCATTTCAAAGTGAGGTGACTGCAGTCGGAAATGGAAAGAAACTTAAAATTTAGAAAGAGAGGGGGTTAGTTACCGCCAAAGACACAGACAAATAGAGTACAGGACAAGACACGATGCATTTCGACCTCTTGGGTCTTCTTCAGGCACTTTCGCCTGAAGAAGACCCAAGAGGTCAAAATGCTTTGTGTCTTGATTGAAAAGGGAATGTGTGAACAGAAAAAACGACCTGAATCAAATTCATAAACAACTGTCAAACATGGTTATTGCACAGCAAAAACCATCTTTCAAGAGATGATTCTGTCAATATCTGGTGTATCCACCATTGGCAGCTACACACGCTCGAAGACGCCAAGGCATGGACTGCACGAGACGTCGGATCTGCACCTGCTGGATGTTGACCCAGTGATGCTGAAGAACGGCGATCAGTTCACCTCTCGTCTGGGGCCTCGGCTGATGCTGCTCCACTCTCCTGCCGAGCGCGTCCCAAAGATACTCTATGCAGTTCATGTCAGGTGACAGGGATGGCCAGGGCATCACCTCCACTCCATTCTGCTGCAGAAACTGACGGGTCATCCAGGCACTGTGAGGTGTAGCATTATCATGCTGGAATATAAATCTGCGTCGTCCACCATGGTGATCCAGGAGTGGAAGCAGGACAGGCTGGAGAACGTGGTTCACGTAACGCTGTGCCGTGATGTTGCCATCGATCACCACGAGCTGGGATCTAAAGTTGGCGTTGATGGCACCCCTCCACCATCACTGAAGGGCCACCAAACCGGTCGAGCTGCCTAACACAAGGGTCATGATACCGCTCTCCTCGTCTCCTGTAAATTCTGATTCCCCCATCAGCGTGGCTCATGCAAAAACGTGACTCGTCAGAGAAGATGACATTCCTCCATGTGCGTCTTCCCAGGGACGCACCATTTGCTGTCCAATGGCGCCAGGCCTGCCTGTGTCTGTCAGTCAATACAGGGCCAACGTAGGGCCTGTGACACCTGATTCCTGCGTGTGACAGGCGTCGTCTGACGGTACGGCTGCTGATGGGTCCCCCACGCTCCCCCAAAGCTGCTCTAGCGGTGGCAGCAGCAGTCAGGAATTGGTTCCTGAGGTGGGAAAGGCGAATGGCTCGATCTTGTCTCTGAGTCGTCACTCGAGGTGCGCCTGGTCGAGGACGGTCAGAAACTGACAGGGTGGCTGCCAAGCGCTGTTGTTGGCGGTAGATAGTGGTGTGGTGGGAGTTCATGGCTCTTGCCACCTGTCGGACAGATGAACCGGCCCTCAGCATCCCAACAGCACGGTTTCGCTGGTTATTGTGTAGCCGTGGCATTTTCTTGCAGTGTGATAAAATCATTCTGGCATTTTATGGGGTTAAACTGTGTGTTTATCACGTGAAAAGAAAGCGACACAATATTCACTCTGAACTGAGTTGTCGCCCAGTTTGGCTTTTTGCTTCTGGCGCTATTGTCTGTTCGCTGGCACGTGCTGCACGAGAAACGTCGCTGTGGAAAGGTGGGTCACACTGCCACCAACTGAGGAATGGGTCATAAAAGGAGCAACAAATCAAACTTTTCCCGTGGAACTTGTGTGCATGATGTGCGGAATTTATGCCTCTCAAAATTTAGAAAGAGAGGGTGTTAGTTACCGCCAATGACATTGACAAACAAAGCACAGGACAAGACACGATGCATTTCAACCTCTTGGGTCTTCTTCAGGCGAAAAAAATAAATCACATTTAACACTTAAGACAGTACAAACAAAGAACGAAAATGACTCATCTGTTGTTGTCCATGTGGTAGGGAGGATAGCCGCTAGCCCAGGCAAGACGAAACAACATTCAGAACAACGAAAACTAAGAACGAACAATCACTTATCTTCTCAAATTCGGCGCAAGAGGGCTATGAGACGTTAGTACCCATGTGTCATAATGAATAATGATAAGCGAAAAGATAAATAAAAATGAGTAATAATAGGTAACAGTAAATATACATACAATGTTTAATCAAACAGGTTATGTTCAATATTGAAACGTAACTGTAAATGGCAACTTCATTGAAGGGTTGAAAATTTAATGCTCATTTCAATGTATCATTCATGCACTATACCTGCTTATAGATTCGACTGTATGCATGAATCTATCGTCACTGTATTATTAACACGTGAATCTATCTGTTCACTGGTATTAATTAACATGGTTAGTCATTCGAAAA
>CM065731.1:38229623-38237123 GCA_033310375.1 Conus canariensis | reverse complement strand
GAAAGAAGGGGTTAGGGAGAGGGGGCATCAACTCACTTCAGTTCCCAGGTCTATAAAGAAAGAAGGGGTTAGGGAGGGGGGGGGGGGGATCAACACTTCAGTTTCCAGGTCTATACAGAAAGAAGGGGTTAGGGAGAAGGGGCATCAACTCACTTCAGTTCCCAGGTCTATACAGAAAGAAGGGGTTAGGAAGGGGGGTGGGGGGAGGGACATCAACTCACTTTAGTTCCCAGGTCTATACAGAAAGAAGGGGTTAGGGAGGGGGGGGGGGACATCAACGCACTTCAGTTCCCAGGTCTACAAAGAAAGAAGGGGTTAGGGAGGGAGGGGGGCATCAACTCACTTCAGTTCACAGGTCTATAAAGAAAGAAGGGGGTAGGGAGGGGGGGAGGGACATCAACTCACTTCAGTTCCCAGGTCTATAAAGAAAGAAGGGGTTAGGGAGGGGGGGCATCAACTCACTTCAGTTCCCAGGTCTATAAAGAAAGAAGGGGGTAGGGAGGCGGGGGGGGGGGGGGACATCAACTCACTTCAGTTCCCAGGTCTATAAAGAAAGAAGGGGTAGGGAGGAGTGGGGACATCAACTCACTTCAGTCCCCAGGTCTACAAAGAAAGAAGGGGATAGGGGACACCAACTGACTTCAGTCCGCAAAGGACGGGGGCGGGTATGAAGGGGGCGGGGGGTGGTGGACATCAAATCACTTCAATCCCCAGACCTATTACGGACGAAGGGAGCAGAGAGAAGGGTTAGAACATCGAATCAGTCCCGAGGACTGTAAACTACGAAGGAGGATAGTAGTTGGGGAGGGGGAGGGGGGTCGCGGGTCATTAATACACCTCGCATTTTTCCATTTATTATTGGAATTACTTCCCCACAAATTATCGCACACACACACACACACACACACACACACACACACACACACACACACACACACACACACACACACACACACACAGACACACACACACACAGACACACGCCTACAGTCACCTCAATTTTGAAACTGTTCTGGCACTGGTATACATCTCGCCATGGCTCTCTGTCCGACACCCTTGTACACTGTACAATAGAGGGTAGACATCTCGCCATGGCTCTCTGTCCGACACCCTTGTACACTGTACAATAGAGGGTAGACATCTCGCCATGACTCTGTCCGACACCCTTGCACCCTGTACAATAGAGGGTAGACATCTCGCCATGTCTCTCTGTCCGACACCTTTGTACCCTGTACAATAGAGGGTAGACATCTCGCCATGACTTTCTGTCCGACAACATTGTACCCTGTACAATAGAGGGTAGACATCTCGCCATGACTCTGTCCGACACCTTTGTACACTGTACAACAGAGGATAGACATCTCGCCATGACTCTGTCCGACACCTTTGTACACTGTACAACAGAGGGTAGACATCTCACCATGACTCTGTCCGACACCTTTGTACACTGTACAACAGAGGGTAGACATCTCGCCATGACTCTGTCCGACACCTTTGTACCCTGTACAACAGAGGGTAGACATCTCGCCATGTCTCTCTGTCCGACACCTTTGTACCCTGTACAACAGAGGGTAGACATCTCGCCATGGCTCTCTGTCCGACACCTTTGTACACTGTACAACAGAGGGTAGACATCTCGCCATGGCTCTGTCCGACACCTTTGTACCCTGTACAATAGAGGGTAGACATCTCGCCATGGCTCTCTGTCCGACACCTTTGTACACTGTACAACAGAGGGTAGACATCTCGCCATTGCTCTGTCCGATACCTTTGTACACTGTACAACAGAGGGTAGACATCTCGCCATGGCTCTGTCCGACACCTTTGTACACTGTACAACAGAGGGTAGACATCTCGCCATGGCTCTCTGTCCGACACCTTTGTACCCTGTACAACAGAGGGTAGACATCTCGCCATGACTCTGTCCGACACCTTTGTACACTGTACAACAGAGGGTAGACATCTCGCCATGGCTCTCTGTCCGACACCTTTGTACACTGTACAACAGAGGGTAGACATCTCGCCATGACTCTGTCCGACACCTTTGTACCCTGTACAACAGAGGGTAGACATCTCGCCATGGCTCTCTGTCCGACACCTTTGTACCCTGTACAACAGAGGGTAGACATCTCGCCATGGCTCTCTGTCCGACACCTTTGTACCCTGCACAATAGAGGGTAGACATCTCGCCATGGCTCTCTGTCCGACACCCTTGTACACTGTACAACAGAGGGTAGACATCTCGCCATGGCTCTCTGTCCGACACCTTTGTACCCTGTACAATAGAGGGTAGACATCTCGCCATGACTCTCTGTCCGACACCCTTGTACCCTGTACAATAGAGGGTAGACATCTCGCCATGGCTCTGTCCGACACCCTTGTACACTGTACAACAGAGGGTAGATATCTCGCCATTGCTCTGTCCGACACCTTTGTACACTGTACAACAGAGGGTAGACATCTCGCCATGACTCTGTCCGACACCTTTGTACACTGTACAACAGAGGGTAGACATCTCGCCATGACTCTGTCCGACACCTTTGTACCCTGTACAACAGAGGGTAGACATCTTGCCATGGCTCTGTCCGATACCTTTGTACACTGTACAACAGAGGGTAGACATCTAGCCATGACTCTGTCCGACACTTTTGTACACTGTACAACAGAGGGTAGACATCTCGCCATGACTCTCTGTCCGACACCTTTGTACCCTGTACAACAGAGGGTAGACATCTCGCCATGACTCTGTCCGACACCTTTGTACACTGTACAATAGAGGGTAGACATTTCGCCATGACTCTGTCCGACACCTTTGTACACTGTACAACAGAGGGTAGACATCTCGCCATTGCTCTGTCCGACACCTTTGTACCCTGCACAACAGAGGGTAGACATCTCGCCATGACTCTGTCCGACACCTTTGTACACTGTACAACAGAGGGTAGACATCTCAAAGTCAGAACAAAGAAGTTCCGAATGGAAACAAACTATGAAGAACTGGTCTGAAAACCTCTACCCTGTTGCACATACCAAGGACAAGCGGCTGGGGAGATAGCTGACTGTCTAAGCTTCCTATCATAGCACGCCTGTCGCTGTCTGTCATGGGACAATCATCAGATGTACTTTTTCAGTGCATAATGGCTGCTCCACAAACCCCGCCTGCTATGTAGACGTCATGCAAAACAAGTCTTTGAAACAGTTTCGTGTTCTGGATCTAGAGATAAGATAAGTAGGGATCACGACAGAACGAGCTGTCTGTATTAGAAAATAATATAATAAATGGTTATGAAAAGTTACCACACACACACACACACACACACGCGCACACCACACACACACACACACACACACACACACACACACACACACACACACACACCACACACACACACACAACACACACAACCCCAGCTGTTTAATTCACTTGACCTCTAAGATCTGTATTGATGGTGGGAGCGACGTAGAATAATGCTCTTTTTAATGCTCTACGGATTTTCTTTTTTTTTCACTTTTTGCATTGTGTGGTGGAGTGGGAGAGGGAGGGCCAGAGAATGCTGGTGGTGGCGTTTTGGGTGGTTTTTTTATGAAAAGAAAAGGCATTTATATGTCGACTGCTTGTTCACTGCCTTTCACTTTCTCCAAAGGCCACCATGTTTTTCCAACTTTTGCTTCTCGTTGCCACGGCGGTGCCAGGTATGCACGACAGTTCGGTTTTTTTTTTTTTTAAACAAAATATTTTGATAAATCAATTTAAAATCAATTCTTGATTTACTCACAGCTATTCACCGTACTATTTGTTTTCAGTTAATTAATTATGCGCTGGCATCGAACTTCCCTAGGTTTAGAAACCTGTTATTGACACAATAACTTAATGTGTACTGACAAATATACTATGCTTAGCATAATTAGCATAATTACTGGTACCACTCTGGCAGGTAACTACAAGATTTTCGTTAATGTTTCACTCTCAATATAATTGAAGGTTTCATGAAACAGTTTTCGATTTTTCTCATAGTCTTTGTTTGTCAAAGTCACATAATCCAGATTAGCTATGATAGTTAAAATTTAGGTCTATGGGAAAATATGACATCAAAGGTTTTATCGTAACATAAGCAATGGTAACTTTTAATCTTACTAAAAAAAAAAGTGGTAAGTTGTTCATCTTCCCACGACGAAAAAGAAAACAATATTCTGATCTTTAACATTAATCTTTATGTTCCACAAATGTATGTAGTATCGGCTTATACAAACAAAAGCATTTCTAATATCAGATTATCATTTTCTCTTTCTCAACCACGTGTTTTTACCTTCCCGTGCCATTAACGCTAAACAGTTCGTTTTCGCTGCAAAGTAAACATTACACTTACGTTTTGCAATCCAAATAGCATACGAATCCACTGAAACAATCCGAGTGGATTTTTATCTTGCCTTGTGTGCCGTTCAAATGTGTGAACTGTGAATAGCCTACTGCCCTTAGTGAAACAAATTTGGTCAAATTCTGAACATTTCAGAATCAACTAAATATTTCATTCCCATTTGATCTGCATTCAATCAAATACTGTAGATTTGTTCAAGACTCCGTAGTCAACGGAAAAAAACGAACAAAACTATTCGTTTAGGTAGAGAAACTACAGGTTAACAGTACGTTGATGTAAATGGTTCTGTCACACTTACACCTCGCATGACTTTCACTTCTCTCTAAATGAATTGTCTGGTCGAGAGAGGCAAGGTGTTCGGTCCTGCACAACCAAGTTCAACGCATTTAAGCCGAATGCAGTTCACATCTACACCTGCAGCAATACCTCCTTTGCCTGTCGAGACATTTTCTAAAAATCTTGAAAGATTTCCTGTAAATGCTCGATTCAGTCAACTGACGATAAACTGTCGATCTTAAAATAATTATTGTATGACACTTTCTGGTCTTCTTCATTTGGAAAAACACTTCATTCAGTGAACTGCAAGAACATCCTGCAACACATCCGCAGAAGCCATCATCTACTGTCAAGGGAGATGGCTGTGTTACTGTCATGCAGTACGACGTTAGCTCCAACGACCACACTGTTAGCCACCGGCAATTTGCATTATGCAAAGTAGCTCCAACAAACTGTCGGTAGTCATGTTGATGGCTTTGTACAAAAGCAGCCTTAGGGTTGAAATTCTTACGGGCAATTTTTGTGCATGGGAACCTTTTCAGCAACTCAGTCTTTAGCTCACCCTATGTAGTCTTATTAGCGGCCATCTTTGTATGATACAACAAAAATGCACCGTCACTAAAAAATAAAAAAAATAAAATAAAAAGAAACGAGTCAAATTGACGTTGGCTATCGCCTCTTCCTCTCTCTGAGTCTTTTTTCCTCTTTTCTTTTCTTTTCGTCTGTTGAAGCTCGTCCTTGGCTTTCCAATTTTCTGTCTGTGTTTGTTTTCTTCACACTGAGCTATGTACTCAGTTTATGAACAGAGAAACCCATTTCTAGCCCTGTGACATATAATAATCAAAATCATTTGCAACGAAAAACTAATTGACTCTAATATGTAAATGATAAAAACCAGAAAAGAAAAATGAGAGAGAGAGAGAGAGAGAGAGAGAGAGAGAGAGAGAGAGAGAGAGAGAGAGAGAGCAGAAATATACAGTAATTCAGTAAGTGGACTTTGATCCTAATAATCTTATCATAGAATACTAATTACATTGCCAAAGGTGTTCTGCACCTCCCATTCTCTTTCTCACCCCATTAACTGTTATTGCTGCAGTTTGTTTGTAAGACAAATCATCCATTTGTTTCTATTTCAGAGGACTGTTTTGTTTCCATTACGCTGTTCTCCTCAGACACGTTGTGATTTCCAACAACCCAAACCTACTATTCCCCTGTTCTAGACCAAACGAATTGCTGCACTCTCGCCAGAATGGGTTTCGTTACAAAACTACGTTTAATGCTTAATTCCATGTTTGGTCAAGTGGGGGGAGAAGACATATGCTGAATAAAAGGAAAAGAACTTGTTCCTCACATAACACACACAAACACAATCATAAACAATATTTTCCCACATGTTTTTTAATCAATGCCGTTTCTTAGACGTCGCCTCAGTGCTGGTGCACAACTAACAGTCATCGAAAATTATTTTCACGAAAAAGATTTATTCACAATGAACATTTCCCTGTCCATACTCTGTCCATCTCTTCACGATCTCGGTGTCCTCAGTCAGTACACTGGCAGCAGCATCCTCAATTACTGACGACTTGTTCTGCTCGGTTTTGATGAGCATCCTCAGGGTGTTGTAGGCCTTTTTGGTGTTCCCATGCTCCATGTCCTGTTCAATGGCCTTGCACTGGTCTGTTATCCAGTTTTCTTCTACCTGTATCATTTTGTTGTCTCAAGAACGGCCTCCTTGTGCACTGGAGAGGAGATAAAAAGAGGGGATCCTACGCCCAGTCGAGAGAAATCAAATTGTAATCCCAAATGACATGTTAGCTTCTGAAATTCGTTTCGTATCAGTGTTTCGTAATTCTGGGTCACCACTGTCAAGGGCTACTCTCTCCACCCCATCCTCTCCGTAACAGACCAAGATTTCCCTCAGAGAGTGTGATGAATTCATGAGGTTTGAATTTATATTTGCTCATTATTGCATGGGCGATTCTCTACTCTAGCCATAAAAATTAAGTCACTTATGGTGTTGACTGATAACGTTTATCAAGTATTTATCTACATGTATCTAGTATTTACTGTCCTCGTTTTAAAACCAAAATGCACATATGTATTCCAGTTGACGATATAGACACGTTAACAGATGAAACATACCCATAAAATGAACAAACTGATATTTATATACACTGCTCTGCCACTCCAATCTCCAAGTCTTTTCTTTCCTCGACCTCAGCCTGCCTCAGACTGACACAGTCTGAACTGTTACCCAATCAGCTCATCTACTCACTACTCACATGATGAACAGGTGGACAGATGACAGAGGAGACAGAAGACTTGCTCGTTTCTGCCAGAGGTTCTTTAACCCAACCATCTTAAGATAGGCACACACAATGTGAAAGGTGCCCATCAGAATGATGTGCTTCTGTAAGATGGTTGGGTGAAAGAACCTCTGGCATGGATAGTTTGGGCTCTTTCATGAGGTCATGTAGCACTCTGGGAGTTCTTCCTGTGAGATCTCTTGTCCTTGGCACTGAAGTCAGCTGCAGTTGAGCTCCTCCATGTTCCTCATCTGTGACTTCTTGAAGCATGATGTCATGAGCCGAGCCGTGTGCGCTGACGCCTGCCCTTCTAGTGTGCTCAGGAAGATGTCGAAGTTATCAAACTCAGAATGAAACACATATGGTGCTGATGGGTTCAGAAGAATTTGAGAAGTCAAGACACTTGAACATTCATTCATGGCTTTTGCAATTGCAGTTTCTAGTTTAAGTGTGAACCGGTAAGTATCACAATGTCCAAACTTGTTCATCATGGTCACGAGCTGCTCACTTCTGAATAGGTGACGCAATGTCATGCACAAAAC
>CM065731.1:38222123-38224623 GCA_033310375.1 Conus canariensis | reverse complement strand
GACTTTACTATAAATTTAGTGCAAGAATTTTTCCTATTGTCATCTAGAGGAAGAACACCCGCTTCTTTATAGGATCCTAGATTGGAAGCATGTATTGGTACTCCAAGTGCCAGTTTAACAGCTTTGCAGTCTATGCTTTGAAGTTTGGATAATAGGTGCTTGGGGGCATTAAAGAAAACTTCTTGGGCATATATTAAACGAGATCGAACAAGTGAGTTTGCAAGACATAAAAGTGCTTTAGTATCTTGACCCCAACGTTGTTTACTAATAATTTTGAGAAAATTTAATGCTTTTCGTGCTTTATCAAGTATATGATTTATATGTTGATTCCATGTAAGTTTTGATGACAGATAAACACCTAGAAACTTAACACTTTGCACAAACTTAAGGGCAATTCCATTAATGCTGAATATAGGCATTTTTCTGGGTTATAACCAGAGTTAAAAAAGGACCATGTTTGTTTTTTCTAAAGATAGTGATAAACCATTTTCTTTCATAAAATTAGTGATTTTATCTAATTCCTTTTGGTAAACTCTTTTGGTATAGTTTAATGCTCTAGTGGGTGTATTGCGTTTCATTGTTACCTTCATCCACATGCATATATCGTCAGCATACTGGACTAAAACTGAATCGTTTGACAATCTCTTTGGGAGATCGGCTATGAGTATATTAAATAAAACAGAAGAAATAAATGAACCTTGAGGTAATCCAATGTGAAGTTCTCTGGGGTTCGAGTACGTGTTTCCTACTCTTACTTGTATGAAACGATGTGAAAGGAAATTTTTAATGTAGTTATACATATTACCATTAATATTGTTTTCCTTAAGCTTTTGCAATAATTTGTAGTGCCATACTTGATCATAAGCTTTCTTAACGTCAAAAGAAGTTGCAACGATATTCTTCCGCCTTGCGAATTGCTGTTTGATTTGTGTTGTTAGTTTCGCTAGATGTTCTATAGTTGATCGGCCTTTCCCAAAGCCTGCTTGATTTGGGGGTATAATGCACTGTTTTTCGCAGAGATGGACTAATCTGTTTAATATTATTTTCTCCATAAGTTTGCAAACGTGTGATGTTAACGAGATGGGTCGATAGCTGTTTCTATCTGTTTTAGGCTTTCCCTGCTTATGTATAGGAATAACAATTGATCGCTTCCAAACAGAAGACATTTCCCCTTTACCCCAACATCTTTGTATGAATATATGTAGAAATCGAATAACATTGTAAGGTAAGTGTTTTAACATTTCATAAGATATTCCATCTAATCCAACAGATGTTTTTGCTTTACTCAAATGTAAAATACTTTCTTTTACTTCCTCAAGTGTTATTTCATAATTTACATAGCTTTTCCTTGTGAACTCATTGTCATCATGATTTGATTTTGTTTTACTTTGCTCTTCACTTTCTCTATACTCTTTACTTACAGTTGACAAACCTGCATTTCTACTGTAATTGGCAAACATCTCTGCAAATGCTTCTGCTTTTTCATTATTAGTGGGTAGATCTGAGTTATCTAATCTTATGGGACATTGTGGTAAATTAATTCCGTTCTTCATGGTTTTCATTTTTTCCCAGACTTTTTGCATATCTTTATGACTGTAGATTTCATTAATACAAAAAGAAGACCAGTATTGTCTCTTGGCCTGGGCATTAACTCTGTTTGATTTATTTTTCTCTGTGTGTGTGTGTGTGTGTGTGTGTGTGTGTGTGTGTGTGTGTGTGTGTGTGTGTGTAAGTGTATATTCATATGTATGAATATACACTTCTGTGTGTGTGTGTGTGTGTGCATCAGTGTGCATGAGCCGTACGTGCGTCTTTGTGTGTGTGTGTGTGTGTGTGTGTGTGTGTGTGTGTGTGTGTGTGTGTGTGTGTGTGCGCGCGCGCACGTGTGTGTGTGTGTGTGTGTGTGTGTGTGTGTGTGTGTGTGTGGTGTGTGTGTGTGTGTGAGTGTATAGGTGTGTGTGAGTAAGAGTGTGTGAGTGTATTTATACGTGTGTTTGTATGCGCGCGTGTGTGTGTGTGTGTGTGTGTGTGTGTGTGTGTGTGTGTGTGTGTGTGTGTGTGTGTGTGTGTGTGTGTGTGTGTGTGATGACAGAGACAGAGACACACAGAGAAGAACAAACGAAAGATTTTTTTAATCGGTATAGGCCTTGGCCCCTTCCGATGCGGGTACAATATAACACTAACAACTGATACAGCAACGTGACATGGTATAGTTCGACATGAAGGAAGTGACAGGTATGCATAACAAGTGCACACAATAATACGACAGTTGGGTTCAATTAACGGACCATAGTTGTGTGCCTATTGATGACCTTGTCCAAATATGTGCATAAGCTCTTTAGTACTTTTTTTTATTTTCATTTGCCTTAAGGAAAGCAGCTCGAAACAAACGCGGGATTTCAAACAAATTTCCGTGGAATGTATTCATATCGTAAATCCTGCAGCACAGGACAACAAAGTAGGAAGTCCAATTCGTCTCCATTTCCGTTTTCCATGAAGG
>CM065731.1:38207123-38212123 GCA_033310375.1 Conus canariensis | reverse complement strand
TGACAGACGTGTCATGTGCCATATACTATCAGACAGACGTGTCGCGTGCCATATGCTATCTGACAGACGTGTCATGTGCCATATACCATCTGACAGACGTGTCGTGTGCCATATGCTATCTGACAGACGTGTCATGTGCCGTATACCATCTGACAGACGTGTCGTGTGCCACATGCTATCTGACAGACGTGTCGTGTGCCATATGCTATCTGAAAGAAATCTGACATGCGCCATACACTGTCCGCCGCACCCAAAATGTGCCACATGTTAGTCTGACATACCCGGCACAGGCTACATGTTGTCTGAGAAATGGGACGTGTGCCACACGCTGTCTGAGACATTGGTATGTGCCAGATTTTACCCGGCAGATGTGGCATGTGCCATGTGCCATATACCATTGGAGAAACCTGATTTGTGCTGCAAAACTGTCTGAGATATGGGGCATGTGGAGCATGCTTTGATGGTGGTATGCGCCAAGCACTGTCTGAGAGTTGTGGCACGTGCTACATAATCTTTGATAAACAAAATGTGTGTCACGCCGCGTTTGACAGCGACGGGTGTGAAAGTGCTAGAAGGCTCCGGATTATCTGTTGCCTAGCTGTCTGTCTACTTACCTAGCTGTCTGTCTGTCTGTCTGTCTGTCTGTCTGTCTACCTTCCCACCTACCTGCTTACCTACCTATGAATCAATTTCGCTAAACAGGATAGTTAGCTAGTTACCTGTCTGTCTGTCTATTCATCTATCTATTTATCTATCAATCCGTCTATCTATCAATCTGTTATCTGTATGTCTGTCTCTTTATCTATCTATCAATCTATCTATCTATATGTCAATCTATCTATATGTCTATGTTTATCTATATGTCTGTGGTCAAATATTCGTAGTAAGGTATCATCAGCCTTGTTGTCTCTCCAAAGTGAAGGCCTATTCGTCACATTCGCACAGCAGGCAGTTGGCTCCATCCACTTTGAAGCCGGACAGTCCACAGTCTAGGGGGCATTCAAAAATAGGACAACCTGCAACACATCATTGTCAATGAAATAGAGAGAGAGAGAGAGAGAGAGACAGACAGAAGACAGACAGACAGACAGACAGACAGACAGACAGACAGACAGACAGACAGAGGACGTGTTAGATTCCCGATAGATTAACAATGAATGTTTTTGTTCTTGACTTTTAGACGACAAAGCAGCTAGAGGTAAAGTTAACCACGTATGGAAATCTGCCGGTGGAACTCAAAGAGCACAAAGCGAACAGAGAGGCATTACAGGCGAAAGGCAGAGCGGGAGGGAAGAAGAGAGAGAGAGAGAGAGAGAGAGAGAGAGAGAGAGAGAGAGAAAAGAGAGAGAGAGAGAGAGAGAGAGAGAGAGAAGTGTACGAGTGCGGAGAGCGGACAATTAGGAGCGATTTGAGGTAGAAATGTTCGGTGAGTCCATGGATCCATACGGAAATGGTCGGAGAGACAGAGAAAGGGAGTGGAGAAACAGAAGTCATGAGAGTACCAGTTGGAGTGGGGGTCAAAGGTGGCAAGAAAATTTGGAAGGTGGAAGGTAAATAGGCAAATATTATAAACTCCATCCATGATCCATGATTGGTCACTCTATCCCATTATGCCAATGGACAGATGATCAGGAAAGGCACAACGGGAACAGAACTACAAGGGTGATGAACGTGGCTGACACCTAAGGGAGACGACCAGGGGCATTATGCAGAAGAGGTGTAGGAATGCCAGGGGAGATAAGAAGAGGATAAACAGGGCCTCCAAGGGCAGACAAACAGGAACGGTAAGTCATATAATAAAGCATGAAAAGACAGTTAGGGGCTGTAAGCAGGGACAGACAATTAAGGAGAGACAAACAGGGAACATCATATGAACAAAAAAATAGGAGAAACATAATCTTATACTATTGTGTAAAAAATGCACAAAATGAGAGAGTAACACTACAATGCTAATAAACGAGCGGCATAGACTCACTTCCAAAACAGATAAATGATACATTTTGGTCATGGAAACTATTTTCTGCATCCTACCACGTGAGGGGTTCGATTCTCTATTGTTGTGTGCTGACAAGAGTGGTATGACCACCTCATGGGTGACCCGCAAAGAGATGGACAGCAAGGGATCATGCAGGCTCCATCTATCATCACAGGAGGGACTGCGCCTCTTGAAGTGCCGTGTCAATGCAAAATAAAAATGAAACACCACAATGGGGAAAGAATAACATTGCAATGCTGATTTCAAGCAACACAAAAATACTGGAAGACATAGGGCCGGAGAGAAAGATTTGAAAGTCAGAAAAGACAAAAATACGTTGCAGACCTGGTAGAAAAGCTTACCGCAGTGCATTTCACGTGGGACTGTTTCTCTAGAATGATAAGTACAGACAGCGACAAAAGACCACAGAGTCTGCTGTAAAATCATCTCCTCTAATCTCAGCACAGCTATTATTACATCACCTTGCCTCACAGTTGCACAGCCGACAAAGACGTCTGCCAACAACACAAGCCCAGAAAAACGTCTGCAGACTCTAACAGCCCAGAAAAAAAGTCTGCTGACATTAACAGCCCAGAAAAAACGTCTGCTGACACTAACAGCCCAGAAAAAACGTCTGCTGACACTAACAGCCCAGAAAGACGTCTGCTGACACTAACAGCCCAGAAAAAACGTCTGCTGACACTAACAGCCCAGAAAAAACGTCTGCTGACACTAACAGCCCAGAAAAAACGTCAGCTGACACTAACAGCCCAGAAAGACGTCTGCTGACACTAACAGCCCAGAAAAAAAACGTCTACCTACAAACACCACAGAATAGGATAATGTCTCCCAACAAGCACCACAGACAAGGTAAACGGCCGCCATCACACATTACCAGCCCAAAGAGGCATCTACAAAAAAGAAAAAGAAAAAAAAACTGGGCCTAAAAGACGAGTGTCCACAAACACCACTATCCCGGAAAGACGTCTCTTTACAAACACCACTATCCCTGAAAGACGTCTCTTTACAAACACCACTATCCCTGAAAGACATCTCTTTACAAACACCACTATCCCTGAAAGACGTCTCTTTACAAACACCGCTATCCCTGAAAGACGTCTCTTTACAAACACCACTATCCCAGAAAGACGTCTCTTTACAAACACCACTATCCCAGAAAGACGTCTCTTTACAAACACTACTATCCCAGAACGATGTCTCTCTACACATATTATGCCATAAATATATCTGTATACAAACAACGTCAACTCAGGAAGATATTTGTCTGTAAATACCACCAGCAATGAAAAACGTCTGCCAAAAAACACCACCAACACAGAAAGACGTCTGCCAAAAACACCACCAACACAGAAAGACGTCTGCCAACAAACACCACCAGCACAGAAAGACGTCCTCCAAGAGACACCATCACCGCAGAAAGACGTCTGCCAACAAACACCACCAGCACAGAAAGACGTCCACAAAGAGACACCACCAACACAGAAAGACGTCTGCCAACAAACACCACCACCACAGAAAGACGTCTGCCAACAAACACCACCACCACAGAAAGACGTCCACCAAGAGACACCACCACCACAGAAAGACGTCTGCCAACAAACACCACCACCACAGAAAGACGTCTGCCAATATAACACCACCAGCACAGAAAGACGTCTGTCAACAAACGCTACCAACACAGGAAGACGTCTGCCATCAAACACGACCAGCACAGAAAGACGTCTGCCAATATAACACCACCACCGCAGAAAGACGTCTGTCAACAAACACCACCAGCACAGGAAGACGTCTGCCAGCAAACACCACCAGCACAGAAAGACGTCTGCCAACAAACACCACCACCACAGAAAGACATCTGCCAACAAACACCACCACCGCAGAACGATGTCTGCCAACAAACACCACCACAGAAAGACGTCCACCAAGAGACACCACCACCGCAGAAAGATGTCTGCCAACAAACACCACCACCACAGAAAGACGTCCACCAAGAGACACCACCACCACAGAAAGACGTGTGCCAAAAAACACCACCACCACAGAAAGACGTCTGCCAACAAACACACCACACAGAAAGAGTCCACAAGAGACACCACCACCGCAGAAAGATGTCTGCCAACAAACACCACCACCACAGAAAGACGTCCACCAAGAGACACCACCACCACAGAAAGACGTGTGCCAAAAAACACCACCAGCACAAAAAGACGTCTGCCAACAAACACCACCAGCACAGAAAGACGTCTGCCAACAAACACCACCAGCACAGAAAGACGTCTGCCAACAAACACCACCCACACAGAAAGACGTCCACAAAGAGACACCACCAACACAGAAAGACGTCTGCCAACAAATACCACCAGCACAGAAAGACGTCTGCCAACAAACACCACCACCACAGAAAGACGTCCACCAAGAGACACCACCACCACAGAAAGACGTCTGCCAACAAACACAACCACCACAGAAAGTCGTCCACCAAGATACACCACCAGCACAGAAAGACGTCTGCCAACAAACACCACCCACACAGAAAGACGTCTGCCAACAAACACCACCACCGCAGAAAGACGTCTGCCAACAAACACCACCACCACAGAAAGACGTCTGCCAACAAACACTAAACACAGAAAGACTTCCACCAAGAGACACCAACAGCACAGAAAGACGTCTGCCAACAAACATCACCAGCACAGAAAGAGTCTGCCAACAAACACCACCCACACAGAAAGACGTCTGCCAAAAACACCATCAATACAGAAAGACGTCTGCCAATAAACACCACCAGCACTGATAAAAACATCTGCCAACAAACACCACCAGCACAGAATGACGTCTGCCAACAAACCCCATCTATACAAAAAGACGTCTGCCAACAAACACCATCAACATAGAAAAAAACCGCCTGCCAACAAACACCATCAACATAGAAAAAAAAGGTGTCAACCAACACCCACAGCTTGGAACACTGTAAGCAGTGGGGAAGACGGGTTGGGCACGGAAC
>CM065731.1:38189623-38202123 GCA_033310375.1 Conus canariensis | reverse complement strand
AACTGCATGGGCAAAGTTAAAGAGAGTTTCTTAAAACGTTCTGTGTACAACAATTGCTTGTAAAAATGTCAACACTAATGCTGCTTTCGCACAAACCCAGCAACAGTTTCAAACATTTAACAATGCAGATCACCAATTGATAACAGGATGACCTTTGGAGCTAACGTGGCACTGCTCAAGAGGATTAGAGTAATCCCCCTTGACAGTAGACGACGGCTCTGTGGATGTATTGCAGGATGTTCTGGTTCATTGTGTGAAGTGTTTTCCAAGGAAGAAATCCAGTGTTCCCTAATACACCAGACTATCATACAATAATCAGAAGAAAACAATGTTATGTTAGTGTTTCCTCCGTTTACTGAGGAAAACACGCTCGTTTAAAGATTGACAATTAAGTGTCTGTTGACCAAGTCCAGGATTTACAGGAAATATTTCGAATTATTAGAGAAGTCTTGACAGACTGAGCAGGCATTGTCACAGGTGTAGACCTGCACTGAACCCAGTCCGGATGTGATAAAGTTGTTCATGTTAAACTGAACGCATAACCTTTCTCGACTAACCAATTCACTGTGAAAAGATTGAAACACATGCAAGAAATATGTGTGATAGAGCCATTTACGTCAGCTCACAACTCACCTGTAGGTTTGTTATCTAATAGACAGTTCCGTCCGTTTTGGTGCTGATTACAGAGCCTTGGGGAAAATTGTAGTGTTTGACTCTAAGCATATCAAATATGGATACAATACTCAGTCGATTTTAAAATGCTCAGACTTCATGAAAATTTGCCAAAACTTACGGCAGCTGGTAAACTCCAATTTACAAATCAGATCTGCACAGAAGACAAGAATCCACACTCCACTTGTATTTTTTCAATGGATTCGTATGCCATTTAGTTTGCGAAACGCAAATGCATTTATCCTGGAAGATGAGAGTTGTCTACATGAATTGCAGGCTGTCAGATTTTCATATCTTAATCTGGCTGCTGAAAAGCAACGGGGATTTCTTGCATATTCCCATGACAGTTTATTTCAGATACTTGCAGATTTTAGTCTCGCTGTTTGACCATCAAATGTAGCTTAGTCATGCGGCGTCAGCAGGTATTTTGAAATAGGAACCATAGACGGTTGACAACACCCCAGTCCACTAGCATGCCAGTCCTTTCTCCCCCAAAGACTGAAAACAAGTTGGATTGTTGTTGAAATTGCCCACCTACTGCTGACTGTATTTCCATAACTTTGCTACTTTGACTGTCTTTTTGACCGATTTTCCAAAAGAGGATGGCAAAAAGATCTATGCGAAGAGATTCAACGACCAGTTTGCTTTTTGTTTTGGTGAGGCTGTATTAACAGAATTATGTCAATCTTCTGTTGTCCGAGTCTTAAGATATACTCTCTGACAATGATCTGAGAAAGTGAATGTGCTTGAAAAAAAATTCAAAATGCAACGGCAATAATTATGTCCTGTGCTGTTACTGTCTGATTCGCAGAAGCAATTAATTGTGCAAGTAGAGACTATTAACACTTGCAAAAGTGTAATTCTTTTACAGAAACATCATGTACATGCACATCCTGTGATGTAAACCGATAGAAATATACCTACAAACCGACTGAAGTATTCCAATAGAGCAAGAACGTAGTTAGGTATTGTATTGTGTTGACAAAGTTGCTATATACTTGTAGTGTAGAGCATTTGTACTTGTGAGCGATCATTTGCTCAGTAACAGTTTTGAAGTCAGACTGTTATGGAGGTCGTCGGATCTCTGGGAATAGTGTTCTGAAGTTTGACTATGTCATGATCTATGATCTCCTTTCCAGATCCTAAACATGTGAACTCTGTATTTCGCTTAAACAAGTGTGAACTTTGAAGGGTGTTCATTTGATACGGGAGATTAGGAGACAGCACTAACACGAAGCATTTGACCCGCTGTCTCTAGAGAACAGAACTGACACACACTGTTATGAATTAAACATAAGTTCAAATTTGGTTAATTTATGCAGTCACTGAAAGAAGCCTCTTGTGGAAAGAAAGTAGTCAACATGATCAGCGAGTTTTGGCCCCTGATAGTTGGTCTTAGCTTTACAATTAATTTTTCATATCTATATCCTCAGTATGATCATACTTGTTTGAATCAAACAAAAGATGCACTGCTCTTCAACACACTGACCGCTTATACAGAAGTGTAGTCAGGATGCAACGTAGTTATACTTTAATGATTTTATCAACGAAACAGAACAGCCTGAAAACTTCGATCCTTAGACACATTCGAAAGTAATTCACGGTAAGATGTCGAAAAGTCTTGTATATCCAGAGAGAGAGAGGAGAGAGAGAGAGGAAGAGAGAGAGAGAGAGAGAGAGAGATGCTGAAAGTTTCAGAAGAAGCTGAAGAAAATGTTGATTTTGAGAATAATTTCCACGTGCGCAATCATACTTACCATTTACTCGGAAATACTGTCGTTCCTCATCATTGAATGTTATCAATGACATACACCCCCAAGCTAGTTCGTGTCTAAACACTGACGGCACCTGTTTATGACATTTTCATTGTTCTATTCCGGTACTTCAGGGTGAAGGTTTCTCTTCATTATTTTTGGCACTTCACTTTAATTTCTTGCACTCACACACTGCTATGAAGAAGAACTGTTTCGTTTTTTAACATGGAAGGTCAGAAAAGGTAGGTTGGGAAAAGGAAAATGAAGATCTGATATTGGAAATAATTTCTATTTTTTCTATACGCCGATGATAGAAATCACTGTCAAACTGAAAAATTAACGTGAAAGGTTAGAATATTGTTTTGTTTGCCTTTATGGGACGATGAGCAGCTTACTGATGCTAGTTAAATGAAAAGCGGCTGCTGTTCACATGTTATGGTAAACATATTGAGGTCATATTTCAATTTTTGCCGATAGGACTAAATCCTAATTATGATTAACAAGTTGAATTATGTGCTACCGACAATGAAGGGCTATAATTACATCGAAAGTTATTCGATGACATTCTCAATTATTTACATACTGAAACGTGACTAGTATATCTGTCAGTGGACTGCAAGAAAACATGCCAACAAAAAACTGCTAAACATAGTTTATCAGTCAGTGCACACTAAATAAACGTGACAATAACAGGTTTTCAAACTTACTGAAGTTTTACGCCACCGTACAATCCATTAACCTGAAAACGAATAGCACTGAAGATAACTGTCAGTAAATCTAGAAGCAACTTCCAGACATCGGTTATTCTGTTAATTTCTTGAAAACTGAACTGATGTGCGTACCTGGAGCTACCACAGCAACGAGAATGAAAAGTTGGAGAAACATGGTGGCCTTCAGAAGAACTGATAGGGAGTGAACAAGCATTTCAAATATAAATGACCTTTCTTTCAGAAAACAAACGAACGAACAAACGCAACCGCCACTACCATTGCCACCAGCACCCTCTGGAATCCCCCCTCCACCCCACCCCCACCCCTGCTATTAACACAGATCTGAGCGGTCATGTGAATTTAACAGGCGGGAAATTTTTTCACTTATTATTCTTTTACAGGCAGCTCTGTCTGTGTTGATCGCTGCTTATCTTATCTCAGGTTCAGAATATGGAAATAGTTTTTAGCAATACAGTCTTTGTAAAACGAAAAACTGGGACAGAAATTGTTGTAGATCTGTGAGGACCAGGCAACTTTAAAAAAAACTTTTTTAAAATTCATTTTTGATATCTTACATACATTCAAATAGAAAAGGATTATTTTCACCATATTACTAATACATACATCCAAATCAAGCAGAAAGAAATTCATTTCAATAAAAGAAGGTGTAAAAAACTGAAAAAACAAAACCAATCACAAAAAACAGATACAACAACAACTACTACACTTCGTTCCAATTCTTCCTTTCCCATTGTTTACCCTCTCCCTTCTTTTTTTGTCATGTTCCTATATTCACTATTTGTCACACAATTTATTACATTCATTATATATATATATATATATATATATATATATATATATATATATATATATATATATATATATATACCCACACACATACATACATATACATACACATACCCACACACATACATACATATACATACACACACACATAAACACACACACACACACACACACACACACACATACACACACACACACACACACACACACACACACACACACACACACATATATATATATATGCATACATACATATTCACACATATATATATACATGCATACATACACACACATTATACATACACACATTTATACACTCACATACACACTCATACATATATATACACACATACCCATACATATTTTCATATATATCCATATACATAATTACGTTCACATACCTATACATATGTATATATACAGACACACACACACACACACACTTACATATGCACACTCATATGTGTATGCATACATACACACATATTTTATATCCATGTTTCAGTTTACTTCTATACTAATAAGCTGTTTATAAAAGTGCCAGTTAACATGAAAATGTCTTGATTGAAGCATTGTGTAAGCTATGTATTTTTCGGTTTCATACCGCTTTTTCAGAATTATTTTGAATGTGTTGTTTTGAGACACTTGGTCGTTCATTTTACATGTGTAAATATAAAATTTTGCAAGAAGAAGAATCAAGTCGAATACACAGTCTGATTTAAAACTATTGTTGTTACCAAAGATAACCAGTTGTTCACTTACAGAAAAAGATGTGATGTGTAGACATTTTTCTTTGACAGCGTTTATAAAGTCTTTCCAAAAATGACTGACATATTCACACCTCCAAAGCATGTGCTCTATACTATCTTTTCTTCCTCCAAAGCATGTGCTCTATACTATCTTTTCTTCCTCCAAAGCATGTGCTCTATACTATCTTTTCTTACTCGACAGAAACTGCATAAATGAATTGAGAACACCTAATCAGAATCCTATACTAGCGGGAGACTAGAATTTGGTGTTAAACCCAAACATTGGTTATGATAATTACAAGCATATCAATAACCCTAAAGCTACCGAAAAACTTCAAGAACTGATGGTAGATGTAGATGTAATCGACATTTGGCGTGAGCTCTATCCCGGTAGCAGACGATTTACTTGGAGAAGAGCTACACCAAGACAACAAAGCAGACTAGATTTTTATCTCATAAGTGAACATTTAGTGTCCGATGTTGCTGACTGCGAAATTATCCCTGGTTACAGGACTGATCACTCTATGGTGGTGGCGAAACCAAACACATTTTGGAAGTTTAACTGCTCTTTATTAAAAGATTCTCAATATGTCACTAGGGTCAGACATACAATTAAAGAGACTATAAAAGAGTATGCAGTAAGATACGATGACAATATGGAATTTGACCAAACCTATTTAAGCAATTTAGAATTTAACATAACACAACAGTTGTTTTAGATGTATTACTAATGAAAATCCGTTCCCTGACAATAGGATAATCGTCATTTAAAAAGAAAGAAACGCAGAAAAAGGAAACACAACCTATAATAGATATTCAAACCTTAGAAAGACAAAATCCAAAGACCACAGAAGATTTGACAAAATTAAAAGCAATGAACGAAAGACTTCAGGCTATAAGAGAAAAGAAAATGGAAGGTGTTCTGTTAAGATCAAGAGCAAGATGGATCTCTCAAGGGGAGAAGATAACAGATTACTTCTGTGGGCTGGAAAAAAGAAATTATGTTAGTAAGCAAATGCATAAGTTACAAGATAATTATGGAAAGACTCTAACAGACAATAAAGATATTGTTTGTGAAGTCAATAACTTCTATAAACGTTTATATGAAAAGAAAAGCGTACAGGAATGTGACATACATGAAATAGTTCAAGATCTCCCAACACTCTCGGAGGAGAGCTCAACGGCTTTAGAAGGAAATATAACCTTAACGGAGGCAACAACGGCGCTCAAGCATATGAAAAATAATAAAAGCCCTGGGGCTGACGGTTTCACCTGTGAATTCTTTAAATTCTTTTGGAGTCAAATTGGGGTATTCGTAGTTAGATCTTTAAAGGAAGGGTTAGAAAGGAAAGAATTGTCAGTTACTCAAAAAGAAGGTATTATGATTTGTATCCATAAGCCTGACAAACCAAAAGAATTTATTCAAAACTGGAGACCAATCACACTTTTGAATGCAGTTTACAAGATAGGATCATCATGCATAGCCTCCAGAATAAAACAGTTCTCCCAAGCCTAGTTAATGAAGATCAGACAGGTTTTATCTCAGGAAGATTCATAGGAGACAATATTAGGTTGATATATGATATAAACAATTTACAAGGATTACTATTATGTGTAGATTTCGAAAAAGCCTTTGATACTGTAAATTGGACTTTTATGTTAAAAGTAGTAAAAGCCTTTGGTTTTGATGATTCAATGTGCAACTGGATTGAAACTTTTTTTAATAAAAATAGTAAGGCTACTGTAATAGTAAATGGGCAAGCATCCCCTTGGTTTGAAATTAAAAGAGGATGCAGACAAGGTGACCCGGTTTCCCCTTATTTATTCATTTTATGTGTAGAGATATTAGCCATCATGATAGACAAAATAATGATATTAAAGGAATTGTAATAAACCAAACAGAACATAAACTTGCACAATTCGCAGATGATACTCAGTTGTTACAAAATGGTGACCAAACATCATTTGAGGAAACAATTAAAACTTTAGAGACCTTCGGTAGCATTTCCGGTCTAAATATGAACAGCGAAAAGACATCCGCAGTATGGCTAGGAAAAGAAAGGAATTCTAACAAAAGATATACGCCTAATCTCAAGTTGGATTGGAATCCACTTAAATTCAAAATTCTTGGAATATGCTTAAACGCAGACATAACTGGTTGTGAGGAAATGAACTATTCAGAAAAAAATCGAAGAAATTAAACAACTTTATAAAATATGGGTAAAAAGAATTCTGACACCAATAGGAAGAATAGCAGTTTTAAAATCTCTAATTCTATCAAAGATAGTATACCTGGACACTTTTACCTAATCCACCAGATAACTTTATGCAAGCTCTTCAAACACTGTGATTGAAATTTGTCTGGAATAATAAACAAGATAGAATCAACAGAAAGACTGCACGAAAAAGGGTAGAAGAAGGGGGCATAGGATTTCCTGATGTTAAGTGTTTCATGCACGTGCTGAAATTAAGCTGGATAAGAAAACTTGAAGAAAAAAAAATCATAAGTGGAAATTAGTTTTACTTGCGTTACATCCAAATATCAAAGATGTTTATAAATATGGACCAAACGTTTTGTTAACTGGAAAACAACAAAACTTTTTTTGGAGAGACACATTTCAAGCATACAGAATGCTCTGCAATAAATCTAAACCTTGGAATGTATCGGAAACTATGGCAGAGTCTCTTTTCTTCAACGATAAAATCAATTTAGAGAATATTTCTTTAAGGAGATGTGAGTGGATAGACAACAATGTGCTTTATATTGCAGATGTGTGCAAAAATAATGGGAACTTTATGTCGTTTGCGGAATTCACTGATAAGTATAATATAAGAACCAACTTTTTCAGCTATAGAGCTATCATTCTGATAATACAACAATTTGTTAATACTTTAAACATTGTGTTGGTAGATTGTAACAAGGCTCCTCTTTCTAGAGCACTACACCTTATTCATTCTGTTAAAAAAGGAACTCAATTATGTTATAGTAATTTACAAGATGATAAAACAATACTAAAATGCACTCAGAAGTGGAATGAAAAACTGGAAACTAATATTAATTGGGAGGCAACTTTTAGAAAAAATAAAAAGATTCAAGAAATAAAATTAAAATGGTTCCAGATCCGAATAATACATAAAATTATAGCAACCAGTGTAGTTCTTTCATCTATGGGAGTAAAACCCGATGACAGATGCAGTTTCTGTCGAGTAAGAAAAGGACCAGGCAACTTTGTTTGAGGAAATATCACAATATTTCCTGTGGCTTTGTGGGCAAGAACGTTGGAGGAAAAGGGGCTTATGTCCGTAAGGACCCATTGATATATTCAATTTGAAATATGCCCTGTTAATTTTGTGAAAGAATGAAATATGCCCAGTTTATTTTGTGACAGAAAGTAGAAAGAATTTGTATATAGATGCTGTCAAATTGTAGTCGTTAATTAATAGCAGGGAGCTCTCCATCGTTTTGTCTGACGGATTGTTTGTCGACTGCGTGAGTAAAAGTCTAACACTCGTAAACGTCAAACACTCTTGTCTCCACACAGCAGTGGGTGTCTGCAGGACAGCCATTCTGCCCAACAATGTACATCTGATGATTGTCCCATGGCACTAGGCGGCAGGAACGCTATGACAGGACGCTTAGACACTCACTAATCTTCACAGCTGCCTCTTTTCAGTCACGTACAACATGCTAGAGGTATTCTGACCAGTCCGTCAATTTTTTTTTCCATTCAAAACGTCTTTGTGTTGTCTCCAAGATGGCTACCGTCTATTGTACAATAATCACAGACGGAGAGTCATGGTGAGACGTATATCAGTACCAGGCCAGTTTACCGCGCTGGAGACCTACCAGGTCTACTTTACAATATTCACAGACGGCGAGTCAAGGTGAGACGCATATCAGTACCAGGCCATTGCACAATAATCACAGACGGAGAGTCATGGTGAAATGTATATCAGTACCAGGCCAGTTTACAGCACTGGAGACCTGCCAGGTTTACTGCACAATAATCACAGATGGAGAGTCATGGTGAAATGTATATCAGTACCAGGCCAATGTACAATAATCGCAGACGGAGAGTCATGGTGAAATGTATATCAGTACCAGGCCAATGTGCAATAATCACAGACGGAGAGTCATGGTGAAATGTATATCAGTACCAGGCCAGTGTACAATAATCACAGATGGAGAGTCATGGTGAAATGTATATCAGTACCAGGCCAGTGACAGCGCTGGAGACCTGCCAGGAGAGGCTTTGTGTCTGCTAATGAATGTGCTGACCTGCTGCCCGACCTGGTCTTTTTTTAATTATTATAGAATTTTAATCAGTTAAGCTGAGACATTACAGATGCGTCAACAGAGGACAGTGCGCAGAGAATTCAACATGTAATTGACATGCATCTGTAGGGCACAAAAATACATACACAAAAATACATACGCAAAGTCTTTCTTAGAACTAATAACAATTCAAATGAAAACAAAAAAAAAAGATAAAGAAGAAAACGGAAATGAAAAACAGCAGTCCTACTATGCAAATCTTTGACAATTGAATATGCTTACATTGTAAAACACACAACATAATTATTGTTAGAACTGGTGGTAATCATACATCGGAGTTGTGTGGATTTTTGTTCTGATGTATATAACAAAAAAGGGAAAAAAAGAAAAGATGCATGCATGTCACCCTCTAGTGAGGGTTATCAATAGAGATAATGGGAATTCAGCTACCAAATGTTTAAGGCATAATTGAAGGCTGATGGGCAAGTGACCTGGTCATTTGTCTGCCATGAGATGCAGGGGGATCCATTTGAAGAGATTCGGTGAAAGTCCAGGGTCTCATCCGATGGGTTTCTGCGATACAATTGACATCCAGTGGCTGATGTGAACTATTGGTCTGCCAGAGGTACCAAACGACCTGGGAGTGGCACTGTGTTGGGTTCAAGATGGGAGGAATACCAATACTGGAGAACGGAAGAACACGGGATTTGCCCCCCCCCCCCCCCACCCTCTACCTCCCACCCCTCCTCCCTCCCTACCATACATCGCCCCTGCATTTCCCTTCCTCACTCCTCCTTTATCACACACAGACAGACAGGCACTGGGACAGAGAGGTGAGGGGAACATACATTAAGAAAGAGAGAGACAGATACAGAAACAGACCGACAGACAGAAACAGACACAGAGGCAGAGAGCGGATAGAGTAAGCATGACAGACAGACAGGCAGACAGGCAGATAGACAGACAGAATAAATGTTTACGAACATTTAATTGAAAGTTAATCTCTTTACATCATGCCCTCAAACAAACGAAAACTAAAAGCCAAGCCAAACAAAACAAATAACCCCTCTCTTCCTCTTTCCCCGCCCCTTTGACATACAAACACAGAATGAAGACAGATAATGGAAGAGAGAGAGAGAGAGAGAGAGAGAGAGAGGGAGAGCACACACACACACACACATACACACACACACACACACACACACACACACACACACACACACACACACACACACACACACGGTTTATAAATTGGTAGTTCTTAAGACTAGTATTGGACACACTACTTTTGTAGACTCTTTTGTTAATTGGTTTAGAACAGGTAATGAAACACATTTGTAATCAGTTGCCCTTCTTCATTCACGAACAGACTGGACCTCATTTGCCCCTGGCCGAGAAAAGACGGTGCCCCTCCAATGACTGACAGATTCCTAACCCCCCCCCCCCCCCCCCACACACACACACACACAATGTCAGGAATCTGTACAGTCATTAGGTATATTCTCTCCACCAATCTGCACATTGACTCATCTTTCCAGGAGGGTGGAGTTACACGTCTTGACAGCCAAGGAACGTCAAAAAGGTGAGTGAGTCAGTCGATTGGTGGAAAGACGAAATCGGGAAAAATAGAGACTGCAAATATTGATGCTCTAAAACCATCAAACCTTCCCTTCCAGTCCCCCCCCCCCCCCCTCCTCCGTCTCCTGCAAATTGCCTGGTAACCTTCTCCCTTCTCCTCCCAAATCCCAACTACTCTCTCTCTCTCGCTCTCTGTCTGTCTGTCTCTGTCTCTCTTTCTTTCTTTCTTTCTTTTCTCTCTCTCTCTCTCTCTCTCTCTCTCTCTCTCTCTCTGTCTTGAGTATCCCAAAATTCCTTTTGACAGTTTATAGATGAAACAAGTTTTGAACTACAGAATTATTGAAGTTTTTCTCTTTTCTCTTCAAAAAATGTTTGTATTCTGAGTAAGCATTTTTGTCCTCTGTCTTTAAAGTGCAATGACTGATACGAAGTAACCTCCTGGCTTTTCTGTTACTAGCATCACATTCTTTATCATACCAGTCACAGGGTACTTTGTTACTGTTAATATATATGTACATCTTCTCATACAGTCTGCACTTTTTTCATGCCATCATTAAACATGTTTAGCGCATAATTTATATCCACATCTAATAAACTTATAGCAGCATCTACGAATTCCATCACTACATAATGTACTACGAGAGAGAGAGAGAGAGAGAGAGAGAGAGAGAGAGAGAGAGAGAGAGAGAGAGGGAGGGAGGGAGGGGGGGGGAATTGGAAAGAGGAAGAAAAAAAACCCAGAAGAAGACGGAGGAGAAGAAAGAAGATAAAACCAGAAGGAGAGAAGGCGGAAAAGAAAAACCAGGTGAGAGACAGACAGACAGAGAGACAGAGAGAAAGAGACAGAGACAGAGACAGACAGACAGACAAGAAAGAGGAAGTAGAAAAAGGAGACAAAGAAGAAGAAGGAGTAGAAGAAGAAGATAAAAGAAGAAGAGACAGACAGACAGATGGCAGACAGACAGACAGAGCGAGAGTGAGAGATAGAGGAAGAGAGAGAGAGAGAGAGAGAGAGAGAGAGAGAGAGAGAAAGACAGAGAGACAGAGACAAACAGACAGACAGACAGACTGACAGACAGACTGACAGCCAGATAACTATTAAGGATCAGCAATGGCCACAGCGTGCTGGGCGCTAGCTACAAATCATCTTGCAGTGGTGCACGTTGGTGCTGTCCAGCATTTTGATGCGCGTCGTTCACCTTAGAAAACGTGACAGACGCTCTCCCCCCCCCCCCCCCCCCCCCCCCCTCCCCAAGCATGAGCAGCGTTCACTTGGATCGTTCATGCATTTCATGCAGTGCTTTCTTGCTCCTCCCCCACCCCCTCCCTTCCTCACCCCTACTCCTCCAAGTCTCCACTATTTCTGCAACAATTTCTACAGTGGTTATAAGAGAGAGAGAGAGAGAGAGAGAGAGAGAGGGAGAGAGGGAGAAAGTAGTTGGGATTGGGGAGGAGAAGGGAGAAGGTTACCAGGCGTATTGCTAGAGATGGGGGAGGGGGGAGGGGGTTGGAAGGGAAGGTTTGACGGTTTTAGAGCATCAATATTTGCAGTCTCTATTTTTCCCGACTTCGTCTTTCCACCAATCGACTGACTCACTCGCTTTTTTGACGTTCCTTGGCTATCAACACGTGGACCTCCACCCTCCTGGAAAGATGAGTCAATATGCAGACTGGTGGAGAGAATCTACCTGATGACTCGACAGATTCCTGACATGTGTGAGGAGGAGCGGGGGGGAGGGGGGTGGAATCTGTCAGTCTTTTCTCGGCCAGGGGCAAATAGGATCCAGTCTCTTTATTTGTTTGACCACTCCCCCTTTTGATCCTGTCAGCCTGACCAGAGATCCAGTCTGTTTATCTGTTGACCACTCCCCTTTTTATCCTGTCAGCCTGATCAGAGATCCAGTCTGTTTATCTGTTGACCACGCCCACTTTGATCCTGTCAGCCTGACCAGAG
>CM065731.1:38174623-38184623 GCA_033310375.1 Conus canariensis | reverse complement strand
CTTCATTTTCCTTTTCCCAACCTACCTTTTCTGACCTTCCATGTTAAAAAACGAAACAGTTCTTATTCATAGCAGTGTGTGAGTGCAAGAAATTGAAGTGAAGTGCCAAAAATAATGAAGAGAAACCTTCACCCTGAAGTACTGGAATAGAACAATGAAAATATCATCAACAGGTGCCAGTGTTTAGACACAAATTAGCTTTGGGGTGTATATCATTGATAACATTCAATGATGAAGAACGACCGTATTCCCGAGTAATGGTAAGTATAATTGCAAATTTATTCTCAAAATCATTTCCTTCAGCTTCTTCTGAAACTTTCAGCATCTCTCTCTCTCTCTCTCTCTCTCTCTCTCTCTCTCTCTCTCTCTCTCTCTCTTCTCTCTCTCTCTCTCTCTCTCTCTCTCTCTCTGGATTTACAAGACTTTTTCGACATCTTACCGTGAATTACTTTCGAATGTGTCTAAGGATCGAAGTTTTCAGGCTGTTTTGTTTCGCTGACAAAATCATTAAAAAATAACTACGTTGCATCCTAACTACACTTCTGTGAAAGCGGTCGACGAGCAGTGCATCTTTTGCTTGATTCAAACAAGCATGAGCATACTGAGGATAGCCATATGAAAAATTAATTGTAATGCTAAGACCAACTATCAGGGGCTAAAACTCGCTGATCACGTTGACTACTTTCTTTCCACAACAGACTTCCTTCAGTGAATGCATTAATCAACCAAATTTGAACTTATGTTTAATTCATAACAGTGTGGGGCAGTTTTGTTCTCTAGAGACAGCGGGTCAAATGCTTCGTGTTAGTGCTGTCCCTAATCTCCCGTATCAAATGAACACCCTTCAAAGTTCATACACTTGTTTGAGCAAAATACAGAGTTCACATGTTTAGGATCTGGAAAGGAGATCATAGATCATGACATAGTCATGATTTGGAACTCGCTAAATTTCAGAACACTATTCCCAGAGATCCGACGACCTCCATAACAGTCCGACTTCAAAACTGTTACTGAGCAAATGATCTCTCACAAGTACAAATGCTCTACACTACAAGTATATAGCAACTTTGTCAACACACATACAATACCTAACTACACTCCGGCTCTGTAGAAATACTTCAGTCGGTTTGTAGACATATTTCTATCGGTTTACATCACAGGATGTGCATGTACATGATGTTTCTGTAAAAGAATTACACTTTTGCAAGTGTTAATGGTCTCTGCTTGCACAGTTAATTGCTTCTGCCAATCAGACAGTAACAGCACAGGACATAATTATTGCCGTTGCATTTTGAATTTTTTTTTCAAGCACATTCACTTTCTCAGATCACTGTCAGAGAGTATATTCTAAGACTCGGACAACAGAAGGTTGACATAATTCTGTTAATACAGCCTCACCAAAACAAAAGGCAAACTGGTCGTTGAATCTCTTCGCATAGATCTTTTTGCCATCCTCTTTTGGAAAATCGGTCAAAAAGACAGTCAAAGTATCAAAGTTATGGAAATACAGTCAGCAATAGCTGGGCAAATCCAACAACTATCCAACTTGTTTTCAGTCTTTGGGGGAGAAGGGACTGGCATGCTGGTGGACTGGGGTGTTGTCAACCGTCTATGGTTCTTATTTCAAAATACCTGCTGACTCCGCAGGACTAAGCTACATTTGATGGTCAAGCAGTGAGACTAAATTCTGCAAGTATCTCAGATAAACTCTCATGGGAATATGCAAGAAATCCCCGTTGCTTTTCAGCAGCCAGATTAAAATATAAAAATCTGACAGCCTGCAATTTTTTTTAAACTTTTTTTTATTTCTTTCCTCATTTTCTCTTCCATTCCACAGTTCCTTCTTTCTCTCTTCTCCATTCTTTCATCAACATGATCTTTCTCTTTGCAGTACATATCCGGATGCAAATTACCACATATGGTTTTGTTATTAATCATATTTATACATGTTTGACAATTTTGTAGTAAATAAATGGTGAAACATATTAGAAATGAGTTATTTTTTTCGGTAGGAGTGGATTTGAATGAGAGTTCAATGTATGCCGAGGAAAGGTTGTTTTTTGTTGGATATACACACACATACACAAATAAATATCACTAAGCACAGTCCTCTGAGTTCCTACAAACTACAAGCACAAAATGGCGAACAAACACACCCGCTCACTCCACTCACACCCCCTCCCCTCCCCTCCCCACCCACCCACACCCCCATTTTCTCTCTTCTTCTGATTTAATGATACTTAAACAATATACATATACAATTTATAATGATGAAGTACTGTTTTCTCCGTGTGGCACCATGCGATAGCTCTTGTACATGATACATAACGTATGTTCACTGCAATCATCCTTCAAAATATAGATTTATATAGACTTAAGCATTTCCTAGCTGAGTGTACACACCAGCACCGAAATCCCGTCCATCTATGTCTTCATATTTCTTTAGCAATCAAAAGAAAGTTAATTACATGCTCTAAAGCCAGCTACCAATATGACATCGCTACACCACAGCCGCGCCCCGCCGACCAACCAACAAGCCAACCTACCAGCTCAGTTGCCGATCGGCCAACGGGACCTAGCCGCGATACCGCCATGCCAGACAAGCAGCGGGCCACAGGCCACAACCAGCACTCAATGATATTTGAATACCATATGAAATTACCCATACATCCTAAACATATCCTCTCATACACATGCACATATTAAATCCAGGTATCTTATGATTTTATTATCAATTTTCAAATAATACTTCATAACTGATCCAGTTAGTGTTAAATTTTAGCAGATTCAATTGTACAGTTGCTATGTATTTTTCAAGATTATATCTTCTCTTTAGTATTTTTAGAAATACTGTTATTGAAGGCTTACATTTATTCATTTTACAGCTAAAAATGTAGTGTTTGGCTATCAGTATTATGAGATCGAATGCTGTATCAGTTGTGGAATTGTCCATTGTCCCCTTTCGATTGAGAACCATGATGATGTCTGGCCATTTACGATAACAGTAGACATAATGTTTTTGTAGAATACTTCTATCCATTTACATATATCTTTACCTAAACCTACAGCCTCTAGCACTTTGTGCACAAAATCCCAATCTAACGAGTCAGAACGCCTTTTCCAAGTCTAAATTAATTAGCATCCCTGGGATATTTTTTATGTTGAGATGATGTATTATGTCATAAATTAAACCTAATGTTACTACCTATGTATCTATTTGGGACAACTCCTGTCTGGTCTTCACTAATCAGTGATGGAAGGACTTTTTAAATTCTATCAGCAATACAAGTGGAGCCAATTTTGTATATAAGGTTTAAAAGTGAAATAGGTCTGCAGATTTTTACCTCTTCTTTTGGTTTTCCTTCTTTGGGTATACAGATTATTATACCTTGTTTCTGGGTGTTTGATAGTTCGCCTTCTCTGAAACTTTCATTTAGAGCTCGGGTTACAAACACGCCAATTTGTTTCCAAAAACATTTGAAAAGCTCAGCTCCAAACCCATCCGATCTAGGGCTTTTTCCGCTCTTCATATTTTTCAATGCAAGCCATGCTTCTTCTATTGTTATTTCTCCTTGTAATGATTTAGTCTGTTCTTCTGTTAGTTTCGGCATCTTATTCACCAAATCCCCAATATTGCATTTCACGTTGATCTTTTTCGGTATAGATCTTCATAAAAGTGTTTTACTGTAACTTTTATGTCTTCTGGTTTGTCCAGTATATTGACTTGTCCATCCAGTAGTTTTACAATCTGTTTGCTAATGAAGTTACGCTTTTCTAAACTGCAGAAATATTTACTAACCGTTTCCCCATCTGCAACCCATCTTGCTTTTGATCTTAGTAGTACACCATTCATAACCTTTTCTTTTAGTAATATAAATTCTCTGTTACTCTCTTCAATTGTCTTCAAATCCTCCTCTGATTTAAGTTCTTTACTCTCAATATCTTTAATTAGTTTGCATAAGGCTGTTTTCTTTACATTGTGGTTCTTTTTTTTATAATTGTGGCATACTGGATGGATTTTTCTCTAATCTTCATTAGTAAGAAGTCAACAAAGGCCCGATCAGACGCTGTTAGTTTAGGGTCTAAGCTGTTCGACTGGTTTTCATCTTGGCTATTGTTAGCATTAATATCATTCCCCTCATCTTTATCTGTGTATTCCTCTGTTATTTCTTTTACTAGATTATTTATTCCGTCTATATATTCTTTATCTTTTAGTAGAGATGAACTGCATTTCCAAAGAGTTTTGTGTTTAGTCTCCTTTAGCTTTCCGAATGGAAGCTTTAGTGTAATTAGTGAATGGTCAGATCTATAGCCTGGTAAAATATCAGTATCTTCAAAATATCAGATTAAATATTCTGACAGAAGGAAGAAGACTAGCCTACTTTGTTGCAAGGGGGTAGGTCTACGCCATGTGTATCTCCTACAATCCGGGTTGTTTTCTCTCCATATATCTGCTAATGACAAATCTTGTATCATATCCTCAGCTGCTTTTTTAGCTTTTGGGTTATTTATATGTTTATAATTGTAATATTCAATTTCCTGTTCTAGTACCATATTAAAATCCCCCACCACAATAACGTTGTTATTTTTGTACTTTCTGATTCTATTTGTGAGTTCCACATAGAATGCTGGGTCGTCTTTGTTTGGTCCATATACACTTACTAGCCACAGTTCCTTTTCATCTGTTGTAAATGATATGATGATAAAGTTACCCTGCATATCTGTTTCCACCTTATTTATTTTGAATTCGAAATTGTTATTAAATAGTATTGCTACTCCTCGAGCATTCGATCTGTATGAGGAGAAAAAGCAGTCATACCCCCATTCCGCTTTTATACACTTTTCTGTATCTTTTTCAAAATGAGTATCTTGTAGGCAATATACAGAGTGTTGGGTTTTTTTTCTTAAATAATGAAATATATCTCTTCTTTTCTAATAATTCCCTAGACCTTGACAGTTTAATGATGAAATTGTTAACATGTTTGCATTGTTACCTACTGAATCCATGGTGTTTTCCTTGTAGTCAAAAAACATTACATAAAAGACCATCAAGTGCCACAGGAGGAAAAAAAAAAGCAACAAACAGGAATCCAGTTCAATGTCACAACTGCCAGGCAAAAAGGAATACACTTTACAACAGCATGCATTTGAACAATCATCGTAATCATTGCTTGCGTAATTACCCCGATGTGAATTAGTACCGTCCATTTGGCTATGAGAACATATAACACTATACCATGTAGCTAGTACAACCAGTTTTACAACTCAGTCCCTCAGCACCAACTGTTCATTATTTGAACAGAAACATTGTTTTGCCCACAGCACAGGGTACCCCGCCAAAAAACTTGGGAGAGGACAGAACTTGTCCTGACAATCCCCCATTCCCTTGTCCCCACATTCACACACATCCTTCTCACACACACTTGACAACACAAACAACAGACAAATAGCAACAATTACAATACCCCAGCCCATACACAATTAAACAGAAATGCCACAAATAGAAACAATATTCGTAAAAACGCACAAAATAAGCACTTGCTCAGCACGCAAAGTACCGACTTGAGCGCTGTTCATTAATAGCCAAGTGATTTCATCCGGATCGCACATTCACAAAAAGATATAAAAATCCGTCAAAGAGGGTACTCACGTGTACAACGTGAAGCAAAAAAGTTTCATTGAAGAGACCATCAAGCCGTCGCTTCCCTCATCCCCTTAAAAAAAAAAAAGAAAAGAAAAAAGAAAAAAAAAAAAGCCTTCTGCACCTGTCCCGTCTAAATCAGGCCCCAACTCCCCCCCTCCCTCCATCCCAGCCCCCATTCAGGTAGTTTTGAATAAAAGGTATATGCACGATCAGTCACATGAGAGTTAAGGAAAGAGAGAGAGAGAGAGAGAGAGAGAGAGAGAGAGAGAGAGAGAGAGAGTGCGCGCGCGCGTGTGTGTGTGTGTGTGTGTGTGTGTGTGTGTGTGTGTGTGTGTGTGTGTGTGTGTGTGTTGTGTGTGTGCGAGCGCGCGCACGTGTATGTAAACATAAGAAATGGGAACTGACAGAGAAATTTTCGTTAAACATCTCATTAACATATTCGCTAGTCTAATATCTACATTCTTTCTTTCTTTCGATTGGACATTGACCCAGAAAAAATGTATAGGTATCACTTTGGTGATCACCTGTCCCTGGT
This sequence comes from Conus canariensis, assembly GCA_033310375.1. Lineage (NCBI taxonomy): Eukaryota > Metazoa > Mollusca > Gastropoda > Neogastropoda > Conidae > Conus > Conus canariensis. The sequence goes on along the minus strand of CM065731.1, from coordinate 38,178,444 downwards.
ATGTCAAAAACTCAAACGTTTCTGTATGAATATTGTAGAATGACTACATTCCAGTCTTCCCGTATGAGTCTGCATGGGGGGGGGGGGGAGCGCACACAAGTGTTGAAAAGAGAGAGAGAGAGAGAGAGAGGGAGTGAGGGATGGGGAGCCAGGAGGGAAACTGAAAAAGAGGGCCGGGAGGGACAAAAACGTCTGGGCCATTTTTACATCCGGCACAGCGAAAGAAAACAGTTCACCTGAGAGAGGGGCTGTCTGAGTATTTTCTTGAATATCCCTCTGACTACATACCCACCACCTCCGCCCCCCCACCCCCCTCCCCCACCTCCAAAGCAACCGGCCAAAAGCGGAAGCAGTTCGTACGTGTACGAGTTCGCGCGCAATATAAACTCGCAAGAATAAAAAGCAGAATCAATGTAGGGAGTGTATAACAGTTTGCGAGCATGTCAAAAAAATAATAATGTATGATACAACATACATAAAAGAGTTACAAATCTGCCTTCTGTACCAAGAGTTAATTTCTATGAGTGCATTCACAATTTTTATGAGACTTAGTACTCATATCTTCATAAAGTCTCTGAATTTGCAGGTCCATTTTGTAATACGATTAAAGAGCTTATTAAGCATTTATCATACACAAGGAACAATTTCTTGTTTGTTCATCATACAGCCTGCAATTTAGGTACGCATCTCTCATCTTCCAGGATAAATGCATTTGCGTTTTGCAAACCAAATGGCATACGAATCCATTGAAAAAATCCAAGTGGAGTGTGGATTCTTGTCTTCTGTGCAGATCTGATTTGTAAACTGGAGTTTACCAGCTGCCGTAAGTTTTGGCAAATTTTCATAATTCTGATTATAAAATCGACTGAGTATTGTATCCATATTTGATATGCTTAGAGTCAAACACTACAATTTTCCCCAAGGCCCTGTAATCAGCACCAAAACGGACGGAACTGTCTATTAGATAACAAACCTACAGGTGAGTTGTGAGCTGACGTAAATGGCTCTATCACACACATATCTTGCATGTGTTTCCTTCTTTTCACAGTGAATTGTCTAGTCGAGAAAGGTTATGTGTTCAGTTTAACATGAACAACTTTATCACATCCGGACTGGGTTCAGTGCAGGTCTACACCTGTGACAATGGCTGCTCTGTCTGTCAAGACTTCTCTAATAATTTGAAACATTTACAGTAAATCCTGGACTTGGTCAACAGACACTTAATTGTCAATCTTTAAACAAGCGTGTTTTCTTCAGTAAACCGAGGAAACAGTTAGTAAAATAACATCATTTTCTTCTGATTATTGTGTGATGGTCTGGTGTATTTCGGCACACTGGATTTCTTCCTTGGAAAACACTTCACACAATGAACCAGAACATCCTGCAATACATCCACAGAGCCGTCGTCTACTGTCAAGGGGGATTACTGTGTTCCTTGTGCGCAGTGCCACGTTCACTCCAAAGATCACGCTATTATCCACTGGCAATTTGCATTATTCAATGTCTGAAACTGTTGCTGGGTTTGTGCGGAAACAGCATTAGTGTTGACATTTTTACAGGTAATTGCTGTACACACAACGTTCTAAGAAACTGTTTTTAACTTTGCCTATACAATTTCATTAACGGCCAGCTGTATATGACACAAGGAAAATGCACTGTTACTAAACAAACAAGTAATTCAAATGGACGTATCACCTTCTCCTCTTTCTAGGTCTGTTTTGCTCGTCTTCTTCCTCTTTATTTTTCGGAGCCTCTCTTTTTCTTTTCAATTTTCAGTCTTAGTTTGTCTGAGATCCATTGTTTGAGATATTCACACCAAGGCTATCGCCAGATACACCCATATTATAGCATTGTGAGAAATAAAGCTCAAAATTGTCTGTGATGAAACACTGGTCGACTCTAGGATATGAATAAAGAAAAGTTAACGAGAGAGCAAGGCAAACTGTACGGTAACCCAGTGAGTAAACTTAACAATTTTATCCTAATTAAAGATAACCTCTTTCCTGACTCAAGGTCCTCTGCATCTCACTCGCTCTCTTACTACATGTACTAGTAGAAATCTGTCAGCGAGACAAATCATCAGTCAAAACAAAACATACATTCTTGCCATTAGACACAAAAGGGATTATTGCACAGCTGTTTTACAGTAACCAAGCATACACTTTCAGACCGAACGAATTGCTTTACTCTCACAAGGAACAGTTTGATACAAAACTGCGTCAGTTTGCAACAACATATTTAATTAAGTGGGGGGGGGGGGGGGGGGGGGAATTATACGAATCGAATGAAAGGAAAAGAAGTTATTCGTCACACGGCTCTCACAAATACAACCTTAAAAGTTCTTTTCCCCAGAATATGTTTTCTGGTCAATTTCGTTCGATTGACTTCACCTCAAAACTGGTGGACAACTACCATCCCTCCAAGATTATTTTCAAAAACAAAATATATTCACAATGAACATTCCTCGTGAAGTTCTTCCAGTAATTGTTACTCCACTCCGTCCCCCCCCCCCCCCCCCCAAGGATCATTTGCACTTCATAACATAATTCGACCCACTCACCATGCAGTGTTAATTTTCATAGGCACTCTTTTCGTCCGTAACAACAGTTGATTCCTTTGACCTCACTTCACCAAAATATTTTTGTTTCACCCTTGGGCCATCACTGAGTGGTATCTGTCATGACTCCCTTAGGTACAAATTGATTTTCTTCCGTAGTTCCTGGCTCAAAATTTATATTCCAATGGCCAGCTCGCCCCCTCCCCTCAACTTGCTTTTGGGAATCTCCCAGCACATCTCTCGGGTCCTACCACGGACTGCACACTACCCTGCCTCTAGGCTGACGTCTTACACAACAGTCAAGACTAATTCCACAGGACACAAAACAGACTCTCTGGTAGCCGATTTTCTTTTTTACATTTTTTTTCTAATATTCGTTGTTGTGTCACTCTTTCTGCCATCGTCAGATAATTGACAAAGGTCAGGGAGGTCAATCATGGAAATCGCTGTAAATTGCTGAAGAATACTTATTTTTTCTGAAACATGCTTGTACAATCTTACAAGAATTTCGAAAATTTACCAAATAAAAAGAACTGTTCAGACAGATAGGAAACCACAGCATCAGTGTTTACTAAGGCTCCCAGTTCCTATTTCATCACACGAGCCTGTCTCCTTGGTGGCCTGAGGGCCAGAAAAAGATTCAAGGTGACTGAAACAAAGGTTCTCACTGGTCCACAAGCACGTTGTTTCAGCGTTAATCGAGGTGTGACTGCATGACAGACCGAGCGTTCCTTCAAATAGTGTATGAATTCATAAAGTTTGAATGTATATTCAGCCCATCATAGCCTAGGGCGATTCTCTACTCCAGATGTGAGAATGAAGTCACCAGCTACGATGCTGACTCACAATGTCAGATGTAGAATGAAAACGCTCCGAGGTTCATGGTTGGTGACTCATCACAGAACAAACACTATCGTCATCATCTTTACCTCCCCTGACATTCAGGTTCTTTGTTGGTGACTCATCACAGAACAAACACTATCGTCATCATCTTTACCTCCCCTGACATTCGGAAACAAGTTGACATCTGAAGAAAAATTGATCTGAAGTGATAACTTTCATTTTGTTTGATTAATTGATTACCTGGAACGCATTAGTTGTGGGCCCTATTGTCTTATAATGGGTTTCTGTTCATTACATTATGTTTATCTTTTTTTTTCAAGTGTACACATCTTTCCACCTCTCTCGCCCCACGACCTAATAATAACTCTCACAAATCGTGTTCTTATTTCGCTGACCTTTCTTCTCACAAGGACTCTTAGCT
>CM065731.1:38132123-38162123 GCA_033310375.1 Conus canariensis | reverse complement strand
GGGGTACGCTAGATCAGGAGAACCACGACCCATGATCGTCAAGTTCCGGAATTGGACAGACAAAATGGCAGTGCTGACAGACAGGGAGTTCAGGGGGAGGTTGGAGTAGAGAGGAGTGAGACTGGCCAACGACCTGACACGACGACAGGCGGGTATCGTGGCACAGGCCAGAAAAGACGGCATGTCGGCCTATTTTTCAAAGGGCAGGCTGACAGTCGGTCCCAGAAGATACGCCGAGGTGACAGCGGGGACGACGCCATCAACGACCGCAAGTACGACAACGACGGCGACAACGGCAAAAAGGATTGTGGCACAGGGATCAACGTGTGACACGCCCCCAGTCATCACACAGCGAACTGAACGACACAGAGGCAACACGCCGGAGAGGGGGAGGGGATTCCACTCGCTTGAACCACGTGACTGGTACGCCCAACCAGCGATCGCTTCCTCAGCGCGCAGCGAACACAGGGCCAACGACTCGCTCGGCTGCAGACCGTGTTGGCAGGAACAGAGACGGTCGCAATCGTGATGCACGTGCTACATCGGGTGGGCCAGGCGGGGGGCGACAGCAAACGGGTTTACACAATCACCTGAGTGCCAATGACAGTACACGGAAGAGTGAAAATGCAAGAAATCCCCGTTCAAACAATAATAATAAATAGCATGAGGCAGACCATCGGACACTGAACCTAAATTTTTTTTATTACAATGTGGAAAATCTGTATAGTAAATTACAAGATGTTTCTTTTGTCAACTATATTAACTCGTTCGATTTTGTATGTTTAACGGAAACGTTTACAGACAGTTGTTTGAGTTTGATGGAATGTTTCAAAATTACGTTAAATTTCATGCTCCTGCCAAAAAACTATCTATTCGTGGCAGAAATTCAGGTGGAGTTCTTTTACTAGTGAAAAATTGCTTTGAAAAGTTTGTCGTTCAAGTTAGACTGGGTTGTGATAATGCTGTTGCTGTCAAGATAAGAAAAGATCTGCTGAACATTGATAAAGATCTACTGATGGTTGCATGCTACATTGTTCCTGAGGGTGGGCCTGCATATGATCAGTTAGAATTAAAAAATGGCATACATATATTAGAAGAGAATTTGTTACAGTGTATAGAAAAGGATGAGGTATACATGATGGTGTGCGGAGATATGAATGCGAGAACGGGATCAGAGCAAGTGCGACTGGAGAGCATGATCAGTTTTTTGCCCAGTGATGAAAGTGAGGATGATGTGAAAGAAAGTGGTAGGCGTGTTTCAAAGGATTTGGTTGTGAATAATTTCGGTAAATCACTGTTTGATTTTTGTTTCTTATTTGATTTGAGTATTATTAATGGGTCTTGTGTCAATGATCAGAATGGTGAATTTACGTTTGTGTCACCCCAGGGAAACAGTGTTATCGACTATTTTATTGTTTCAGAAGAGTTATCGGACATGTGTAATTTACAAGTTGGGGAGAGTTTATACTCCTGGCATCTACCAGTCGAATTGTCCTGGAGAAATTGTTTGAGTGAAGGTTGTGTGCCCCAGTTACCGCAGTCTGAACACATAGAAGAAGAAAAGGTAGTGTGGTCTGAAGAGTATTGTGGGTTGTACAAAGAGGAAATGGAATCTGATGAATTTAAAGAGTGTTTGAACAGAGCACGACTGATTCTTGCCACGGATGTTAACAGGGACGACCGACATTTTAATAAGTGCAATGTATGGGGCTGCAGCGTCCATGGTCAGGAGGGTTGGGAGAAAGAAAAAAACGGTGCAATGATTGGTTTGACTTTGAGTGCGAACAGAAGAAAAGGACTGTCATACGACTTCTGAGATCTTTTCGGAGAGCAAAATTACCTGAATACAAAGCACTGCAAAAAGAAGCTTACATCAAAGAAAGGAAAGAGTATGGTCACTTGAAAAGAGAGAAAAAGAGGTTGTCTAATGAAACGAAAATTAAGAAGCTTAAAGACTCAATCCACGATCCAAAGTTTTTCTGGTCAACAATAAGAGCTGTTAGCAGGAAAGGCATGGTTTTTAATGAGATTAGCAGCCAACAATGGTACGACCATTTCTCCAGTGTTTTCAGTGACTTCGAAAGTACGCCTGTACATGAAGTTACTGAACACGAGGAGCTAGCGGAGGGGGGAAACGAAGAGCCACTCTTTAATGCTCCAATCACTAAACAAGAGGTCGTAAATGGCATAAAAAACCTGAAAAGTGGAAAAAGTCCTGGTCCGGACAAAGTCATAGGTGACATGTTTAAACATTCAAGCGCAGTGGTAGTGGACTTCCTGGTTGAATTATTCAATGCTATTTTTGACTGGAATGTTCCCCAGAGAATGGTCTAAATCTATGATCATACCAATTCATAAAAAGGGAGACACAAATAACCCAGACAACTATAGAGGGGTGGCTTTAACAAACGTCATAAGTAAAATACACACAAATATTTTAAACAAACGACTGACTAAATGGGTAGAAACCGAAGAAACAATAATAGAAGAACAAGCAGGTTTTAGGAAAGACTATAGCACGATAGATCACATCTTTACTTTATACGCACTTGTCCAGAAGTATCTACTCCGAAATGCTAAATTATATCTAGACTTTGTTGACTTTAGAAAAGCCTTCGATTCGGTGAACAGGAACATTCTTTGGAATATTTTGAGAAATAATGGCATTAACGGGAAAATGTATAAGGCACTTAGAGGAGTGTACGAATCTGTAGTGGCTTGCGTACGTGATAAGGGTAAATTATCAGATTACTTTGACTGTCCGCGTGGTGTAAAGCAGGGATGCTTACTAAGCCCTCAGCTTTTCTCATTTTTCATCAACGAATTAGCGGTAGAGATCAACAAACGAGGCAGACACGGTATTCAAATGATACCAGATGCTATTGAAATTTTCCTGATGTTGTTTGCAGATGATGTTGTTTTGCTTTCTGATACGATAATTGGTTTACAAAACCAGTTGACAGCATTAAAAGGAGAAGCAGATCGGTTGCAATTAGCTGTTAATCTGGAAAAAACAAATATTATGATTTTTAAAATGGGGGGTCATCTTTCTAGACACGAAAAATGGTGGTACGGTAACACAGAAGTAAAAGTGACAAACAGTTATAAATACCTCGGTCTGATATTCACAACCAAGCTCAGTCTTAATGCAGGTTTGACAGAAATGTGTAGAAAAGGAAAGAGAGGGGTGATCGAAATTCTTAGAACATTGAGAAAATTAGATTCAGTTGAACCATCGATTTTCTGGAAACTTTTCGACACTCAGATAACACCCATATTAACATATGCAGCAGAGGTGTGGGGGGTGCCGGTCAACAATGAAATAGAAAGTGTCCATACTTTTGCAATCAAGCGTTTCCTAAGTGTTCCTTTACATTCTTCTAACAAAATGGTTTATGCGGAAACTGGAAGGTATCCTTTATATATATACACACCTATATAAAATGTATTAAATATTGGTTGAAACTGTTAAAACTACCTTACACAAGGTTATGTAAACAGGCGTACAAAATGTTATTACAACAACATGAGAATGGAAAGTTTAACTGGGTATCCAATGTAAAGAAACTGTTGACTGAAAATGGGTTTGGCATTGTCTGGCTAAGCCAAGAAGTAAGAAACGATAAATTGTTTATCTCAGAATTTAAAGACAGATTGATCTGTATGTTTCAACAAAACTGGCACTCTCACATGGAAGGAAATGAAAAATACAGATGGTTTCTTTCATTTAACAGTAACCTGCAACCTGAAAAGTATTTAACAGTGGTAACAGATAGATGGCATAGAAGCGCACTGGCAAGATTTCGAACAAGAACATTAGGTCTTTTTGCCTACAAAAAATGGTTTATGCTTGATACAACAACAGTGAATACTTGTCCAGTCTGCAAAGCAAACGCCACTGAAGATGAGAATCACTTTTTATACCATTGTGATGCTTACCGACATATTCGCGGAAAATTTAGCTTGTTTCAGGTGCCTATTGTACAAAATTGCAATCTGCTTCATATATTGACACTTGAAAACGAATCGTTGATCAAATCTTTAGCAAGTTATATTGCCGAAGCTAGTAAAATCAGAAAAAAGTCGCTTCCAAATTGATTTCCTCTTGTAAACATTATTTTCTATTCAGTGCCTGGTGGTCATTGATTCTGTGACAATCAATGGTAATGTTTTATGAGATGCTGTTGTTTTGTGTTTTGCTTTTGTCCAACACAACTTTAAAACGTTGGACTTTGAGTGTGTGAGTGTGTACACAGATGTCTAAAAATTGTGACTTGTTGGGTAAATTTTGTTTAGAAATTATCCTTTATGTGGGTAATAAGTTCACGCCCCCATGTCATAACGGCTGTACAGCTATTGACATTAAAATATCATTGAGTCATTGAGTCTCTCCGATCGGTCATGTCATCTGTCACTCAGGACGATTACCGGACCGCCCCCTCCTATCTTTCTTCAACCAGGTGCTTCTCTCATCTCTGCTGGCTACAGATGCTAGCCACCAGTCTCAGATTTACCGTGCGGAAACAAGTCCGATTGTCGTATCAAACTAGAGTGAGCGTGTCCTACGAGACAAAGAGGGGTCCTAACGGAACTCTTGCCATTTGCTTTATAGTTTTCTTGTCTGGATTTTTCTTGTAATGTGGTGACATTGAATCAAATCCTGGTCCAGCTACGAGTGCTGAGGGGAATGAGTATACTGATCACACAACGGCAGGACATGTTCACCCCCACCAAACTCTGCTCGATATTTTACCCCAATGACTCAACCCTACCTTTCGTCCGCTCCCCCTCCTCACCCTTTCCCTCCTGTTCCTGCGGGTTCCCTGCTCCCTTTTCAACCTGACATGCGATGGATGCAAAGCATTGTGAACCACCTCGGCAATTCAATGGATGCTTGGCGGACAACATGAAGAGGCAACTACAGGAGATGAACCAGACACAGTCAGCTCTTACGAAAGGGATTGACAATCTGAGGGAATGCTGTAAAACTTTAACGACCGAGAACGACCAGCTTAAGGCAGATGTTGACTGGATATACGGCAAATGTAAACAGCTGGAACAAGAAAACCAGCAACTCTATAACGAGCAAAGGTACTGTTCTGACACAGCACACAGTCTGAATGAAGAAGTGGAAAAACTTGAGGCCCACTCCAAAAGCAACAACGTCCGTTTCTTCCATGTCTACGAGAGCTCTCATGAAGACAAAAAGACATGCTGCGAAAAAGTCATCAAGCTTTTGAATAGGTTTTATACAAACAAAACATGGACTGTTGCTGACATAGAGTGTGCCTACTGACTTGGCCAGAGGCAACACAATCCAAACCGTCCACGTGTTCTGCTGGTACGTCTCCACACTTTCCCCGACAAACTCATCCTTCTGGAAGACAAGGAAAAAAGAATACAGATGGCAGATGAACTTGGTGTCCATATTGCCTCTGACCTGACCACCCGACAACACAGAGCAATACAGCAACATATGCAGAATGGGAGACATGCATATTTCCACAATGGACATCTGCAGTTCAGAAGTCGTCGTCCTGGTGGACCAGGCCATCAGAGATCGACCCACAACACCAAGCCGGCGTCCCCTCCCAGGGAAATGCCCAGAGAAAGACGCTATGCTGAACGGACATCCAACGAACGGTGTTCCAGACCTTCGTCTTCTCCATCCCCCATCTCCGACATGGCAGAATATCCGTCACTTTCAAAGCAACAACCATCGTCTAGTCATGAGCAGCTGATGCAGCCTGCAGGAACTCCGAGAACAGTCTGTGATGATGGTGTTGTTGGGAGGGAAGCTGATCCAGAAAGCAACGGACTGGACAGATCCTGTGAAATTCTGTCCCCTCCCAGTGAGAACATTGAGGTTCCGGCTTTCCTGACTGACGGCAAGATTCCTACTGGCCACCCCGCTCGTGAATCAACCTGTCCATCTGTGGTGAACGATGCAGTCCCCCAGCTTCATCAGGACAGCACCAGTCACGATGTTTCCGGCTTTCTGAATCATGAACTGTCACCTGTCTTGTCCCAGTCTGCACGTGCTTTCTCCGGTCCTGACCATCCCGCTGACATCAGCCTGTTTGATGCCGAAAGTCAGACATTTGTTAAACAGAGATTCACTTTGGAAGGAGAACCATGTGACAAAACAAGTGATTCCTGGCTCCCACAGAGCAGTGTACACAATGACAATGACAGTCAGGATGAGCCGTCAGTTAACACTGAGAGAATCACAGTCAGAGCTCCCACAGAGCAGTGTACACAATGACAATGACAGTCAGGATGAGCCGTCAGTTAACACTGAGAGAATCACACAGTCAGAGTCCTTTCTGGCCATTGAGAATGAACTCAAACAAACGCCAGTTGTTGGCCCTCAAACACGCAGCAAGGTTAAATGCAGACAAAACACAACTCACAGAATCATTTAAAAGCACTCCAAGAAATGAAGATGTTGATTGCGATGTCAGCAGCTAGGGACTCGGCCATGCCCATGTTCATAAAAGTAATGTCCAAAATTATCTGTCCTTCGTCACATACAATATAGAAGGACTGACTTGTCTGTATGACCCAAGCATTAGGTCATACCTGCGTACATTTGATTTTGTCTTCCTTTCTGAATTTTTCTCTGCAACATTTCCAGATTTTCTTTTCCCAGATTATAACGTCTTTCTTTCACCTCCAGTCAGACTGACAAGCTCTGTTACAGCAAGACTATCTGGAGGTGTTGCAATGCTTGTAAGAAAACGGTTGAAAAATATGATATCCTTGATTCATGTGGAGTTTGACAACTGTATCGTACTTAAGTTGTGTAAGACACATACAGGTTTAAAGACAGACTGTATTTTGCTTAGTATGTATTTGCCTCCATCTCAGAGTATGTATTATAATGAAACTGATGTTTACAATGGCGTGTCTCTGCTCGAACAATGTCTGTTAGATACCTTTGAAATTGCTGGTGATCTTCCTGTTTTGATATGTGGTGACTTTAACGCAAGAACTGGTGAAAAAAATGCGCGAGATGTTCTGCTTTTCGACATCGATCCTGACATTTCTTTTGACGATTCTGTCCATATACGGTCATCTAAAGATTCCATTGTTAACCAGTTCGGAAAATATTTACTGGATGTTTGTGACCAGTTTAATTTAGTAATATTGAATGGTTTGTTATCTGGTGATGAAGAAGGAGACTTTACTTACATAGCTCATAATGGAACAAGTATCATTGACTGTTTTATTCTGTCTAGATGTATTCTGGACCTTGGACTCAGCATTTATGTTTCTCCTAGAGTGGAATCCAAACATATGCCTATTGAGTTGAAACAAACTATATTCACCAAATGAAACTGCTCCGAATTCAAGCAGACAAACAATAATAAAATACGTGTGGAATGCTGAGAAAAGTTCCGAATTTAAATCTAAGTTTCACTCAGAAGAAGTATTGTTACTGATGGCAAGCGCATTCGGCTTGATTGACATCGATATCAATGATGCCTTAATAAAATTTAATGAAGCTATCCAAAAAGCAGGCTCAGTTATGTAAAAACAGATCACATTGGGCGACAAAAATAATAATGCATGGTTTGACGGTGAATGTTGGATCAAACGTCGTTTTCTGAGGCAAACTCTACGGAAGCTTAAATTAATAACAATGCCTGAAGGTCGACTCCCTTACAGGGCTTATAAAATGTTAAATAATATTTATTGGAAAGGCAAGAATAACTGGGTTTCTAATGTTTGCTTCACATTGTACCGCTATGGATTCGGCCACGTTTGGGAAAATCAAGGAGTATCTCATATTAATGTTTTTCTGTCTGAATTCAAACAAAGATTAATAGATTGTTTCCTGCAGAACTGAAATGGTGACGTTTCACGAGAACGATTCTCTTTTTATACATCTTTCAAGTCAGTTCCTGGTCTTCCGCAAGCTGTGTTTAACATAAAGAGCATTGTTGGTAGAAAAGTACTCTTACGTTTCAGACTAGGTGTGTCACCATTGAAGAGTCATAAATATCGTTATACTGCCCGGTCACCTGACACAACGTTTTCCCCGTTTTGTAAAGATGTTCCAGAATCTGAACTTCACTTTTTACTTGTGTGTCCAAATTATTGCGACATCAGAGAAAAACACCTCGCAAATTTTTCGCGCGACCATCAGCGTTTACAATGATCCTTTTAACTGTGAGTGAGAAATATTGTAAAGTAGTTGGTTGGTACCTTTTTGAATATTTGAAAAGAGATTTCTCGATATGGAACAATCTTTAAACAATGATTAAGACTGAATATGACTTATAAAATAGTGTAAAACCTTTCATCATATGCTGATAGAACAAATGAGTGCCCAGAATCATTGTTGTTTTTAATCGGCACCGGAACAACATAATGTACATACACAATAGGAATTCTAATATCGTTTCTGTTTCATATATTCATACACACACACCGTCATAAATATTCTCCTATTTACAAATATTATGGTAACCTATACGATTTGCACATGCGTGCGTGTGTATATATATATGCACGTACATGTGTTAGTCAACGTTATTGTGCCTCTGTGTAGTGTGTGGCCGGTTTGCGTATACATATATATACGAATGTATTGATATTTTTTTGTTCTAGTTAGCTGCATATCGCTTATTTTGAAGTAATCCCACCTCCATGAAATGGGCATATGGCCTGGAAAATGAACTGAGTTCTCTCTCTCCTCTGGAGTATGTGTGTGTATAAATGTGTGCACGCGAGTTCATGCTTATATATATATATATATATATATATATATATGTGTGTGTGTGTGTGTGTGTGTGTGTGTGTGTGTGTGTGTGTATCTGTGTAGTGTGTGTGTGTGTGTGTGTGTGTGTGTGTGTGTGTGTGTGTGTGTGTGTAGATACACACTCTAAAGTGTTGTGTAAAATGAAAGAAAGTATTTTCTGTCGTTGTGTTTGACAAGTTGTTCTATGGGTCTTGTAAGTTGACTCTGGTATGAAATATCCATGCAGCCGATGCCAAACACAGTGTCATTTGCAAACTTTCTGCTTTTTTAACGATTGTGCTAAATCAACATCATAAACATCGTCTGCTATTTTTGTGCGCGTTGGGGTACTGATGTGACGCCAAAATGTAATAATCCTTATGATTTGTTTCTATTACTGATGGTTATACTTGCTGCTACATTTGATCTCAAATTGGACTGTGCAAAGAGACTTCTGGCATTTGAGGACTTATACACCTACAGTAAGGCATGATTAAAATCATCATCATTAACATCGTCGTCAATGCCGTCGTCGTCGTCCTTGTCATGATCGTCATCATCATCACCATCATCATCATCACCATCATCATCATCATTGTCATCATCATCACATCATCATCATCATCATCATCACACAGCAGCAGCAGCAGCAGCAGCAGCAGCAGCAGCAGCAGCAACAGCATTATAATAATTATCAGCAGCAGCATTGACAACAAAAACAACAAGAACAAGAACCAGAACAACAACAGAAGAAGAAGAAGAAGAAGAAGAAGAAGAAGAACAACAACAACAACAACAACAAGTTCTGTCACAACATCAACTGGTTCCACTTTTCAGTAGTAGAAGTATTACAATCACTGTGATTTTATTACTAGTATAATCGTTAATACCATTATTATTATTATCGTTATTGCTATCGTTAGGTAAGTTTTATTACCACCAGGTTATTAGAATTATTCATTTGACACTTACCGCCATGATGATCCAGCCACACTGCACTATTCACATTCACAGAGCAGGCAGTTGTCGGGGCCCATCTTGTAGGCGCCCAGTCCACAGTCTACGGTGCAGTCGAAAGGAGGACAACCTGAAAGAGATCCTCGTCAATGCATGCGACTAAGCAGAAGAGATTACAGGATAACAGGGTAATAGAGATGTGCTCTTATGTTTCTACATCCAGTTCTTGCTACGAGTAGGTTCTGCAGTATATAAACATGTACAAAAACACACTTGGAACTGCTATACGCGAAAAAAAATAGTAACAAAGAGCTGCATATATAATGCCATTTCTATAATGAATATTTCTTTTCGATACAGTTCTTCGGAAAGAATAGATTTTGGCCATGAATATAAATCAAGAATGCAATTTGGTGAAAAAACATGATTCAAAGTGGAACGATCTTTCCTAAACCCGGCCTCAACTAATCCAGTATATCATTGTTTTGTACAGGTTTCCTGATCCCTTCATTTAGAATACTATTTCCCAGCTCACCAAAGAGGCCAAGGACTGTGGTTTTACAGGGGTTATCAACATGCCTTTTACCTCAAAGCTTATGGGACAATGATCAAGAATTCAAGCACAGAGCAGAAAACACAAGCGTGACTCACTAGAAAAGTAAGCTGTATTAATTTTTTCAGGCCTGCATCGTTACTCTGAAGAGCCCCTGGATGTCCCAGTTAATTCACCTCTTCAATAACAGGACACCTCATGCAAATAGTTCTAAAGCTTAAGTGATTGTCTCCTTCTTGACAATCTGAAAGGATGTCATCTCTTTTCACAATGTAATGCAACAATGTGCAGTTGGATACAGTATCATTCAGATTAAGTGAATGTTCTTCCTTTCTCGTTAACCACATAAGAATTGTTTAAGCTGATAGAGAAATTGTCTCTCGAAAAATGAAAGAAACTCGACTCAAACCAACAGCGCATGAATCACTGTCCAAGAGATATGAACTAGACTAACACTGCAATGCTTCTCATAGTGTGTTGAAAACAAGGACATTGACTTCCAACAAAAATAGAAAGAGAAACTGGAGTTCCGGCCCTTTTCGTGAGGATGCTCTCTTGAAAACGCCACCATGATGTAAACCTGCTCTGACCTGTATACAGGAAATCATGAAAGGTCATCCCCAAATATTAGCCATTGTATGAACGCTGTCTTATTCTACATTTCTGTCATTTCTGTTGCCTTGAAACATCGCGGTAGTGTTCTTTTTTTCTTTTTTGTTAATTGGAAATTGTCAGAATGTCATCAAATTTATCGGGATGACGCCTTGATGCTGGTCACAAAGGAGGTATAAAGACACTATCATTTCTATGACAGTGAAGACGACAGGTCTAAACTCGCTGGAAGAACCGTGAGAAGAACATCTCTTGACAGACTGAGAAAACGGAATGCTTCCGTCGCATCAACTGCATGCAACATGTCAATCGTTTACGAAGGAGAGCATAAAGGGGCCGAGTGCAAATCACATCAAGACACTTCGGCAGAGTTATCAACAGATGCTACCAGCCAGAGACCGACGGTTGAATATGCTACAAGACATGAGGACTGGCTGCTGGATACTCTTCAACATTCCTGTTGTTCGTCCGTCGAGTCGAGGATCACTTCAGCCATCTTGGGGTTGAGGGGGCAGTGGGTGAGGGGGTTGGGGGAGACGACTTATGAATACGCAGGTCGCTGATCAAGCTGATGTGTGCATGGAATGTGTGATGACAGCGTGGGCAGGGAATGTGGGAGACGTCCTCTTGACTGTTGGCGGGGGCTTTCCTTGCCCGTCTCTTTTGTTGCACTGCTGTTGTCCTTTTTTGCACATAAATTGACATTTTGGGGATAGCGTTGCACCATCTAACTCGTTCCATAGCAGTTTTTGTCCCATGTGTCAGGGTTGATGTTAAACGCTTTCATGGATATTCTGAGAGTGTCTTTGAAGCGTTTCTTCTGACCTCCATGGGAGCTTACTCCTTGTTGCAGCTCACAGTAGAAGCGTCTCTTGGTAGCCAGTGGTCTGGCATGTGAGCTATTTGAATTGTCTATCAAAACTGAGAAAGCATCAGGGTGTTGTGGATGCTCGGCAGGCCTGCTTGGTCAAGTACCTCTGTGTTTGGAATTTGTTCTGCCATTTCATGTTTAACAATCTTCTGAGGCAGTTTGTGTGGAAGTGGTTCAGCTTCTTGCCATGCAGTTAGTACACTGTCCACGTTTTACATGAGCAGAGGAGTGTGGGGAGAACATTTGCCCTGTACACCTTCAGCTTGGTCTCTAGACTAACGCCTCTTTTGTTTCAAACATTGGTGTGTAGTCTGCCAAAGGTTGCACTTGGATTTGCAATTCTGTCACTCACGTCATCGTCGACGGTGACGTTCTGGGACAGTGTGCTGCCGAGATAGGTGAAGTTACTCACTGCATCGAGTCTCCCACCATTGACTGTGATGTAAGGCTCAGCATAGGGTCTGCCTGGCGTGGGTTGATACAGAATTTCTGACTTCTCTGTAGTTATGGTGACACCGAAGTTGCTGCAGGCTACGGAAAACTTGTCGATGCTGGATTCCATGCCAGCATTATTGACATTCCTAGGACAGGAGCAAAGGAACAGCAGACTGAGGCAGAAGTGAAGTCCCTCACTGTCGAGGCCCTGATCAGGGACAACCCTGTCACCAACTGGGCCCGAATCTCCACACAAGGCTCAGCTTAGAATACCGTAAGGAATGGGGAAGACGGTTTGCACATGGAACGTTTGAGACGGTAATTCTATCAGCTAGTTGGTGGGCACTGGCTGGATCTTCATAAAACTACCCTACTGAAGCATGTGCCCTTCTCACCGTCACTTAGGTTCTGAACCACACAGACAGTCTTCCTCCTGGACTGTTGGTCTTTTCTCCAGCGCCTGCAGGACACGACACTATGTACGTGTAGTGGATGATTTCTGTTCATCATCATCATCATCATCATCATCATCATCATCATCATCATAAACGAATAAAAAAAAAACACTCAAAACGTGTTGTATGTATGTGTTAGAGGCATCTGTTGATTCATCTTGGTATTTGTGAATGTGTACGTGAGTATTTGCATACGTGTGTGTGTGTGTGTGTGTGTGTGTGTGTGTGTGTGTGTGTGTGTGTGTGTGTGTGTGTGTATGAGATCCAACAGGACAATCCCTGCCGATCCTAAAAGCCCTGTCTGTAGCATTACTGCTGTAAATTCCCGCCTGCCACTCTCGCCCTATTGCGGGGTCAGAAGGCAGTGGGGACGCAAACTCTCCGAGGCGAGCAGCAAGTTCAGATAGACAGCACCCTACCTTCCCCAAACCATCATCTCCCCTGCCCCTCCTCCCGGCCTTCTCCCCCCTCCCCTGTGTTACGGAGAAGTGAAGGTACTACAGCATGGCCACGTCAACACCACATAGACGGATGGTTGTGTGTGTGTGTGTGTGTGTGTGTGTGTGTGTGTGTGTGTGTGTGTGTGTGTGTGTGTGTGCATGCGTGTGCGAGTGTGCGTGCGTGCGTGCGTGCGTGCGTGCGTACGTGTGTGTGTGTGTGTGTGTGTGTGTGTGTGTGTGTGTGTGTGTGTGTACAGGAGGGTGGATCTGAGGACGGGAGTATGCTCGGTAAGTCCTGTGAAAAGTGTTGTGTGTTGGGATTTGGCGGTGTTCTGTCCAGTGTTGTCTGGGGTTGTGGCGGTGTTCTGTCCAGTGTTGTCTGGGGTTGTGGCGGTGTTCTGTCCAGTGTTGTCTGGGGTTGTGGCGGTGTTCTGTCCAGTGTTGTCTGGGGTTGGAGTTTGCAGCAAAGCCTGGTCCTTTGTCAGCCAGCACTGCTGTTGATGTCTGATCTCCCTTTCACAGAGCACCTTGCCAGTCTACAGACTGCCGTAAAAACAGAAAACGTGCAGGTGGTAATAATGATAATAATTGTCATAAGAATAATGAGGAGGAGGATAAAGGATGGTAGAATGATCATGGTGGTGACAACAACGACGGCGATGATAATGAAACTTCACAGCGACCCAATCACACCTGTAGAAGCTGTGGTGTCTTCAGACGGTAGCGTTACAGGTTCAGCAGTCGTGGGCTCAGGCTGTATGGGCTCCGTGGTTGCAGGCTCAGCTGTCACAGGCTCCGTGGTTGCAGGCTTAGCTGTCACAGGCTCCGTGGTTGCAGGCTCAGCTGTCACAGGCTCCGTGGTTGCAGGCTCAGCTGTTGTAGGCTCCGGGGTTGTGGCTTCAGGAGCTGTGGGTTCAGCGGTTGTAGGTTCTGGGGTTGTGGGTTGAGGGGTTGTAGACTCAGTTGTTGTAACCTCAGGTACTGTAGTCTCAGGTCCATGTTCATGGGTTGTGAAATGTTCTACCATAGCTGTTCACACACACACACACACACACACACACACACACACACACACACACACACACACGTATGCAAATACTCACGTACACATTCACAAATACCAAGATGAATAACAGATGCCCCTAACACATACATACAACACGTTTTGAATGTGTTCTTTTTTTTCTTATTCGTTTATGATATGATGATGATGATGATGATGATGATGATCATGATCATGATCATGATGAACAGAAATCATCTACTACAGAAAAAAAACCGTTAATTCCTTTGAGCAAATGAAACAAAGTACTGATTTACAAATTAGAATGCACATAAGCATGTTTCTTGAAACAACATAAAAAAAATGTAAGCATGTAGCTATAGCAATTTGAAATGAACAAAAATTATGAATAGATAATATCTGGATCTGTACATTATACATAAAAACAAATGTGTAACTTGAACTAACTTCACATGGAAGCTCATGGCCTAAAAAATAGAAAGTAGCACATACAAAAACACTCCAAAAAAAAAACACACAGAACAAAGTATACACGTAGTGTAACAAGTAATATCCTTTCCCCAGACATGTATACACACACACACACACACACACACACACACACACACACATACACACACACACACACACACACACACATACACACACACACACACACACACACACACACACACACACACACACACACCATCCTACTATCATTGTCTTTCGTTCTCATGTTGCCAGGGCCTTATCCTGCTCCGTGGCAGTGCAGTTGTGGCTACAAACTGTTTTTCTGTGTACCTAAGTTTGGATCTGGTCTTACAGTGGCTAGTTGTTCTATTGATTTTGACCGTGAGTGCGTGCGTGCGTGGGTGCGTGCGTGCGTGCGTGCGCGCGTGCGTGTGTGTGTGTGTGTGTGTGTGTGTGTGTGTGTGTGTGTGTGTGTGTGTGTTTGTGTGTGTGTGTGTAAGTGTATATTCATACGTATTAATGTATATATGTATCATATATATATAATTATATATATATATATATATATATAGAGAGAGAGAGAGAGAGAGAGAGAGAGAGAGAGAGAGAGATTGTTCTTAGTTGCTCTCTGGGTGATCTCCCTTGAACATGGACGCGTCAATTTCAGCGCTGCTTTGAATTTGTCATTTTTCACTGTTTTGGCGTGTTGAAAGTTTAGTTACTAATTTCTATGTGCAAAATTTTGATTCCCTGATTAATACGAAAGATAGTGATAAAAAGGTTTTGACTCAAGACTGCTGAATGCAGCAAATCAGCAATTGAGACTGTGCTTGATTATTGTTGTGTGACAACTCTAGTACAGTGACAGCCTCGTCTACAACTTCAGCAATTCACTGTCATCTTCTTGGTGTTGTGTGGTGTTAATTCAGGGAGTATTTGTCAGCACGGTGTTTATTTACAACAGAAAGTTGAAATGTAATTTTCACTTCTGGGAGGAAAACCGTGCCTGTGCTAATTATTCTCAGGAAAGATTTCCGTTTATCACCCCATGGAATAATGTCAAGATTGTGAGAATTCAGCACTGCAGCACTTCCTACACTACACAAACACGACCAGAACAATAATGTCTGCTTCTTACTTTCTCTTAAACCAAATTTTCTTGTAAGAGAATGGACGAACAACAAGATGAAAAACTTTTACCTACTAACGATTCGATACAAAAACGTTTCTTCTGCAGCCAAAAAGAACTGTGTGTGTGGAGAAACAGCCTAGTATATAGGTATTCTGCCATTGATAACGACGATATTAAAGTGTGCATTTCAGATTTTGACGTTTCAGGTGAGATTCTTACCTCCTTTCCAGCCCTAGTAGACTTCCCTCCACCGTACTATTTAAGCAAAACCGTGATAGGAATTTTATATGGCTCATACAAAAGTATCAAACTCAGCCTATATTTCAAATCAAATGAAGGTGGCACTTTTATGTGTCAGGGTTTAGACTGCTTGACATGGAGCAAAGAAGAATGTGAACAGTTGAGACACTTTGTCACACGTTTCATGGACACACATGATGAGAAAGAACTGGCCACTTGTCTGCTGGACACCCCTGTCATCTTTATCCAGCCTCTGCCGGACCCCGTGTCCCTGAGACATCGCTGTGACCTGTCCCTGCCCACATTCTCCACTGACCACACAGCCTCCCCTGCCCGGCCTGTGCACGGCCTGCTGCACTGTGAGGAGGCCACACACAGCAAAGTCGTCGTTCTTCCTCCCACTCCAGTGATCCCCTCCCACACTGCGGACGCTGGCAGTCAGGGCACAGCCTCCAACGATGTCACCCCATGCCGCCACGAGTCACCCAGTCACCAACCGCGCAAAAAACATCGTCGACGCACGCTCTGTTTCACCCCGAAATCTTACAGAAAGAAAACCTCCAGTGTGTGTGTTCGTCCTCCTGTGTTAAGAGAGGAACTGAAATATATTGAAACTGCCATTGACACTATCTCTGATGCGCAAAAGGAATCTCAGGTGGCAATGACTTCTTTATTGAATGATGAAAAATGTGCTTTAAAAAATGAAGTACGTGCCTTGATCCAAGATAAAATCGACTCTCTTCACTGTTACATTGATACCCTCAATAACAAACTTTCCTACTTGCAAACAAAGACAGATCATCTTTCAAAAGAAAATCACTCCCTGAAAACACACCTTGGGACATTACAGTCTGAAATCAAAAAACTAAAATGTCCCACGGTGCCATCAGTTAGTCATGTCAGTACACAAGCTGACTCTGACCAACGTATTTCCCAATCTTATAAAGAACTTCTTTCGACTGAACGCTCCCCTGAAATTCAAACTGATCAGACAGCTACCAGCGTGACAAATGAGCATGATAGACATTCACCAATAATCTCTCTGTCTGCCCAAATAGATAATGACAAAAACGAGCCCTGCTCAAGTTTGACCTGTGAAACTGAATCTGAAGAAGTAGTCTGTAGTTTACCGACAAACAATCCTTTCCAAATTCTGGCCGACGATGAACCAAATGACAGTGATCCTAACAGACTACTGACGCTCTCACACCCGGACAACATTTCCAACAAAACCCCCAACACTGACATGACAAAGGCACCCGTTAGTTCCTTATCTGACACCAAGGTTAATCACCCTTTGTCTCCCTTCTGTGACAAAACAAACGACAGTGTCAATCCATCAGTTGATTCCCAAAATAGCCATCCTTCTGTCACCTTCCCTTCACACACCTCTATACTTCTTGTTGGGGATTCTGTACTGAAGTTTATCAACCCGAGAAAACTTGCCCCCCGTGGGGAATTTATGTACAAACTATGTATTCCTGGCTTAACTGTGACTCATTTGATAAATTTGCTTCTGACCCTTTCTTCATCAGATCAGATCAAGACTGTACTGGTGCATGTGGGGATAAACAGCTGTCCCGCTGGTCCCGTCTCTAAAGAATCTTGGACAAGATTAGTCAGTGCTGTTAAAACAGCTTTTCCAAGATCTTCTGTTGCAATGAGTTCCATTATTCCCGCTAGAGGGCGCCATAACTTGAATAATGCAATCTTTCCCTCCAACAAAAATCTGAGTCATGTCAGTAAAGAGATGAATGTCCTCTTCATAGACAACCATGATTCTTTCACAGCAGCATCAGGGGCTCCGCGCCTAGCATTGTACGAAAACCTGACCCACCCCAGTGCAAAAGGCACAGCAAAGCTTGCTGTGAATTTAAAGCATGCGTGTCTAAACTGGAAAGAAGAATATAATTTTAAAAGATCCGTTCATAATTACCGAAATACCCACTTTGATCCCCAAAATCAAGATCAGGAATTCACAGAACGGATTCAAAGTGTTGACAGTCGTTTTCCCCAGGTCCGAGATGGTCGTCCTCTGTCAGTGACCAGAGAAAATGCACAACAGCTGTATTCACAGGTCACTGATAATGGAGAATGCCCTCATTCCTCCTCTACCCATCATTTCCCGTCACTTCCCAAACAACGCTTGCAGCATGCAATGCCATTCCCCCATCAGCAAGTCCCTAATCGTACACTTCCCTCTCCGATCAATGTTGACCAGGGCATGAGTTCCCGTCAACAAAATCCTCCCTACCAGTTCCCTTCTGAGCATGTCGGTCAGAGGCCTGTATCTGGACAACATGCTCCAACCCATCAGTTCCCTTATCCCCAGGATTTCCGACAGAAGTCTTTTCCCCATCATCATGCCCCTCCCCTCCATCTCCCTCGCTCTGGGGACACAAAGGATAATTCCGACTCTCTCCAGGGAGCCCCGTCCCACCCATTCCTCTATCCTGAGGCCATCAGAGAGCTGTCCTCTCCCCATCACCATGGCCCGGCCCCTCAACTCTCTCACCCTAGAGACTTAAGACAGAAGTCCTTCCCCCAGCAATCGGCCTTTCCATACCTGTTTCCTCTCCCTGTTAATGTTAATGAGAGAGCCATGCAGTATCCTCAGATTCCAATGGTCTCCTATTCCGGTGTAAACAAACAGGAAATTAACCACATGCACCATAACACGCAAAGGATTTCTCCTCTGTTTCCCAGTCACGAAAAACGTTTTCCCAATGTTGAGAACACAAATTTTGCCAGCAGAATGTACAATAGTCCTGAAGTACTCCAATATCCATGTGCCGACCCCCCTGCCCAAAGCTCTAGCATCAAAGGGGATCTGCTTAATCCTTTTGCTGTGCAGCTAATAAACAATATGGCCTCTCAAATTCTAGCACAACAGCAAGCTTTTAAAACCTAGTACCTCGTGTTTTCTTGTGTGGGGACAAGAACGTATGTATTTCAATGCCATTTGTTCATGTAACAGTAATGGATTTGCATGTAATATATACTATGGTATATTTATTGCCCTGATCGTGAAAAACAAATGAATCCTTTCCATTGCATTTCCCCCAGCCCTCATTCCCCTCTTCTGCCTTGTCCCTACCATCCCTTTACTCCCCAGTATTCTCATCATAGTTGCTGCTAGTGGGTGGGCGGGTTGTGGGTGGGTGGATGAATATTCATCAACAGAATGTGTAGAGGTGGTGCTGCAAGCTGTTTGCCTGAACTGCTTTCGAAGAAACTGATCTTTCAATTGCCGGCTGTTTTTGGACTCGTCGATAATTCACTGTACATAATAGTTAAAGTTAATTTAATGTTTTTGTGATTGAAATTTGTATGCTTAATCTTGATTTCAGTGTTTTGGAGCTACTGTGAACTTTCTAGAATTCAATCAGTTATCTCTTTACTAAAACTATTTCCATATTTTTTAAATTTTGTACCCCTCGATAAGTTTGTGCGTGGTTGTTTCTAGTCGTGCTTATTAATCTCTTATTCATTTGTTCTCGTTCATTAGTTCTCATTATGTCTACATTGAGTACCTGGCCTTGTAAAGAAGGACTCCGGATTGGCTATCTAAATATTAACCGTGTATTAAGCAAGCTAACTGATATATCAGCGATCTTAGAAAATTCCGGGAATCCCTTTCATCTGTTTTGTTTTTCAGAATCACGATTAACAGACTGTACATTAGACTCTGATATAGCTATGCCTGGCTATAAAGTTATACGCCTAGATCCAAAAGCTAAAATGGACACAGGTTTGTTAGTTTACTATAATCAGTCGATAACTATAAAACAGAAAGGGAATCTGGAACAGTTTGGTGTCGAATCAATGTGGCTAGAAATAAAAATAAAGCATATCAGTCCCATACTTGTTGGATTCATATATCGAAATCCGGCTGAAAGATCAAATTGGTTTGATAACTTTAGTGGAATGATGGATGCCGCTCTACTTGACAATGAAGAAATATTTATGTTCGGTGACTTCAATATTGACTTGTTAAAGCCTCAAAAACAATGGACCGAAATGTATACCTCATTAAATTTACACCAGATGGTGGATCGACCAACACGAATTACAACTAATTCCAGTACTCTCATTGACCACATTTATGTCACATCTAAACATAACATTGTGGAAATCTCTTCTCCAGCGACTGGGTGCAGTGATCACTCCCCAGTTTGTATTACTTGGGGGAAAAGGGGGATACAAATTCCAAAACCAGGTCATAAATCTATCCTATATAGGTGTTTTAAAAGATTTAACGAAAATGATTTTTTATCTGACCTGCTACATTCTCCTCTGTCCCAAATATACCATTATACCGATCCTGAAAAAGCAACAAATGTTTGGATTAATGCATTTTCCAATATCTACAATAAACATGCACCCATCAGAGCTAAACGAGTAAAATACCATCTTAAACCGCCGTGGATATCAAAGGAAATAGATAAAGAAATACACATTAGAGAACTTTTAAAAGCAAAAAACGACGTTGGTTTTGCAAAGCAGAGAAATTTTGTGACGTCAATGAAGCGAAAAGCAAAGTATAAATATTTTCAAGAGATGGTATCTAATAAAAAAGACTCAAGAACTATTTGGAATGCAATCAACAAATTGACAAACAAAGGGTATTCACAAACACAACTTAACAATAAAGATATTACCCCTGACGCAGTTAACAACTATTTTGTTAACATTGCTGAAAACTTAATAAATAATGATGAATGGGAAGAAAATGATCTAGAATTAGTAACTGAATATTGTAAGTCAAAGAATTAAATCTTATGTGTCCATTCCTTACATAACAATACCCGAAGTATTTGCATACTTAATGTCACAGAAACAATCGAAAACCAAAGATATTTACGACTTGGATCCCAATATAATCAAGTTGTCTGCACCAGTCATAACAGACTCTCTTACTTACATATATAACCTATGTATAGAGAAAAACTGTTTTCCGGAATGTTTCAAACAAGCAAAAGTTGTCCCGCTGTACAAAACTGGAGATCCGTCCAACCCTTGTAACTACAGACCTGTATCTGTTCTGTCAATTCTTTCAAAACCGCTCGAAAAACATATCCAAAAATATTTAGTTACCCATTTAAACAAATATAATTTGATTCATCCTAAGCAGTCAGGTTTTAGGGAAAACCATTCCTGCCACACCGCGCTTACGCAAATGATTGACAAATGGCTCTTGAACATTAATAACAATGAACTTACAGGAGTTGTCTTTATTGATCTAGCTAAAGCTTTTGATATTATAAACCACTCTCTTCTCCTAAAAAAGCTCGTTTTATACGGACTCTCTGAAAATACACTTCAGTTCATGTCCTCATTTCTCTCTGATCGAAAACAGGTAGTATGTGTTAATTCCTCAAAATCAGATTTGCAGCCAGTAAAATATGGTGTTCCACAAGGATCCGTTCTTGGCCCTTTACTCTTTTCGATCTATATAAATGATTTACCGCTACGTATTCGATGTGACTGCGAATTATTTGCTGATGACAACTCTATGCATTCTAACCACCCTCGCTTGCAGGTTGTGACGTCCGATCTACAAGATAGTTTAAACAGTGCCGTCAAATGGACGGAAATCAATCACATGTCTCTTAATGCAAAAAAAACTAAATGCATGGTCATTACTAGCAGACAAAAACGTCAAAATATGCCTGCTGATTTATTTTCAATATTTGTTTCTAGTGAAAAAATCGAAGAAGTAAAAACACATAAAGTTTTGGGTGTTGTCATTGATAACAACTTATCATGGTCCGATCACGTAGCTTACCTATGCAAAAGAATATCCCAAAAAATATTCCAGTTGTCAAAAATAAAGCATTTTCTGAATATGCATGCTAGAAAACAATTCTTTCATGCCCATATACAGTCAATTATAGACTATGCTTCTACTTTATGGGATTCAGCCAGCGCAAACATTCTAAAACCTTTAGCAAGATTGCATAGGCGCGCGATAAAATTAGTTCTCTTAAAATCTAGTTCATTAACTCTAAACGATTATAAATCTTTGGATATCCTTCCCCTAAAGCAAAAACTCGAATATAATAAGGCTATATTTATGCATAAAGTGGTAAATGGAAATGCACCTCCCTCCATTGTAAACAGTTTCTGGACGAATGACAATAGGCACGTCCACAAGTTAATAATGCCTCTGCCCAGACTTGACCTTTACAAATCAAGCCTCGTATACAGTGGCGGTACGTACTGGAACAATTTGCCTCCATTCCTGAAAGAAATCTCAAGTTTTAATATTTTCAAAGAGCGCTTAAAAGGATATCTGCTCAGTAAGTTAAAAGATATATAAAAAAAACTGTAACAGTTGATTCCTAAATCTATTAAAGACTCAGTGAATAGAAATAAAATACTGCACGAGTACAAGCCGGTGTTAGACGGAAATCTTGGACGTGTCATTTGAAGCACAGCAATAATGGGTTAAGCTATTTGACATATTTTACACTGATGATGTCGCTTAACTGCATTTCGTTATTTGATGTATTGTGTGTATTCAAGTCTATTTGACTCTTGTTCCCCGTTTGTATTTGTACTTTACATGTATTTTCTTTCTCTCTCCCCCCCTCCCCTCCCTATCCCGCCCACACCCCATACCCCCGCTTCCGCTCTCTCTCTCCGCTTCTCTCTCCGCTTCTCTCCACACTCCCCCCCTCCCCCCCCCCCATTCCCCATTTCTCTCTTCACCCCGCTGCTTACTATGTATGTTTGTGTGTTGTTTGTTTGCGAAAGTGTATAAGTGTTTGGGTGGGTGTTTGGGGAGGGGCGTTTTCTGGGTGGGGATTGTTAAAGTGGAAGTGTGTTACGTTTCTTTGATGTTATTTCCATTTTGTGTATTTTCAGACTTTTTTGTGTGTTCAATCTTTTGTTTGTTGGTTGGGTTTCTTTTTGTTTTTTTTTTGTGTTTTTTTTCCGTTTGTTTATTTTTCATTTCGCAAATTTTTTTGTTTTGTTTTTGTTCCCCTCTTGGGCGAGGGCTGGATGTAAAAAAGCATGAACTTGCTTATCTATTACCCTCGATAATAAAGAATTTGTCTTGTCTTGTCTTGTCTTGTCTTGTCTCTCTGAACGAAAATGTCATTTTTGGCATTTTGCCTTTTGTACCACCCCGAAGGACGACTTGACCTCCCTTTTGAACTCTCTCTCTCTCTCTCTCTCTCTGTGTGTGTGTGTGTGTGTGTGTGTGTGTGTGTGTGTGTGTGTGTGTGTGTGTGTGTGTTGTTGTTGTTGTTGTTTTGTTTTACGTCTTTCCACATAACGTGATATTAGACGGGGAAAAAAAAAAAAAAATATCGGGGCCGGGAAAAAGGTTAACACAACGAGTCAAAAGAATTAACTTATCTACATCCATAACACAAAAATAGAAAAACCACTTAATCAAAGATAAAAAAAAACAAAAAAACAAAACCCAAATTACAAAAACATATAACTCTTCTGTCTCATCTCACCACTGACTATTATCTATTATAAGTATCTGCCAATTGGACTTTTAGCTAAGCGCAAAAAGAAAAGATATGTTTCACTTGCTGACAGGAAAACATTTTGAATAGGCTGTACAGACGTATTTGGAATGAATTTTTTCATTAAGTTACATAACAGAATGTGATCATTTGATATGCTATGACCACATATACAATGTATATTTTTGACATACTTTGTTTTAAAGCAATCCAATTTCCATCTACAGATCAAGGAAATTATCTGTCGTCTACGATAAATGTTTTGATCGTACTTGCTTAACTTTTCATGAATGTTTTTCATTTCATCGTGTAACCCAAAGCACCCAGTTTCTCTTTCTATCAAATGAAAATTGGAAAATTGTACTTTTTCTGCCATAGCATAGCACTCTTGTACAGACATAGAGAAGTTTAGAAAATGTGAATCTGATGATCGTTTTGCTCCTCTCTTTGCTAGAACATCAACCTTTTCATTATAATATAACCCACAGTGGGAGGGCACCCAAAGAAATGTTATTTCAGTGTCTCTGACTGAGAGGCAATGTACTAAATTATTTATTTCAGTGATCATCTCAGGTCGAATTTTTAAATTAAAATTCTTCATTGCAGTAAGAACTGACTTGGAATCTACACATAAAACAACTTTAAATAAATTTTGAGGGTAATCAACAACAAACTTTAAAGCCATAATTATAGCAGTTAACTCAGCAGTGAATATAGATTTGTTTTTTTCCAAGATAATAAGACTTTTCTTTGTTAAGACCTGGGGTAATGTATGCTGCACCTGCATGTTCATTAATTAAAGATCCATCAGTGTATATCTTAAAATTGTTGGAATAGTGATCATGCAAATGCATTTTGATATTCGATAACAATAAATTAGTATTTTCAGCCTTTGTTAGGTCTGTATGCTCAATATCAAAATGTGCTCGTATTAGTTTCCAGGGAGGGATAGGAGACACAATAGATCTTTTTGCAATGGATGTTAGTTTGATATCTGAGGATTCTAAAATCGAGGAAGTATATGTTCTTAGAGTCGTTTGAGATGAAATATTTTTAGCCCTTTTGGGAAAATCAGTGTCCGATTTAATATTTATTTCAGGGCCTATATTGTTGTCTATAGCAGAACTTCTTATAACAAACTTGGTGCATGCGAGATTCCTATATTCCTCCAGTGGTAATATCCCAGCAGCACTGTATGCTTTTGTACAAGAGGCATGGACTGGTAGTCCCAATGCTATCTTATATGCTTTGGAATCAATACTTTGAAGTTTTTTCAGTAAGTATTTGGGTGCACTGAAGAATACCTCTTGTGCATACGTTAATTTTGATCTAACCAGTGCAGTAGAAAGGTGCAAAAGAGTAACTGTGTCCTGAGCCCAAGCATGCTTGCTAATAATCTTTAATAAATTTAAAGTTTTTCGAGCTTTTGTTAGAATATGCTCAATATGAAAATTCCATGACAACTTTGATGTTAAATTTACTCCAAGGAATTTCACTATTTTTGTATATCTGATGGGTATGCCGTTGACTTGAAATGAAGGCATATTAACTGGATCAAATCCAGTATTAAATAACATCATGTGTGTTTTTTCTGTTGATATTTGCAAACCATTTTCATTCATGTAAGCAGAAAAGGTATTTAATTCTTTTTGATATAACTTTTTAATATAATTTTGTGATCTGACAGATGTACATTTTTTTAATGTCACCCTCATCCATATGCATATATCATCTGCATATTGGGCTAATTCTATATTTTTAGAAATTTTTGTGGGTAAATCGTACATCAGAATACTAAAAAGTAAAGGGGCAATAACAGACCCCTGAGGAATGCCCATGTATAATTTTCTTCTTGTAGAGTAGGAGTTCCCTACCTTCGTTCTAATATATCGATTTTCTAAGAAGTCTTTAAGAAAATCATAAATGTTTCCTGATAATCCAATCTCTTTAAGTTTATAAAGCAAAC
This sequence comes from Conus canariensis, assembly GCA_033310375.1. Lineage (NCBI taxonomy): Eukaryota > Metazoa > Mollusca > Gastropoda > Neogastropoda > Conidae > Conus > Conus canariensis. The sequence goes on along the minus strand of CM065731.1, from coordinate 38,136,752 downwards.
GAGAGTGCCACACTTGATCGTAAGCTTTAGTGATATCAAAAAAGGTTGCTAGTAAAGATTGTCTCCTGGAAAATTGATGCTTAATCTGAGTGGTAAGTTTGACCAAATGTTCAACAGCACTTCTGCCCTTTCGAAAACCTGCTTGGTTTGTTGGGATGACTTTGTTCTTATCGCAAAAGTAGTTTAGTCTATTTAAAACAATGGTTTCATAAAGTTTACAGACATGAGAAGTTAATGAAATAGGTCTGTAACTATCTATACTTTCTTTCAGTTTACCTTCCTTGTGAATCGGTACTATTACTGATTCTTTCCATATTTGAGGCAAATGACCTGAGTTCCAGCATTTTTTAAATATGCTGAGTAAAATGCTTATCCAATTGTCTGGAAAATGTTTAATCATTTCATTAGAAATGGAGTCAACTCCAACAGCTGTTTTTTTGTTTGGGAGAGAATCTATAGCATCTTTCACCTCTTGTAATGTAATTGGGGCGTTGATGTCGCTTGTGTCGTTATCAGATACATCATTAAAGACATGGGTAGATTCTTTATCCTCTCTGAATTTTCTTTGATTTTCAGACAACCCATCTAACCTGCTCACTTTAGCAAACTGGTCTACAAACGCTTCTGCTTTGTCTGTAGATGATGGTAACTTGTTATTATCAAGAATGATAGGATATTCTGGGAGTTTGATTCCATTTTTTATCGTCTTTATCTCTTTCCATACCATTCTACTATCTTTATGATCGAATGTGTTTCTTTTGCAAAAATTATCCCAATAATCCTTTTTGGCTTGTTCCATAACTCTATTACTATGTATATTTGAATGTTTCATTTCCTTAAAATTTTTATCAACCATTTTCTTATCTTGACTTTTCTTAGTGTGCACGTATTCTTTGAATAACCTTTTTTTCTCATTGACTGCCTTATCGCAATCTTCAGTCCACCAGACATTACCGAGATGTTTACCCCCTTTAGATCCCTGATTTTTCAATTTAGGAATACATAAACCAGACACTTTTAGAACAGAAGTACAAAACGTGTCATACATAGTATCAATATCATCATCTGGGGACAATCTTATGTCTAGATCTTTAAGTGTATTGTAAAATTGAGACCATTTGGCATTTTTATAATCAAATCTTGGGATTGTATCATCAGGTTTTGTGTCTTCAAAATTAGGGGACTGATTAATTGTGATGATGATTGGTATGTGGTCACTCCCAAGAGTTTCACTATGTTTCCCATGCACACGACAAAGCCATTTTAGGTGAAACCAAGGTTAAATCAATAGCAGTAGGTCTATGTGTAGATATATCAGGAACTCTGGTATAAGAACCATCATTGAGTAAACATAAAGTTGAGTCTACAACATTTTCCACAAACCTATTACTACTGACCTGTGTGCACTCTTTTTCCCAGAAAGGAGAATGAGCATTAAAATCCCCTCCTACTAACCATTTGTCATTATCATTCTTGATATTTTTCATCCATTCAGTATTAGCTTCATCTGGACCCTTAGGTAAATATACAGAAGCACAGTTCACTTTTAAGGAGTCCGAAACTTGACAGTTACAGCACATGAAAAAATCCCATGTAATCCACTAGGCACAGGTGATTGTTTGTCACAATACTGTAGTCCAGTATGAATATAGATAGCACAATTTACTTTATTACCATTTTTATCTGTATCTACTACTGGTGGATAGTAGTACTGTTCCAGTCTTGGTAGTTTGTTCTTGCTCATATTAACAGACTGGAATAAAAGAACGTGGCAGTCAGATGACACTAAAAATTGACGTAAGCAGTCAATATTAGAATAGAGAGAGCGGCAGTTCCATTGCAGTATTTTTATATTATTGTTAAATTTCATGTTTGAGAAAAAAAAAATAAAAATAAAAAAATAACCAATTAAATAAAAATATGTTGCTTTAACACAATTGGAGCTTAGCTACACAGAGACGTACGTTGGTATGCTACATTCGTTCCGACCAAAAGCAACATAAAATGTCACCAGTTGTATAAGACATTGAACCTATTGGACCAGGCAGAGCCGTAGAAGGAATCCTCAGGGAAGGGTGTGGGGCGCAGGTACCGGGGACGTCGCGCTGTCTTCCGGGGCCGTTCCCAGAAGAGGTTCCTCAGATGCCGGCCAATATTCCCCGCTAGGATGCTAGCTCCTCTTGCAGTGGGATGTAGCCCATCACGGAGGTTGAAGCGGGCAGCTTGTAGGTTTGAGTGAGTGATGAAGGTGATGTTTTTGTCATCATTCAGCTCTGACACCAAAAGTGCGTTGTACAAGTCCCCTTTGATATTGAGTTCGGGGTGTGATGTAGGAGCCATCTTACTGACTATGATGGCCAGATCAGGGTTTTCTTCTTTGATACTCCTCACGCACTTTGCCAGTCTTCCGGAACATGTTGCTGCTGATTCTGTTTCTAGGTCCTTCGATCCAACATGCAAGAGTAAAGCATCAGGAGGTGTCTTGACAGATGCACTTGCTTTGGCCACCGCTGGTTTGATGTCATTTATTGTTCTTGCATTACTCTGATGCACCTTACATCCGTAGGACTTCCCTAGTCTGTTTGTGTTGACTTTCTTTATGACAGGGTCATTCACATATAATATGTTGGGAAGGCCCTTTAAAGTTGGATTTGGTTTGTCTCTGGACTTGGCCTTTAAGTCGTTAACATTTTGTTTGTCTCTGGACTTGACCTTTAAGTCATTGGCGTTTTGTTTGTCTCTGGACTCGACCTTAAGGCTATTGTCGTCATTTTTCTTGCACTGCTTCTTCGACTTCGGCTTATGACGCAAAGAAGCCTTGACGTCATTTTTGTTCGCGTTATCATTTTCTTCTATTTTTTTGTTTTGTCCACTTTCCTGTACAATTCTGCTGTGCGTCTTTTCTGTTTTATTTGCCTCGACCAGCAGAGCATCCCGAGAAGCTGTTTTCAGCTTTGATGGTACTCCAGCTACCTCTGCATAGGAGAGGTAGGGGAAAGGCTCCGTCTGTGTTGCTATGCTAGATCTAGCTATGTCCTTTCTATCAATTTTTTCATGTAGCGATCTCATCTGTTCTTCCAGACCGGCTACTTGATCTCGCAGAGATGTGATTGTGCCTTCGATCAGAGCAAAGATCTGTGAGGTACTCACGGACTTGATGCAGTCTGCAGGAGCATTGTTGTCTCTGGACCTAGGCTCCAGCCCCTCCTTAACAAAGGACAAACGGAACGGTCTCCTCCACTCAGATCTACAATCTGTTCCGTCCTCGCTTCCGTGCTCCGCCAGCACATCCTTAGTGCATCCCTTTGCACACAGTACAGGTGTGTGTGTGTGTGTGTGTGTGTGTGTGTGTGTGTGTGTGAAAGAAAAAGTCATTTTTGGCATTTTTCCTTTTGTACCACCCCGAAGGACTACTTGATCTCCCCTTTGAACTCTCTCGCTCTCTCTCTCTCTCTCTCTCTCTCTCTCTCTCTCTCTCTCTCTCTCTCTCTCTCTCTCTCTCACACACACACACACACACACACACACACACACATACACACACACACACACACACACACACACACACACACACGCACGCACGCAGGCACGCATGCACACACACACACACACACACACACACACACACACACACACACACACACACACACACACCTACATGCTTCCCAAAGTACATAAGCCTAATTCTTCAATAAAGTGTTGTTTAAACGCTCGATCACAAAATTTTTCAAAACAGAATTCATTAATAAATTATACATTTTATCAAAAAAATGTCAATAAACACCCAAAACACCGCAAAAAAATTGTTTCACTGTTTTACAGACTTAGGTTAAACGCTTTCAAAACAAAGTTCATAAAAAACGCCCAATGTGTATGCGGGGCTGTTGATAGTTGTACAACAACACATATTTTGTACTTTTGTCCTTATTTTGAATCAGCTCTATCAAAATTCAGAAAAGATGAATCTAAATGCATTTTCCAAGAACCTGTATTTCTTTTGAACTTTGTTCAGAACTTAATGATAAGTCCAGTCGGCTCGTTTTTATGATTTCTGCGTATTTTAGACTGTTTTGTTTTGACTGTTGCAATTTGATTTGTTAATGTTGATTTTTGCTAAGGATTGTTCTTATGTCGTATTTCCACTAATATTTAACACACACACAGGCACACACACGCGCGCGCACACACACGCGCGCGCACACACACACATGCACACACACACACACACACACACACACACACACACACACACACACACACACACAAGCAAGCACGCATGCATACTACACACTCATACACATATACAAGTAAACACTCACTTCCTGTCTAATATCACTTTAAAGTGAAAAGACGTTAAATCGAAGAACAACAACAACAACAACACACACACACACACACACACATAGTGAAAATTACACCAATGTGTAAAATGTGTGTACGATAATGTTAAAGCAAGAGTTAAATCGCGTGGGGAACTTACTGACTATATCTTATGTACACAGGGTATAAAACAAGGGGACGCTTGTAGTCCTGTTCTTTTCTCCTTGTTCATAAATGAACCAGCTTTAGAAATTAAAGCAAAAGGAAGACACAGTGCTACACTTTCTCCTGATTCTGTTGAACTATTTA
>CM065731.1:38122123-38127123 GCA_033310375.1 Conus canariensis | reverse complement strand
GAAACACTGATACGAAACGAATTTCAGAAGCTAACATCTCATTTGGGATTACAATTTGATTTCTCTCGACTGGGCGTAGGATCCCCTCTTTGTATCTCCTCTCCAGTGCACAAGGAGGCCGTTATTAAGACAACAAAATGATTCAGGCAAAAGAAAATTGGATAACAGACCAGTGCAAGGCCATTGAACAGGACATGGAGCATGGGAACACCAAAAAGGCCTACAACACCCTGAGGATGCTCATCAAAACCGAGCAGAACAAGTCGTCAGTAATTGAGGATGCTGCTGCCAGTGTACTGACTGAGGACACCGAGATCGTGAAGAGATGGACAGAGTATGGACAGAGAAATGTTCATTGTGAATAAATCTTTTCCGTGAACATAATTTTCGATGACTGTTATTTGTGCACCAGCACTGAGGCGACGTCTAAGAAGCGGCATTGATGAGAAACATGTTCTGGGGAAAATATCTTTTTATGATTGTGTTTGTGTGTGTCATGTCAGGAACAAGTTCTTTTCCTTTTATTCAGCATATGTCTTTTCCCCCCACTTGACCAAACATGGAATTAAGCATTAAACGTAGTTTTGTAACGAAACCCATTCTGGCGAGAGTGCAGCAATTCGTTTGGTCTAGAACAGGGGAATAGTAGGTTTGGGTTGTTGGAAATCACAACGTGTCTGAGGAGAACAGCGTAATGGAAACAAAACAGTCCTCTGAAATAGAAACAAATGGATGATTTGACTTACAAACAAACTGCAGCAATAACAGTTAATGGGGTGAGAAAGAGAATGGGAGGTGCAGAACACCTTTGGCACTGTAATTAGTATTCTATGATAAGATTATTAGGATCAAAGTCCACTTACTGAATTGCTGTATAATTCTGCCCCCCTCTCTCTCTCTCTCTCTCTCTCTCTCTCTCTCTCTCTCTCTCTCTCTCTCATTTTTCTTTTCTGGTTTTATTATTTACATACTAGAGTCAATTAGTTTTTAATTAGTTAAGAGGAAAAAAGACTCAGAGAGAGGAAGAGGTGATAGCCAACGTCAGTTTGACTCGTTTCTTTTTTCTTTTTTTTTTTAGTCACGGTGCATTTTTGTTGTATCATACAAAGATGGCCGCTAATAAGACTACATAGGGTGAGCTAAAGACTGAGTTGCTGAAAAGGTTCCCATGCACAAAAATTGCCCATAAGAATTTCAACCCTAAGGCTGCTTTTGCACAAAGCCATCAACATGACTACCGACAGTTTGGAGCTACTTTGCATAATGCAAATCGTCGGTGGCTAACAGTGTGGTCGTTGGAGCTAACGTCGTACTGCATGACAGTAACACATTCATCTCCCTTGACAGTAGATGATGGCTCCTGCGGATGTGTTTCAGATGTTCTTGCAGTTCACTGAACGAAGTGGGGTTTTTTCCAAACGAAGAAGACCAGAAAGTGTCATACAATAATTAGAAGAAAACGATGCTACTTTCCGAACTGTTCTCTCGGTTTCTTGGAGAAACGCACGCTTATTTTAAGATCGACAGTTTATCGTCAGTTGACTGAATCGAGCATTTACAGGAAATCTTTCAAGATTTTTAGAAATGTCTCGACAGGCAAAGGAGGTATTGCTGCAGGTGTAGACGTGAACTGCATTCGGCTTAAATGCGATAAACTTGTTTGTGCAGGACCAAACACCTTGCCGCTCTCGACCAGACAATTCATTTAGAGAGAAGTGAAAGTCATGCGAGGTGTAAGTGTGACAGAACCATTTACATCAACGTACTGTTAACCTGTAGTTTCGCTACCTAAACGAATAGTTTTGTTCGTTTTTCCGTTGACTACGGAGTCTTGAACAAATCTACAGTATTTGACTGAATGCAGATCAAATGGGGATGAAAAATTTAGTTGATTCTGAAATGTTCAGAATTTGACCAAATTTGTTCCACTAAGGGCTGTAGGCTACTCACAGTTCACACTTTAGAACGGCACACAAGGCAAGATAAAAATCCACTCGGATTTGTTTCAGTGGGTTCTTATGCTATTTGGATTGCAAAACGTAAATGCAATGTTTACTTTGCAGCGAAAACGAACTGTTTAGCGTTACTGGCACGAGAAGGCAAAACGCGTGATTTGGAAAGAGAAAATAATGATCTGTTAATGGAAACGTTTTTATTTCTATAAGCCGATACTACATACATTTGTGGAACATAAAGATTAATCTTAAAGATCAGAATATTGTTTTTTTTTTTTTTTTTTTTCGTCATTGGAAGATGAACAACTCATCGCTTTTTTTTAGTAAGATTAAAAGTTATGTTTATGTTACGATAAAACTGTTGATGTCATATTCGAATTTTTCCCATTGATCTAAAATTTCAACTATCTTAACTAATCTGGATTATGTGACTCTGACAAAGACGATGAGAAAAATCGAAAACTATTTCATGAAACTTCAATTATATTGAGAATAAAACATTACCGAAAATCTTGTAGTTACCTGCCTGAGCGGTACTAGTAATTATGTGGATTACGCTACTAAGCATAGTGTATTTGTCAGTACACATTAAGTTATTGTGTCAATAACAGGTTTCTAAACTTAGGGAAGTTTGATGTCAGCGCATAATTTATTAGCTGAAAACAAATAGTACGGTAAATAACTGAGTAAATCCAGAATTGATTTTAGAATTTCATTTATTAAAATATTTTGTTTAAAAAAACCGAACTGTCGTGCATACCTGGCACCGCCGTGGCAACGAGAAGCAAAAGTTGGAAAAACATGGTGGCCTTTGGAGAAAGTGAAAGGCAGTGAACAAGCAGTCGACATATAAATGCCTTTTCTTTTCATAATAAAACCCACCCATAACGCCACCACCAGCATTCTCTGGCCCTCCCTCTCCCACTCCACCACACAATGCAAAAAGTGAAAAAAAGAAAATCCATGGAGCATTAAAAAGAGCATTATTCTACGTCGCTCCCACCATCAACACAGATCTTAGAGGTCATGTGAATTAAACAGCTGGGGTTGTGTGTTTGTGTGTGTGTGTGTGTGTGTGTATGCGTGTGTGTGTGTGTGTGTGTGTGTGTGTGTGTGTGTGTGTGTGTGTGTGTGTGTGTGGTAACTTTTCTTTTTTTTTTCCACTACATACAGCTCGTTCTGTCGTGATCCCTGCTTATCTTATCTCTGGGTCCAGAACACCGAAACTGTTTCAAAGGATTGTTTTGCATGACGTCAAAATTGCAGGCGGGGTTTGTGGGGCAGCCATTATGCACTGAAAAAATACATCTGATGATTGTCCCATGACAGACAGCGACAGGCGTGCTATGATAGGAAGCTTAGACAGTCAGCTATCTCCCCAGCCGCTTGTCCTTGGTCATGTGCAAGAGGGTAGAGGTTTTCTGACCAGTTCTTCATAGTTTGTTTCCATTCGGAACTTCTTTGTTCTGACTTTGAGATGTCTACCCTCTGTTGTACAGTGTGCAAAGTCATGGCGAGATGTCTACCTTCTGTTGTAGTGTACAAAGGTGTCGGACAGAGAGTCATGGCGAGATGTCTACCCTCTGTTGTACAGTGTACAAAGGTATCGGACAGAGCCATGGCGAGATGTCTACCCTCTGTTGTACAGGGTACAAAGGTGTCGGACAGAGAGTCATGGCGAGATGTCTACCCTCTGTTGTACAGTGTACAAGGGTGTCGGACAGAGCCATGGCGAGATGTCTACCCTCTGTTGTACAGTGTACAAAGCTGTCGGACAGAGAGTCATGGCGAGATGTATACCAGTGCCAGACCAGTGTGTGTGTCTGTGCGTGTGTGTGTGTGTGTGTGTGTGTGTGTGTGTGTGTGTATGTGTGTGTGTGTGTGTGTGTGTATGCACATGTGTTTGTGAGTGTGTGTGCGTGTGTGTGTGTGTGTATGTGTGTGCGCGCGCGCGTGTATGTGTGTGTGTGTGTGTTTGTGTGTGTGTGTGTATGTATGTGTATGTGAGTGTGTGTGTGTGTGTGTTTGTGTGTGTGTGTGTCTGTGTGTGTGTGTGTGTGTGTACGCACATTGTGTGTGGTGTGTGTGTGTGTGTGTGTGTGTGTGTGTGTGTGTGTGTGTCTTTCATTTAACGTCTATCCACTATTCGTGATATTAGACAATTGTGTGTGTGTGTGTGTGTGTGTGTGTGTGTGTGTGTGTGCGTGCGTGCGTGCGTGCGTGCGTGCGTGTGTGTGTGTGTGTGTGTGTGTGTGTGTGTGTGTGTGTGTGTGTGTGTGTTGGATGATTTGTGGGGAAGTTATTCCAATAATAAATGAAAAATACGAGGTGAATTAATGCCCCCCGACACCACCCCCCTCCCCAATTCCTATTTTACAGTTCTTGGGACTGATTTGATGTCCTACCCTTCTCCCTACCCTCTTCGTCCGTTATAGGTCTGGGGATTGAAGTGATTTGATGTCCACCACCCCCACCCTCTTTACATCCGCCTCCGTCCTCTGCGGACTGAGGTCAGTTGGTGTCCCCCCCCCCCCCTACCCTCCGTACCCTCCCCCCTCTGTCCTTTATCAATCTGGGGACTGAAGTGAGTTGATGTCCCCCCCTCCCACCCGTCCCCCCCCCCCCCGTCCCTTCTCTCCCTACCCCCTCCGTCCTATATATGTTTGGGGACTGAGTTCATGTACCCCCCTCTCCCTCCCTATCCCCTTCGTCCTTTATAGCCCTGGTGACTGAGGTGAGTTGATGTCCCCCCTCCCTTCCCTCCCTATCCCCACTGTCCTTTATAGCCCTGAGGATTGAGGTGAGCTCATGTGCCCCCCCCCCCCCCCCCCCGTCCCCCCCCCCCCCCCCCCCCCCCCCACCACCACCACGTCTGTCCTTTACAGGCCTGGAGACTGCTTGAGCTGACGTCAATGGATGAAATCTCGCCGATCTTCCAAACAATGGCAAGGACGTTGACAGACTTCGACGAGACCTGTACCCTGACATGTATTACTTTCATCTAAAGGATTAAATCAGATAAAACTTAAAAGACACACACATACA
>CM065731.1:38109623-38114623 GCA_033310375.1 Conus canariensis | reverse complement strand
AGACTGTTTCCAGTGTTCTGGCATAACACCCTCAACTCAACATTTCTGAAACAATTTATGTAACAATAAAACAAAGTTATCTGACAAGTGTTTAAGCATATCATTAGAAACTATATCTAATCCTACAGATGATTTCTTATCAGGAAGAGATATAAGTGCATCTTTGACTTCATCAAAAGTAATTGGGACATTGATGAAGTGACTGTTATCACTAACTGGATCTTTGTATTCATCTTTTCCTTCTTCTTCAGTTCTGTATGTTTTATTTTTAGGGGCCAGACCTAGACGCATAGAGTCTGAAAACATATCAGCGAATAATTCTGCTTTTTCTGAGTTTGACGGAAATTCTTTGTTCTTCAGTCTTATAGGACAAAATGGCAAATTTACACCTTTTTTCATTTCATTAAACTTTTTCCAAACGTTTTGGAGATCTGTATGGTTTGAAATTTCTTTTGTACAAAAACAGGACCAGTATTGCCTTTTCGCCTGCACTATTACCATATTGCTATGATGATTTGCTTTTCTTTTAGCAATTAGATTCTCTGGTGATTTGTCTTTTAGATATATCTTAAACATTGATTTCTTATTATTTATGGCTGCATCACAGGATGGTGCCCACCAGGTATTTCCTGAATGTTTGTTTGATGTGACTGCATGGAACTTTGGAATTGCTGCATCAGCAGCTTTAAGAATGGCACAAGTAAAGTAGGAATATAATTGATCTATATTATCAGTATCAACACTTTCAGTATGGCAAGCAGTCAGACTATTTTTTAATCTCTCCCAGTCAGCAAGTTTGTAATTATATTTTGGAATTTTGTCTACGTGAGATTCATAAAACTGTCATTTCATTAAATGTTGTAATAATAGGAAGATGATCGCTTCCCAAAGTATCGTTAAAGATATTCCAGCTACATTCTGGGGCTAGGAAAGGAGATACCAATGTTAAATCAATTGCTGATGCCCTGTGTGTTGAAATGTCCGGAATTCTAGTGATGCAGCCATCGTTAAGCATATACAAACAAGAATCAACAATATTTTCAACAAAGCGGTTACTAGTAACTGATGCACAGTTTTTATCCCTAAATGGAGAACGAGCGTTAGAATCCCCTGCTATCAGGCACTTTTCTTTATCTTGAAGAGTATGTAACCATTCTGTGTTAGAGTATGTAACCATTCTGTGTTAGAGTATGTAACCATTCTGTGTTAGAGTATGTAACCATTCTGTGTTAGAGTATGTAACCATTCTGTGTTAAATTCATTGGGTCCTTTAGGTGAATACGCAGAAACTATGTTTATTGCGTGATTTTCATTAGATTTTACTTGAGCTGCACACAAATGTAAACCTTGAGTATTATTTGGTGCAGGGGAGAGCATACTTTGTAATATATCCCTTCATTATTATATATATAGCTGCACTGATTTTGCAAGTATCCTCAACTTGCTCATATACAGGTGGATGATAATAACCTGGTAATTCGTGCAGTTTGTTCTTTTTCACGTTGAGTGATTGTAAAACAAGTGCTTGGTACATATTATTCGCCAGATGTTGAATTAGATATGACAAATTTGTGGAAACAGATCTAACATTCCATTGCATAACTTTCATAGATGACATCATGAAAACAGGCAGGGGTGGGAAAGCAAGCTAAATGCAATTGCTTTCTGACTTTAAAATGACGAACAAAACATGAAAGTTGGGGGGCGGGGGGGGGGGGGGGGATGATATGCACTGTCAAAATTAATGTAGACTTGTAGCCCACTTAGATAAAACACATACACTTTGAAAATGCTCGGATAACGGAAAGAATAAGACCAAAAGTATCGCTTAAGGTGGGTTGAAGAGAGTTCATAACTGACATTTCCTCAAAACCTGCACCAGAGGTCTCTCAGTTGTTGATTTAGAACCACTCTGGGCAAAGGACATCAAACATGTTCCACCAGGGACCTCTGGTTCCAGGGAAGGGCTGGTGACCTCTGAAGTCTTGGTAGTTTCTGGGGTGTCTCTGCTTCACAGTCTGGCAGTCTTCTTTGGTTTCTCCCAGAGCAGCTCCCTGACGTGCCGTCCAACGTTTGCTGCAAGGACACTTGACCCCCTAGGTGTTGGGTGGATGCCGTGTGTGTGTGTGTGTGTGTGTGTGTGTGTGTGTGTGTGTGTGTGTGTGTGTGTGTGTGTGTGTTCGTTCGTTCGTGTGTGTGTGTGTGTGTGTGTGTGTGTGTGTGTGAGTGTGTGTGATTTAACCATACAAAGCCAAAACCATATTCAGAAAGACAAATACGTATTTTACTAACTCAATTGTTTTCTTTTTTCCACAAGATCAAGACTATATAACATGTTCCAAGCTTTGCGATCTATGGCAGCCTCGTTATTATATTTGTTTTCAGTCGGAAGAGATGTTCTATGTTTCACATTCACACATCAGGCAGTTGTTGGCATCGATTCTATAGCCACCCAGTCCACAGTTTCTGCTGCATTCAAAAATAGGACAGCCTGAAACACATCATTGTCAATAGATGAGAGAGAGAGAGAGAGAGAGAGAGAGAGAGAGAGAGAGAGAAGAGAGAGAGAGAGAGACGGACAGACAGACAGATATATAGACGGATAGACTGACAGGCAAACAGAGAAAGACAGAGACAGAAACAGAGACATACAGACAGGCAGACACAGAAGCAGACATAGACACAGAGAGGGAGGGGGGAGGAGACAGACAGACAGAGACACAGACAGAAAGACAGAAAGACACATATCGAGAGAGAGACAGAGACAGAGAGACAGAGACAGACAGACAGAGACAGATACAGACAGAGAAGGAGAGAGAGAGAGAGAACGTGACAAATCGCAAGTAAGTACACAATATATATATATATATATATATATATATATATATATATATATATATATATATATATATGGAGATCGTCTCCCATTGGATACTGTAAGCTTGCTGAAGGCTCATTTTTGACGTCTTGATAGCATGCATTGTGCATGCCTGCACCTTTCGTGAACCCAGCGCAGGCTTCATAGGGTGGTGCGGGATTGCTCCTGGCTGGTTTATTCGGCGGTTGAGTACAATACTTCCCTGGGTCCTACTCATCCCTTTGGTTGTATCTTTTCCTTCCTATGGGCATGGAGAGATGAACGCTAGCAAGACAGAGACAGGACGTTCGCATTCGTATTCAAAATGACTTTTGCAGCACAGATAAAAACTGTGAATTTTTGTCTTTCCATCAATCGACTGTGTGACGTCTGTTCTATGGCGCTTATCATACTGTGTGACGTCTGTTCTGTGGCACTTATCATACTGTGTGACGTCTGTTCTATGGCGCTCATCATACTGTGTGACGTCTGTCCTATGGCGCTCATCATACTGTGTGACGTCTGTCCTATGGCGCTCATCATACTGTGTGACGTCTGTCCTATGGCGCTCATCATACTGTGTGACGTCTGTTCTATGGCGCTCATCATACTGTGTGACGTCTGTCCTATGGCGCTCATCATACTGTGTGACGTCTGTTCTATGGCGCTCATCATACTGTGTGACGTCTGTCCTAAAGTGCTCAATATATTGTGCGACGTCTGTCCTGTGACGTTTATTGCACTGTGTGACGCCTGTCCTATGACGTTCATGATATTGTTACATCTGTCTTATGGTGTTCATTATGTTGTGTAAAATACTTCCCACGTGCGTATCACATTTTTACGGCTGCAGAATGCCAGTGTTTATCATATTGTGCGACGTCCGCCGGTCGGTTGGTTGGGGTGATATACGACGTCATAGTAGCCGAAGGAATATGACGTCAAATTAGTCGAAGGCTCTTGGGGATGTGTTGTTCCCGGAAGAGTCTGTACGGAGTCTTGGTTGACGTATGTGTGATGTCACTCATTATACTGAATGACGTCTGTCCTATGTCGCTCATCATATTGTGCTACGTCTGTCCTGTGGGGTCATAACATCATAGTACTCCTTCCTGTGGCGTTCCACACACACACACACACACACACACACACACACACACACACACACACACACATACATACATACATGCATACATACGTACATAGGTACGTAATACATACACACATATATACATACATACATACGTACACACAAACATACATACGTACAGACATACATACATACATACATACAGACATACATACACACATATACAGATACATACATATGTGCATGCATACACATGTACATACATACACACATACATACACATACATTCATACATACATACATACATACATACATACATACATACATACATACATACATAATATACATACATACATACATACATACATACACATTGACCTTATCATGGCGTTCATTAAATTGTGCAACGTCTTGTGCCATGGCTTTTCTTCATATCATGTGTGGTCTGTCATTTGGCGCTCGTTTTATTGTGTGCATTTCAACCTGTGGCGTTCATTGTATTGTTACGACAGTCGTATGGCATTTATTACATTGTGACGGCTGTCCCTGTGTTGGTAATAACAATTTGTGACGGCTGTCCCTGTGTTGGTAATAACAATTTGTGACGGCTGTCCCTGTGTTGGTAATAACAATTTGTGACGGCTGTCCCTGTGTTGGTAATAACAATTTGTGACGCCTGTCCCTGTGTTGGTAATAACAATTTGTGACGGCTGTCCCTGTGTTGGTAATAACAATTTGTGACGGCTGTCCCTGTGTTGGTAATAACAATTTGTGACGCCTGTCCCTGTGTTGGTAATAACAATTTGTGACGCCTGTCCCTGTGTTGGTAATAACAATTTGTGACGGCTGTCCCTGTGTTGGTAATAACAATTTGTGACGGCTGTCCCTGTGTTGGTAATAACAATTTGTGACGGCTGTCCTTTAGTGTCCAGTGCATTGCGTGACGTCTTCAGACATCGTTTATTATGTGGTGTGACGTCTCCTCCATGGCGTCCATTACATAGTGTGACGTCTGTTGAATGGGGTTCATTATATCGCAGTCTAGAGAATTCT
>CM065731.1:38102123-38104623 GCA_033310375.1 Conus canariensis | reverse complement strand
TGTGAAAAAGACATTTTATTTTTAGGTACATATGTACATCCAGTAGATAGTCGATATTATTCTGACAAAGATTACTCATGCACACTAGAACTAATTGAACAATATATATTTACACATACAGAACAAGGAAACAACTTCCATTACATCATTGGAGGAGATCTTAATGCTCGTATTGGGGAATGGAGCTTGAGTATCGATGATGAAAATGAGATTACAGGAAGAGAACAGGACGTGTATGCACGTAGGTCTAAAGATCCCCACACAAATGGTTTTGGCAAGAAACTAATAGAATTTTGTATAACATTTAATGTAACGCCACTAAATGGTCTTTGTATGGGAAAGTTCGACGATGCATACACGTTTTATTCCGAAAGGGGTAACAGTATTATAGATTACTATATATGTTCTGTTGAACTGTTAGAAAATGTGAATAAGTGTCAGATAGTAGAGAGAGTTGAAGCTCAGCATATGCCTATTATGATGGAATTACAAAGTACACTGTCTAACGCACAAGAGAACGAGGGCAAGAAATCTTACGTGAAGAAACTAAAGTGGGATCCCACAAAACAACAACAGTATGTCCAGTTCATAGAATCGGAAGAGGCAAAACAAACAATGGCGCAAATAACAGAAGAAATAGAGAGAGATGTAGACACGAGTATAGACAGATTTAATAAGCTATTAAAAGAGGCAGGGAAAGACATGTACAGAACAATAGGTATAGGAGGAAAATGTAAGACTACAAACAGCTGGTATGATAAAAAATGTCAAATCAAAAAGAAAGAAGCAAAACAAGCACTCAATAGACTGACATGGACGAAAAAGGATAAAAACCCAACCATTTATCAAGTAAGGAGAGAGGCTTACAGGAATAAAAGAGCAGTATACAAAGAAACAATTAGAGAAAAGAAAAAACAGTATAAAAAGCAAACATACGACACACTAGTACAAAATCGCAGGACAGCCGAATGTTCTGGAGCACCATAAAAAGTGTTAGAAGGAAGAAGAACACATTACCATCTATTAATATTACACAGTGGAAAACGCATTTCGAAAGCATTTTGAATCCCACATGACACAGAAATACTAAACGATAGAGAAGAAGGACCACAAGAAGAAGAAGAAGTGTTAAACGAAATTCAAGTACAAGAATTAGACGAAGAGATAACCGAAAATGAAGTAAGATCAGCTACAGAAAAATTAAAAAAGGCAAATCACCAGGTATTGATGAAATCCCTCCTGAATTTCTTAAAACCATAGGACAAAATATAGTGCCATTCTTAACGAAATTATTCAACAAGTTATACCAAGATAGCTACTTCCCTATAGAATGGTCAAGGGCGGTGATTATACCACTACACAAGAAAGGAGATAGACAGAATCCAGGAAACTATAGAGGAATATCCTTATTATGCATCATAAGCAAGATCTACACAGCAATATTAAACAGAAGACTATATGATTGGGCAGAAGCAGAAAATAAAATTAGCAAAGAACAGGCAGGCTTCAGGAAAGATTTCTCAACAGTAGATCATATCTTCACACTAACATCCATGATAAGTAACTGCCTATACGGCAGAAGAAGAAGTAAATTGTATGTAGCCTTCATTGATTATCAGAAAGCGTTTGACACAGTAAATAGAGAAAAACTCTGGGAAATCCTACAGAAACACAAAATATCTACGAAGATGCTTAACATGCTAAAAGCTATCTATAAAACAGTACAAGCATGTGTAAGACATGGAACTGAACTAACAGAATTCTTTGAATGTCACACAGGAGTAAAACAAGGGTGCTTACTGTCCCCCCTAATCTTTTCATTACTAATTACAGAAGTTGCAGACAATGTCACAGCTAAAGGAAGACACGGATATCAATTCTTACCCGGAAAGGCAGTAATATTTTCACTTCTATTCGCTGATGACATAGCTTTAATATCAAGAACACCAGCAGGTCTGCAAAACCAAATTAAGAACCTACAGGAAGCGTCGGACCGCATTGGACTAAAGGTTAATCTCCAAAAAACAAAAATCATGGTCTTTAGAAAAGGAGGATACCTTGGCAGATTAGAAAAATGGAATTACAAAGGGGAAGAAATTGAGGTAGTAAACAGCTACAAATATTTAGGTTTTACTCTAACGACTAAACTCTCAGTAGATATTTCACTTTCAGAATATGCAGGAAGGGCGAAAGGGAAAATAGGTGAAATAATGAAAACAATGTATAGTTTAGGACACTTAGATATAAATATATTTTTTAAGCTATTTGATACACAGGTCAAGTCACTGCTACTGTACGCAGCAGAAGTATGGGGTTTGACTCGTTATTCAGCGGTGGAAAATATACATTTATTCGCATGTAAAAGATACATGGGGGTAGGGAGAAAAACGCCAAACAACTTAGTATACGGAGAACTAGGAAGATATCCGATGAGTATAGATAGTTCAATAAAAGCAATCAGATATTGGTTCAAAATAATGAAGATGACTCCAGACAGGAT
>CM065731.1:38082123-38097123 GCA_033310375.1 Conus canariensis | reverse complement strand
ACACACACACACACACACACACACACACACACACACAACACACACACACACACACACACACAACACACACACACACACACACACACACAGTTGTATCAACATATATTCCATTCATTAAACACATGAATGTAAAACGTTTTGAGTTATTCATTTATTCATTGATGATAATGACGATAGGTAGATAGATAATAGACAGATAGATAGATTGGTAGATAGGTGGGTAGGTAGGTAGATATACAGACAGACAGAGAATCGGATAGGTAGTAGATAGATAGATAGATAGAGATGATGTAGATATAGATAGATAGATAAAGATAAAGAAGATAGATAGATAGATAGATAGATAGATAGACTGACAGACCACCATACAGAGACAGATAGATAGATAGATAGATAGATAGATAGATAGATAGATAGATATACAGACAGACAATAGATAGACAAACAGACAGACGCATAGATAGTAGATAGATAGATAGATAGATAGATAGATAGATAGATAGATAATAAATAGATAGATAGGTAGATAGATAGATAGGTAGGTAGGTAGGTAGGTAGATACAGAGACGGACAATCAGATAGATGGACAGATAGATAGATAGATAGACTGATAGACAGACAGAAGACAGACAGACAGACAGATAGATAGATAGACAGACAGACAGACCGATATATACGCAGACGGACACACAGATAGATAGAAAGATAGACAGGCACACAGACAGATAGATAGATAGATAGATAGATAGATAGATAGATAGATAGATAGATAACATGTCATCCACAGAAAAACCGTTGATTCCTTAACAACGAATGAAGCGAAGCACACAATGAAAAGAGACTAGACTGCAAATAAGTTTGTTTCTTGAAGCGACAGAAACATGTAAGCACATAGAGACTCCAAATAAGTTTGTTTCTTGAAGCGACAGAAACATGTAAGCATATAGAGACTCCAAATAAGTTTGTTTCTTGAAGCGACAGAAACATGTAAGCATATAGAGACTCCAAATAAGTTTGTTTCTTGAAGCGACAGAAACATGTAAGCACATAGAGACTGCAAATAAGTTTGTTTCTTGAAGTGACAGAAACATGTAAGCACATAGAGACTGCAAATAAGTTTGTTTCTTGAAGCGACAGAAACATGTAAGCACATAGAGACTGCAAATAAGTTTGTTTCTTGAAGCGACAGAAACATGTAAGCATATAGAGACTGCAAATTTAAATCAGTAGAGCGAAAACATGCGTCTGGATCTATACATAATATATAAAAACAAATGCATGGATCGTCCTAACGCTGCATCAACGCTCACGGCCTAAGACCTGAAATGGTAAACACGCAAACACTTCAAGATAACCAACAAAATTAACATGTGGTGTGAATAGAAAATGATGCATTTTCCCATATTGTAGCAATAGATTCTTCTAGTTTTGGTGAAAATAGATAGAACAATCATCTTCTGTTAGATCATAGGACAGGTCATAGCAAAATGGTTTATAGCCACTATCTACAATACCGCGGTGCAGTACATGCCCCTGCCTGCATAAACACGAAAGACAATACAATGCTGTCAGCATGCTTCTACCTATACACGCTATGGACGCATAAACAATGTTTCTGCCGATATCTGTCTTTCATAATACAGAGGTTACAGACTTTGGAGGGGGTTTCTGATGATTAGGCAACCTCTCACTCTCTCTCTCTCTCTCTCTCTCTCTCTATATATATATATATTATATATATATATATAATGCTGAACAATTAAGTATACACACACACACACACACACACACACACACACACACACACACACACACACTGTGACGGACCGTATCTCGTCCGGTCCCAAGTTTTGGGGACACGTTGACCGGAACAGGGAAACCTGTAAAACCGGTTGGCCTGTTTACCTGACAGCTGCTCACCTGCCTTTTGTGTAAGTCAGGGAGCGAGCATTTCCCTTCAGTCTCCGAAGAGCTACCGGCCGAGCAAGTTGTCCAGACGAGCCGAAGGGAGACTGAAGGTGTGTCCTCGCTGGCAGTCTGGTATGTGTTGAGAGTTGATTTGAAGTTAGGATTTGAATAAATTAAATTGTTTTTTTTCCACAGGTGATTGTTCCCTTGATATATCTTATGGTTTAATGAAACATAGGGTGACAGTAAAAAAAAAATTAGTTAGCGAATGTGAGTCGAGAGGAGGATGAGGAGAATGGAGTGAGTGCAAAGAAGAAAGAACATGTATGCTGATATGTCATCGGAAAAAAGAGTAGTCTGGTTAAATCACTGTATTATTGAAAAAAGTGTTGTTTATCTTTTTCCCTAAAGTGTTATCATGATGTGAGTGTTGGTGAGCTTTGGGTGTGAGCAGTGGAAATTATTCTGCATAAATTATCGGAAAATGTATTCTGAATCTTGTTGTAGAAAGATAAAAAGGGACGAACGGAAATCGTTCCTTGATATGTATTTAGACACATCCAGTGATGATGATGGACGTTCTTTTGTTGATGAAAAGGGACGATTGAAATGTCATTTGACATGTCCAGTGATCATGTGATACGATAAAAACATTCTTTTCTTGATAAAATGGGACAAACGGAATTCGTTCCTTTATATGTGATAATTGTATTCTTGGTACTTTGAAAAAGGGTTCCATGTGGAAATCTTTTCTCTCAATGTAAACAATCATGGTGTTAATCAAAGAAAATGTTCTATTGCTCTATTGTAATGCACCCACTGTATTGAAACTTTGTAGATTCTGTTAATGGTATTTTCCCCAAGTTCCAGTGAAATGTATAATGTGAAGAGTGACTGTTAGTTACAAACAAGAACGATAAATGTGTTGGAAGTACGCTAGATAATCAAGGTAGCTATCAGTTCCCCCAGGTGTCGGTGAAGTCCCGTGTCCGACTTGGAACTGACTGCCATCTGGGTGTGGGGTGCAGCCTGTGCCCAGCCCCTGTCTCAGCCCTGCCAGGGTATGGAGCGGCTGACCAAGGGTCAGTAGACGTCATGTGTACACTGCCAACCGGTGTAGGGAGCAGCACCAGCTCAGCCGCCGTCTCCGCCCCGTGGGGGGTGTGGAGAGCCTATCCGTGAGATCACCAATGAGCTGGAGTGTGAAAGGGCTTCAGAGTTCTTCAGGACAACGACTTGTGTTCTTCGGTTGTGTGGGAGTTCCGGGAAGGACTCCACGAACTGCTTTCATGAGTGACTCCTGATCTGCGTGAAGACTGTGTATCTACGGCCGGGCGCGGCCAAGTGCATAGACTGTCCGTGACGACACTGTTGTGGGTGCCAGCCTGGCCTGCTGAGTGAAAAGAAATATATTGTTGTGATAGTGTGGTACCTAGCGTTGTTGCGCGCCATCGATGATAGTGGCGAGAGTACATTGATGGTCTGCTTTTGTTGATTATGTATTATGTACCTGTTTTGATTTGATGGTTCAGGTAGCAAAACAAAAGTAGAAACTTAACTTGTTGCCTGGCTATCTATGTTCGTGTGGTGTGGGTGTGTGTAGGAGAAGTCGTACACGCATTCAAACTTTTGCAGGAGAGAGTCAGACAGAAAACAGGCGCCGCACACCATCCGTAACACACACACACACACACACACACACACACACACACACACACACACACACACACACACATATACGCTGTCACACATACACATACACACACTCACGCGCAACACACACACACACACACACACACACACACACACACACACACACATCACACACACACTCACACACACAATAAATACACACACACTCACGCACGCACACGCACGCACACCACACACACACACACAACACACACACACACACACACACACACACATAGTACTTACGGTATTCACAGACAAACCGCTGTCGATGGTGGACGAACCATACGTCACCACACTCATAGTCGTACCATCTGCCTTGATCACCTACGTCCATGGCAACGCAGTCTTCTGTCCAATGGGCCAGGCCAGGCTGACCAGGGCCCAATACGTGAACTTGGCTGGGGTGCCTGTGTCCGTGCAACAGACAGTGGGTTGTCAGCTTTAACGTTGGTATGATTTTTATTCTATTTTCATCTCTCTCTCTTTCTCTCTCTCTCTCTCTCTCTCTCTCTCTCTCTCTCTCTCTCTCTCTCTCTCTCTCTCTCCTCTCACACACACACACACACACACACACACACATAAATACTTACACACACGAGCGCATGCACACACACACACACACACACACACACACACACACACACACACACACACACACACACTCACGACTTAGCAGACGTCTTTTAGTCTATAATTCACGATACACAATACACGGTACACGATATTTATTTGTCCTCATAGAATACAAGAAAAATTTGTTTGTGGTGCCGTCATCACAATTCACAAATTACAACAAATTATAAACATGTATATCTTTCCACTGTGCTCGGTCATTCCCTGTCAATTTGTTTATCCATCTTGTATTAGTCTGTACATATATAAATATTAACACATGCACGCACACATCCTACCACCCCTCCCCCCCTCACCACCCCGTATACACACACACCACACCAAAACAAAATTATACACACACTCACACACACACACACACACACACACACACACACACACACACACACACAAGCACGCACACACACATATACACACGCACACACGCACGCACGCACGCACGCACGCACACACCACACACACACACACACACACACACACACACACACACACACACACACACACAAGCACTGGCGCACATATCACCACCACAAACCACCATCACATGTTCAATATTAACACCACACACACATAGCGGATCTGGTATAGCATGTACGGACTAGTCTGCACGCAGTGAAACCTTTGCGTGCGCGCGCGCTCACACACACACACACACACACACACACACACACACACGCACACGCCACACGCACACGCACACACACAACACACACACACACACACAGCATGTGGTATCGTTGAAATTGAAAGTTATATCTGTTCCAGATGCAAACTGTTTAGAGTGAAACTGACAATGTGACCTTCATCGTTGGCCAGGGGATCAACAACAAGACTTGGTTTTCTTTTAATTTCGACTGAACGTTCTCAGCCCTAATATGCCTCGTCTGGCTGTCTAATTGAATATCACTATAATCTTTATGTCCACGTGCACACAGACTGAAAAAAGAAAGTGAAAGAGTGAAGTATGATCAGTTGTAATGATGTAATGTTGTATAAGAATAACGATAATGACGATGATGATGATGATCATGATGATGATCATGATGATGATGAATGATAATGATAGTGATAATGATAACGATAACAACAACTACAACACAACAATAAACCTGATGATAATAATAATAACAATATAATACTGATATTGATACTAATAATATACTTATCTCACATTATGTTGTAAATGTGCAGAAAACGTCCATCTCAGACAGTTATAACAAATTAAAAACAAAGTCAGGATTAACAATCATTCTGAAATTTATAAGGATTGCAGTGAAACAATAGCAACATGTCACAGATAAAGTTAATGAATGATGCAGAATATGAATAATTTACAAATAAAACACCACGTTTAAAAACTGAAGGTCTTGATTCATGTTGCTGTGATGGGACACTTAACAACAATTTCAAAGGCAAACGTATAAACACACACACACACACGCCGCGTGCGCGCGCTCACAGAGACAGAGAGAGAGAGAGAGAGAGTCAAAGCACTGACCGTCCACCCATTTGTATTGGCCCTCGTTCTCATCATCCGACAAACCAATCCACACCACCCCTGTGTAGTGAAATCTGTTTTTCAAAATCTGGTACACGGTGTTTTGGGTGGCAAAATCCCGGATGATGACAAGACGGCCGCCCCTTGCCTTGCAAATGTTCTGTGCTGTCTGGAACTCCCGCCATTCGTTCCCATGGAAGACGTAACAGCTGTGGTCGTCAGCGAAGAGGGTTTCTCGGGGCAGGTGGGCCGGGCAGTCGTAGCTGCCAACAGCTAAGAGTCCTTGTGAGAAGAAAGGACAGCGAAATAAGAACACGATCTGTGAGAGTGATTATTAGGTCGCGGGGCGAGAGAGGTGGGAAGATTTCTACTCTTAGAAAAGGGAAATGTACCGCAAATAGCATCAACAGAAAAAAGACGAGTTGCTCCCGTGGTAACACAATTAATGTTCTAGGGTAATTTATTCCTGGTAATTAAAGAGGGTGAAAGTAATCATCTCAGTAGTTTTTTTTTCAGGGGTCTATCTTTATTTAAGCAAAAATATTAAACAACTGTAGATAAGGGGAAAAAAGCAAAGAAAAATAGAAAATGAGAATAAACAACACATCGGCCATAAATGTAACACCCAATTTACATTCTTAAGACAACAGGTAGGAAATACCTAATTGGCAGAGAGAGAGAGAGAGAGAGAGAGAGAGAGAGAGAAAAGAGAGAGTATTAGGCAGGCCGAGTGTACCATGAAAGTTGACACATTTTGGTTCTTTAAGATTTTGTGCAGTTTCCACCGGGGCTGTGTTGGGCGACACAGTAACATTACTGGAAGCCATAATCATATCAACAATTATCTAATGTACAAGGTCAGCATGCATTCATAATTCAGTCTCGGTCTGCCAACAGCTAAGAGTCCTTGTGAGAAGAAAGGACAGCGAAATAAGAACACGATTTGTGAGAGTTATTATTAGGTCGCAGGGCGAGAGAGGTAGAAAGATTTATACACTTGAAAAATAAAGCAGATAAACTTAATATACTTAAAAGAAAGATAATTTTTGTTCCCATTATGAGACAATAAGACTCACAAATAATGCGTTCTAGGTAATCAATTAATCAAGCAAAATGAAAGTTATCACCTCAGATCAAGTTTTCTTCAGATGTCAACCTTTTTCCGAATGTCAGGGGAGGTAAAGATGATGACGATAGTGTTTGTTCTGTGATGAGTCACCAACAAAGAACCTGAATGTCAGGGGAGGTAAAGATGATCACGATAGTGTTTGTTCTGTGATGAGTCACCAACAATGAACCTTGGAAGGTTTTCATTCCACATCTGACATTGTGAGTCAGCATCGTAGCTGGTGACTTCATTCTTACATCTGGAGTAGAGAATCGCCCCAGGCTATGATGGGCTGAATATACATTCAAATTTTATGAATTCATACACTATTTGAAGGAACGCTCGGTCCGTCATGCGGTCACACCTCGATTAACGCTGAAACAACGTGCTTGTGGTCCAGTGAGAACCTTTGTTTCAGTCACCTTGAATCTTTTTCTGGCCCTCAGGCCACCAAGGAGACAGGCTCGTGTGATGAAATAGGAACTGGGAGCCTTAGTAAACACTGATGCTGTGGTTTCCTATCTGTCTGAGTTTTTTTTTTTTTTTTTTTTTTTTTTTTTTAGTAAATTTTCGAAATTCTTGTAAGATTGTACAAACATGTTTTAGAAAAAAATTATTCTTCAGCAATTTACAGTGATTTCCATGGTTAACCTTCCTGACCTTTGTCAATTATCTGACGATGGCAGAAAGAGTGACACAACAATGAATATTTTAAAATGAAATGTAAAAAAAAATGGCTACCAGAGAGTCTGTTTTGTGTCCTGTGGAATTAGTCTTGACTGTTGTGTAAGACGTCAGCCCAGGGGCAGGCTGGTGTGCAGTCCATGGTAGGACCCCAGAGACATGCTGGGAGATTTCCAAAGCAAGTTGAGGGTCTGTTGACCCCCCCCCCTCCCCCCCCCTCCCCCTAATTGTGAGGGGATGGAGAGGGGCAAGATGGCCAATAAAATATGAATTGTGAGCCAGGAACTACGGAAGAATATCAAACTGTACCTAAGGGAGTCATGAGACATTGCACTCAGTGATGGCCCAAGGGTGAAACAAAAATATTTGGTGAAGTGAGGTCTGAGGAATCGACTGTTGTTATGAACGAAAAGAGTGCCTATGAAAATTAAAACACTGCATGGTGAGTGGATCGAATTATATTATGAAATGCAAATGATCGGGGGGGGGGGGGGGGGGGAGGAGGCGGCGCGGAGTGGAGGTAACAATTACTAGAAGAACTTCATGAGGAATGTTCATTGTGAATATATCTTGTTTTTGAAAATAATCTTTTAGGGATGGTAGTTGTCCACCAGTGCTGAGGTGAAGTCAATCGAACGAAATTGATCAGAAAACATATTCTGGGGTAAAACTTTTAAGGTTGTATTTGTGAGAGCCGTGTGACGAATAACTTCTTTTCCTTTCATTCGATTCGTATAAATTTTTTCCCCATTTCATTAAATATGTTGTTGCAAACTGACGCAGTTTTGTATCAAACTGTTCCTTGTGAGAGTGAAGCAATTCGTTCGGTCTGAAAGTGTATCATTGGTTACTGTAAAACAACTGTGCAGTAATCCTTTTCGTGTCTATGGGGAAGAATGTATGTTTTGTTTTGAATGATGATTTGTCTCACTGACAAATTTCTACTTTTATAGTTCATGTAGTAAGAGAGCGAGTGAGATGCAGAGGACCTTCAGTCAGTAAAAAAGGTTATCTTTGATTTTAGGATAAAATTGTTAAGTCTACTCACTGATTGACCATACAGTTTGCCTTGTTACATGAATCTCTCTCTCTCTCTCTCTCCTCTCTCTCTCTCTCTCTCTCTCTCCTCTCTCTCTCTCTCTCTCTCTCTCGTTAACTTTTCATTATTCAAATCCAAAGTCGACCAGTTTTTCATAACAGGCAATGTTGATCTTTATATGCCACATTGTTATAGAATGGGTGTTTCTGGCGTGCTATAGAATGGGTGTTTCTGGCGATAGCCTTAGTGTGAAGAAGATCTCTGACAACGGATCTCAGATAAACTAAGACTGAAAATTGAAAAGAAAAAGAGAGGCTTCGAAAACTAAAGAGGAAGAAGACGAGCAAAACAGACCTAAAAAGAGAAGGTGATACGTCAATTTGAATTACTTGTTTGTTTAGTTACAGTGCATATTCGTTGTGTCATATACAGTTGCCTTTAATGAAACTGTATGGGCAAAGTTAAAGACAGTCTTTTAAAACGTTCTATGTACAACAATTGCCTGTAGATGGTCAACACCAATGCTGCTTTCTCACGAATCCAGGAACAGTTTCAAACATTGAACAATGCAAATCGCCAGAGGATAATAGCGAGATCTTTGGAGCAAACGTGGCACTACGCAAGAGGAGCACAGTAATCCCCCTTGACAGTAGATGACGGCTCTGTGGATGTATTGCAGGATGTTCTGGTTCATTGTGTGAAGTGTTTTCCAAGGAAGAAATCCAGTGTCCTGTAATACACCAGACTATCATACAATAATCAGAAGAAAATAATGTTATTTTATTAGCTGTTTCCTCGGTTTACTGAGGAAAAACACGCTCGTTTAAAGATTGACAATTAAGTGTCTCTTGACCAAGTCCAGGATTTACAGGAAATATTTCCAATTGTTAGACAAGTCTTGACAGACAGAACAGGCATTGTCACAGGTGTAGACCTGCACTGAATCCAGTCCGGATGTGATAAAGTTGTTCATGTTAAACTGAACAGACAACCTTTCTCGACTAGCCAATTCACTGTGAAAAGAAGGAAACACATGCAAGATATGTGTGTGATAGAGCCATTTACGTCAGCTCACAACTCACCTGTAGGTTTGTTATCTAATAGACAGTTCCGTCCGTTTTGGTGCTGATTACAGGGCCTTGGGGAAAATTGTAGTGTTTGACTCTAAGCATATCAAGTTGGATACAATACTCAGTCGATTTTAGAATGCTTAGAACTCAGGAAAATTTGCCAAATCTTACGGCAGCTGGTAAACTCCAGTTTACAAATCAGATCTGCACAAAGGACAAAAATCCAGACTCCGTTTGGAATTTTTCATTGGATTCGTATGCCATTTGGCTTGCAAAACGCAAATGCATTTATCCTGGAAGATGGGAGATGTGACCTAAATTGCAGGCTGTCGATTTTCATATTTTAATCTGGCTGCTGAAAAGCAAATGGGATTTCTTGCATAATCCCATGACAGTTTATTTGAGATACTTGCAGACTTTAGTCTCACTGCTTGACCATCAAATGTAGCTTAGTCTTGCGGCGTCAGCAGGTATTTTGAAATAGGAACCATAGACGGTTGACAACACCCTGTCCACCAGCATGCCAGTCCCTTCTCCCCCAAAGACTGAAAACAAGTTAGATAGCCGCTGGATTTGCCCAGGTACTTCTGACTGTATTCCCATAACTTTGCTACTTTGACTGTCTTTTTGACCGATTTTCCAAAAGAGTATGGCAAAAAGATCTATGCGAAGAGATTCAACGACCAGTTTGCTTTTTGTTTTGGTGAGGCTGTATTAACAGAATTATGTCAATCTTCTGTTTCCGAGTCTTAGAATATACTCTCTGACAGTGATCTGAGAATGTGAATGTGCTTGAAAAAAAATCAAAATGCAAACGCTATATGTCCTGTGCTGTTACTGTTTGATTGGCAGAAGCAATTAACTGTGCAAGCAGAGACCATTAACACTTGCAAAAGTGTAGTTCTTTTACATAAACATCATATACATGCACATCCTGTTATGTAAACCGATAGAAATATGTCTACAAACCGACTGAAGTATACCTATGGAACAGGAGTGTAGTTACGTATTGTATATGCGTTGACAAAGTTGCTATATACTTGTAGTGTATAGCATTTGTACTTGTGAGAGATAATTTGCTCAGTAACAGTTTTGAAGTCAGACTGCTATGGAGGTCGTCGGATCTCTGAGAATAGTGTTCTTAAATTTGGCGAGTTCCAAATCATGACTATGTCATGATCTATGATCTCCTTTCCAGATCCTAAACGTGTAACATGTGAACTCTGTATTTCGCTCAAACAAGTGTATGAACATTGAAGAGTGTTCATTTGATACGGGAGATTAGGAGACAGCACTACCACGAAGCGTTTAACCCGCTGTCTCTGAGAACAGAACTGCCCCACACTGTTATGAATTAAACATAAGTTCAAATTTGGTTAATTATGCAGTCACTGAAGGAAGTCTGTTGTGGAAAGAAAGTAGTCAACATGATCAGCGAGTTTTGTCCCCTGATAGTTGGTCTTAGCTTTACAATTAATATTTCATGTCTATATCCTCAATATGATCATACTTGTTTGAGTCAAACAAAAGATGGCCTGCTGGTCGACACACTGACCGCTTATACAGAAGTGTAGTCAGGATGCAACGTAGTTATTCTTTAACGATTTTACCAATGAAACAAAACAGCCTGAAAACTTCGATCCCTAGACATACTCGAAAGTAATTCACGGTAAGATGTCGAAAAAGTCTTGTATAACCACAAGAGAGAGAGAGAGAGAGAGAGAGAGAGAGAGAGAGAGAGAGAGAGAGAGAGAGAGAGATGCTGAAACAGTTTCAGAAGAAGCTGAAGGAAATGTTGATTTTGAAAATAATTTCCACGTGCGCAATCATACTTACCATTTACTCGGAAATACTGTCGTTCCTCACCATTGAATGTTATCAATGACATACACCCCAAAGCTAATTCGTGTCTAAACACTGACGGCAACTGTTCATGATTATATTCATTGTTCTGTTCCGGTACTTTAGGGTGAAGGTTTCTCTCCATTATTTTTGGCACTTCACTTCAATTTCTTGCACTCACACATTACTATGAAGAAGAACTGTTTCGCTTTTTATCATGGAAGGTCAGAAAACGTAGGTAAGGAAAAGGAAAATGAGGATCTGAAATTGGAAATCATTTCTGTTTTTTCTATACGCCGATGATACAAATCACTGTCAAACTGAAAGATTAACGTTAAAGGTTAGAATATTGTGTTGTTTTCCTTTATGGGACGATGAGCAACTTACTCAGGTTACTTAAATGAAAAGCGGTTGTTCACATGTTACGGTAAAGATATTGAGGCCAATCTTTAATTTTTGCCGATTGGACTAAATTATAATTATAATTAAAAAGTTTAATAATGTGCTACCGACAACGAAAGGCTATAATTACATCGAAAGTTATTCTATGACATTTTCAATCATTCACATACTGAAACGTTAATTAGTATATTGTAGTTATCTGTCAGTGGACTGCAAGAAAACATACCAACAAAAACTGTTAAACATAGTTTATCAGTCAGTGCACACTAAATTAACGTGACAATAACAGGTTTTTAAACTTACTGAAATTTTACGTCACGGTACAATCCATTAACCTGAAAACGAAAAGCACAGAAGATAACTGTCAGTAAATCTAGAAGCAACTTGCAGACATCGGTTATTCTGTTAATTTCTTGAAAACTGAACTGATGTGCGTACCTGGCGCTACCACAGCAACGAGAATGAAAAGTTGGAGAAACATGGTGGCCTTCAGAAGAACTGATAGGGAGTGAACAAGCATTTCAAATATAAATGACCTTTCTTTCAGAAAACAACAAACGCAACGGCCACTACCATCGCCACCAGCACCCTCTGGAATCCTCCCTCCACCCCACCCCCAACCCCTGCTATTAACACAGATCTGAGTGGTCGTGTGAATTTAACAGGTGGGAATTTTTTTCACTTATTATTCTCTTGCAGGCAGCTCTGTCTGTGTTAATCGCTGCTTATCTTATCTCAGGTTCAGAATATGGAAATATTTTTAAGCAATATAATATCTGTAAAAAGAAAAACTGGGACAGAAATTGTTGTAGGTCTGTGAGGACCAGACAACTCTGTTTGAGGAAATATCACAATATTTTGTGTCGCGTTGTGGGCGAGAACGTTGGAAGAAAAGGGGCTTTTGTCCGTAAGGACCTATTGATATATTCAATTTGAAATATGCCCTGTTAATTTTGCGAAAAAATGAAATATGCCCAGTTTATTTTGTGACAGAAAGTAGAAGGAATTTGTATGTAGATACTGTTAGATTGTAGTCGTTAATTGATAACAGAGGGAGCTCTGCTTCGTTTTGTCTGACGGGTTGTTTGTCGACTGCGTGAGTAAAAGTCTGACACTCTGCCTCCATCCACACAGCAGTTGGTGTCTGCAGGACAGCCATTCTGCCCAACAATGTACATCTGATGATTGTCCCATGGCAGCAGGCGCCCAACAATGTACATCTGATGAGTGTCCCATGGCAGCAGGCGGCAGGAACGCTATGACAGGACGCTTAGACACTCACCAATCTTCCCAGCTGCCTCTTCTCAGTCACGTGCAACATGCTAGAGGTATTCTGACCAGTCCGTCATATTTTTTTCCATTCAGAACGTCTTTGTTTTGTCTCCGAGATGGCTACCGTCTATTGTACAATAATCACAGACGGAGAGTCATGGTGAAATGTATATCAGTACCAGGCCAGTGTACAATAATCACAGACGGAGAGTCATGGTGAAATGTATATCAGTACCAGGCCAGTGTACAATAATCACAGACGGAGAGTCATGGTGAAATGTATATCAGTACCAGGCCAGTGTACAATAATCACAGATGGAGAGTCTGTGAATGTAACAGTACGCATGTACAATACACGACATCATGTGAATGATACAGTACCAGGCCAGTGCAATATCACAGCGGAATCAGGGTGATGTATATCTCCAGCTGACGCGCGAGACTGCAGAGGGCTTTTTGTCTGCCAATGAATGTGCTGACCTGCTGCCCGTCCTGGTCTTTTTTTTAATTATTATAGAAGTTTAATCAAATAAGCTGAGACATTACAGATGTGTCAAAAGAGGACAGTGCGCAGGTATTTCAACATATAATTGACATGCATTTATAGGGCACAAAAATGCATACGCCAAGTATTTCTTAGAACTAATAACAATTCAAGTGAAATGAAAAACAACTGTCCTTCTATGCAAATGTTCGACAAATAAACAAGCTTACATTGTAAAACACACAACATATATTAAAACTGGTGATAACATCGGAGTTGTGTGGATTTTTGTTCTGATGTATATAACAAAAAAGGAAAAAAAAGAAAAGATACATGCATGTCACCCTCTGTGAGGGTTATCAATAGAGATAATGGGAATTCAGCTACCAAATGTTTAAGGCATAATTGAAGGCTGATGGGCAAGTGACCTGGTCATTTGTCTGCCATGAGATGCAGGGGGATCCATTTGAAGAGATTCGGTGAAAGTCCAGGGTCTCATCCGGTGGGTTTCTGCGATACAATTGACATCCAGTGGCTGATGTGAACTGTTGGTCTGTCAGAGGTACGAAACGACCTGGCAGTGGCACTGTGTTGAGTTCAAATGGGAGGAATACCAATACCGGAGAACGGAAGAATACGGGACTTCCTCCCCCCCCCCCCCCCCCCCCCCCTCGCCTTCTACCTCCCACCCCACCTCCCTCCCTACCATATATCGCCCCTGCATTTCCCTTCCCTCCTCCCCCCTCTCATTGAAAAGAATCAACACCACAGACAGAAAAAGGAAGGCACAGCGAGAAGAGGCAGAAAGCATAAAAGAAGACAGAGAAAATTACGAACGACAGACAGATAAAAGAAACAAAAAAAGAGTAACGTGACCATCACAACACACACAAAATAGACAGACAGAAATAAATGTACGAAGATACAATGCCAAAAGCCAAACAAAACACAACACACACACCTCCACACTCTACCCATCCCCACACATACACACACAAAATGAAGACAGATAATAAAAGAGAGAGAGAGAAGAGAAAAAGAGCACACACCACACACACACACACACACACACACACACACACACACACACACACACACACACACAGCACCGACACACTGCAATCAATGAAGACAGAGTAATGAAACAAGAGATGAGAAAAAAAAAAGAGCACAGAGAAAGATTGAGACGAAGTAACGAAAGAAAGGAGGAGAGAGAGAGAGAGAGAGAGAGCATCGGACACCTTACTTTTGCAGACTCTTTTCCTAATTGGTTTAGAAAAGTAATGAAACACATTTGTAATCAACTGCCCCTCTTCATTCCAAATATCAATACTATTTTCCGCTATCTTTAAAATCATTGATTAG
>CM065731.1:38034623-38074623 GCA_033310375.1 Conus canariensis | reverse complement strand
TTGAAAGTAAAACAAAAGAAAGTGTGGTAGGGAAAT
Organism: Conus canariensis; assembly: GCA_033310375.1. NCBI lineage: Eukaryota > Metazoa > Mollusca > Gastropoda > Neogastropoda > Conidae > Conus > Conus canariensis. The sequence goes on along the minus strand of CM065731.1, from coordinate 38,074,587 downwards.
AAGTTGCTGAAAAACTAAAATCATCGTGTAAAAGGCATAAAATGTAGGGGACAATCTGTGAGCCTATGCTTGAGGATCCATGTAAGGATGCAAGGGAGGTCACAAGGTATGCAACAGACAGAATGCTCAGCTCCGCTGTTTAATAACCCAAGCATTGTCAGCAGCCAAGGATTGTACAGAACAGCCTTTCCTCGCATCTGCTAAGAGATGTAATCTCCCACTGATTGTCCAAACAATATTTTGTTGAACAATTCACCGGTGGGGGAAAATAAATGGAAGCTAACAATGCCTCCGTCATTACATTGACCAGCAAAAGATTTTTACAAGAAAGGGGGTGTGGGGGGAGGGGGGGGGGAACAGAGGAAGGAAGAAAATGAGAACGATATATAGATATAAACTTTGTGAAATGGGAGCATCGATGATGCCAGCAAGGCAGCTTGCCGAACTTCACTTCGCACAATGCTTTTCCTTCCTTTTGTTGTATCTTTCTTCTGTTCATGTAAGCAACAAGAGCAGGCGCGGCAGAGATGGTGGGGGACTCAACTCCCTCGACACAGAGAGAGAGAGATCTACGATATTTTAAATTTCGAGTGGCTGCGTGCTGAAACTCTCTCCCCTCTCTCTCTCTCTCTCTCTCTCTCTGTGTGTGTTGTGTGTGTGTGTGTGTGTGTGTGTGTGTGTGGGTGGGTGGTGGGGGTGGGTGTGGAGAGACAGGTAGGGAGGTGAAGATTTTGGTGTGCTCACAACACACACACACAGAGACACACACGCACACACACACACACACATACACACATCCTTGTGCTTGTGTAACAATCCCAAGGCGGTGCAAATTTGAAACAGGCCTTTGTTAAAGCCCTGTACGAGCGACGTTCACGAGTCGTGCAGGTCACGGTCATTTGTTTTCGTGCTGCACGTGCCCAGGCCTCACTCTTCCAACTTGCCGTCTGCGCAACCGGTTTGCGCACACCTCAGATGTGGCCACACCGGCGTCAGGACAACATGGAGAAGAAGGCCCGCCATTACCTCGACACCAAAACCGAATAATGTTGTCGTCAGTGGTCTTCGCAGAATTTCTTATTGTGGCGACATTGATGTTGGGCAGTGACATTTACCCACGTGTGCTTTTCTGCTTGAAATAACTCCTGAAACTAGTAAGTAACCATGTTCTACTTGTTGACAGTTACCCCTTGTGGCTGAATGTAGTTGGATGTGTGTGTGTGTGTGTGTGTGTGTGTGTTTCACACGTGCGCATGCGCGCGCAGGTGTGTATGTGTGTGTGTGTGGACGCGCATGTGTGTGAGTGTGCATGCACGGGCGCGCATGGGGGCGTGTGTATGTATGTGCGCACATGCAGATATGTGTGTGTGGTGGAGGGCTGTTACTTTCGTTTTAGTTTTCTTATTCAATTTAACGTCTGTCGACATTAGTGGTATCAAGCAAGGGGGAGGGGGGGGGGGTGCGCGCGTGCGTGTGTGTGCGCATGTGCGTGTGTGTGTGTGTCACACAGGAAATAAGTCGATGAGAAATGTATCGACCAGTCAGTCGAGCAGTTGAATAATCAGTCACTTGGATACTCGTTCATTCACCCTTTTTTGTAATACATACTTTTTTTAATTTTTCGTTTTTGCAACAACTTCAAAACAGTTCATATTGTCCTTACCGGAGGAAAAGGAAAACGATGGCACTTAATGTATGAGCAGCCAGTTGTAAGGAACACACAGGCTCGCCACCAGTAAGACCGCGCTTGGCGGGATTTCCGCCTCTTCCCCCGTCTGCCTGAATTTTATTGCCTCGTAAGACAGGAAATCGAAATCTACTTGGGAAGAGAAAAGAAACATGTGCTGGGAATGATTCAGTTTGTCCATCTTCATCTGTACAAGAATTTTCTGCCTGTTAAATTTTAAAGCTGTTGTATTGAATTTTCATGGTGTTGTATGGTCCCGTAGCATTTAAGAAATGTTATTTGCTGCATCTGAACATGATCTTAGTATGACGACGCCAAGAAGCTGTTTACTGTTGGAAGCAGAGGAGTACGCAGGAAAATCTTCCCCTTGATTCATCCTTTTCTTTCCGGCATTCGTCCTTCCTTTTCTGCAAAACGTCATTTCTGGCCTTTCACAAGTTGTCCTCGTCATTGCTTAACATGATTCCATTCTTCGTGTTCTCATCGTTTTAATCTGCTGCTTCCTCATCCGCCCTTTCTTCCTGACCATCTCCTATCCGTCTTTTCATTCCTCACCATGTCTCCTCGTTCTTTCTTCCTGTCGTGTTCTCAGCAACTATATCCTTCATTACCGTTTTGTCATACCCTGTTCTTTCTTACCGTGTCCTCGTTTTTGTTTTCCCATTCTCAACATGTTTTCACCCGTTCTCCCCCCCCCCCCCCCCCCCCCCATTTCTTCAGTCCTTTCCTTTGTCACCATGTTTTCTCCGTCCTTTTTGTTCCCGTGATTGCCTCCCACATTTTTTGCGCATGTCTTCCGCCATTTTCCACCTTTCTGTTTGTACTCGTCCATCCTTCCTCCTTTACAGTGACCAGACCCGTCCTTTCCTGTCTAACCATGTACTCATATGCCAGTTCATGATGTCCTCACCCGCCTTCTCAGTCATGATTTCCACGTCCATCTTTCTTCTTCTCTCTCTCTCTCTCTCTCTCTCTCTCTCTCTCTCTCTCTTTATTTCTCTCTCTCTCCTTCATAAGGGGTCCTTGGCATATTATATGAATAAATCATCTCTCCACTATCACCCCTCTCTCCTCTCTCTCTCCTCTCTCTCTCTCTCTCTCTCTCTCTCTCTCTCTCTCTCTCTCTCTCTGTCACTCGTTCTTTCTAACATCCTCATTCGTCTATTCTTTCTCACAGAAGTGTTGGTCCTCCCCCCCCCCACACCCACACTGCCCCCCCCCCCCCCCCCCCCCCCAACACGTCTTCATCGATCTTTCCTTTTTCATGCAGACTTCATCCATTTTTTTCTGTCTCGGAATATCTTATCCATTTTTCCTTTCTCATAATGTCCTCATCCATCTTTCCATTCTCGTAATGTCCTCATCCATCTTTCCATTCTCATAATGTCCTCATTCATTTTTCCTTCGCATAATCTCTTCGCCCGTCTTTCCTTTCTGATGATGTCCTCATCATCTTTCCTTTTTCATAATATCCTCATCCATCTTTCCTCTTTCTGATAGTGTCCTCATCTCATCTCTCCATGTTCTCATAATGTCCTCATCCATCTTACTTCTCTCATATGTCCTCTCCATCTTTCCATTCTCTCATAATCGTCTCTCATCCTCTTTCCTTTCTTCATAATCGTCCTCATCCTCTATTCCTTTCTCGTAATGTGCCTCACTATCCCATCTGAAAGTCCCTTTATCGATCTTTCCTTTCTCATGTCACTTTATCCATCTTTCCTTCTCGAATGTCCTATCCATTTTTCCTATCCCCTTAATCTCTCAGCCTTCTTTCCTTTCTCGTATGTCCTCATCCATCTTTCCATTCTGATAATGTCCTCATCCATTTTCCTGTCGATTATCCTTTCCACGTTTTCCTTTCTGATGTTGTCCTCATCCATCTTTCCGTTCTCATAATTCTCATCCACTTTCCTTTCTCACAGTATACTCATCCATCTTTCCTTTCTGATAATGTCTCTATCCATCTTTCCTTTCTGATAATGTCTCATCCATCTTTCCTTTCTCATAATGTCCTCATCCAACTTTCCTTTCTATAATGTCCCCATCCATCTTTCCTTTCTGATAATGTCCTTCATCCATCTTTCCTTCTGATAATGTTTCTCATCCACCTTTCCTTTCTGATAATGTCCTCATCCATCTTTCCTTCTCATAATGTCTCATCCATCTTTCCTTCCTGTAATGTTTTTCCTATCTTTCCTTTCTCATAATGTTCTCATCCATCTTTCCTTTCTTATAATGTTCTATCCATCTTTCCTTTCTGATAATGTTCTCATCCATCTTTCCTTCTGATGTTGTTCTCATCCATCTTTCCGATTCTGATATGTTATCATCCAACTTTCCTTCCTAATATTTCTCTCCATCTTTCCTTTCTGATAATGTTCTCATCCATCTTTCCGTTCTGATAAAGTTCTCATCCATCTTTCCTTCCTATGTTGTCATCCATCTTTCCTTTCTGATAATGTTTCATCCATCTTTCCTTCTGTATATATGTTCTTATCCATCTTTCCTTTCTGATAATGTTCTCATCCATCTTTCCTTTCTGATAATGTTCTCATCCATCTTTCCTTTCTGATAATGTTCTCATCCATCTTTCCTTTCTGATAATGTTCTCATCCATCTTTCCTTTCTGATAATGTTCTCATCCATCTTTCCTTTCTGATAATGTTCTCATCCTCTTTCCTTTCTGATAATGTTCTCATCCATCTTTCCTTTCTGATAATGTTCTCATCCATCTTTCCATTTCTGATAATGTTCTCGTCCATCTTTGCTTTCTCATGATGTCCTCATCCATCTTTCCTTTTAGATAATGTTCTCAGCCATAATTTCTTTCTTCTTGTGTCTCATCCATTATTTATTGGGCCGCGTAAATGACAATTTTCATGTCGGTCAGAACTTGAAACTGCGGTGTGTCACTGCTGGGTCAACCAGGCACCATGGTATTTTCGGAGTAGGATATCCGTTCATATCAGGCATCATGGTATTTTCGGAGTAGGATATCCGTTCATATCCGGCACCATGTGATTTTCGGAGTAGGATATCCGTTCATATCCGGCACCATGCGATTTTCGGAGTAGGATCTCTGTTCAGATGTGGCACCATGTTATTTTTGGAGTAGGATCTGTGTTCAGATGTGGCACCGTGTTATTTTCTCCGTAAGGTCTAGGCTGTCTGTGCACATCTGGCACCATGTTACTTTCTCCCTAACAGGTAGGCTGTCTGTGCACACCTGGCACCATGTTACTTTCTACCTAACAGGTAGGCTGTCTGTGCACACCTGGCACCATGTTACTTTCTACCTAACAGGTAGGCTGTCTGTGCACACCTGGCACCATGTTACTTTCTCCCTAACAGGTAGGCTGTCCATGCACACCAAGCACCATGTTTCTTTCTCCGTAAAGTGTGTATGCTGCGTCCCATGGAACTTTCGCCGTAAGATGTTAGGCTTTCCGTCCACTTTTGCAGCAGGGTACTTAATCAGTGATGTATATCCGAGCGCACGTGCACTATGTTACTTTCGCCGTGTAATGTGTAGGATACCCCGCCCACGCCTGTTAATTTGTAAGGTGTTGAATACCCGATGCATCCCTAACACGGTATTACTTTCGCCGTAAGTGTAGTGTACCCGGTGCACGCCTGACTCTATATGTTACTTTCGCCCTAAAGTGTACGATACCCTTGTACCCTTGATACTATGTTAATTTCGCTATAAAGTGTAGTGTATTCGGTGTACGCCTGACACTATGCTGCTTTCGCTGTGAAGTGTACGATACCCTTGTGCGCCTGACACTATGCTACTTTCGCCGTAAAGTGTAGGATACCTTTGTGCGCCTGACACTATGCTGATTTGGCCAAAAACAGTGGGATACCCTTGTACGCCTGACACTATGCTGCTTTCGCCGTAAAGTGCAGGATGCCCTTGTACGCCTGACACTGTGTCAGTTTCGCCGGTGCGCACCTGGCATATATATTACTTTCGCCGTAAAGTGTAGGTCACCCGCTGCACGTTTGGCATAATGTGACTTGCTCTGTAAGGTGTAAAATATTTTCGCACACCTGGCACCAGCAACATGTCCTCTCTGAGCAGCATCTGTTTTCTCCATGAGCATTAGAACCTTGGAATACCTTCAGAAACAACCCCCAGTCAGCTGTCTGTAATGTTGATCCGGCCACAGTCATTTTGTCGTGGTCAAGCCGACCACTTGGCGCCATTTCATGACTGTCACAGAAGTTCTGTCAACATACGCACACACATACACCACGCGCACGCACGCACGCACGCACGCACCACCACACACACACACACACCCACACGCACACACACAAACGCACACCGGCTGGCGCGGCGTACACACACACACACACACACACAACACCTCTCTCTCTCTCTCTCTCTCTCTCTCTCTCTCTCTCTCTCACTCAAAGAGAGTGAGTGAGAGAGAGGGGGGGGGGGCAAAAAATGGCATGCGTACATATAGTCAAGTAAAACCAATGCATGTTATACGAGGTGGACGATTGGCTTCTAAGGACATATAAACCTAAGCCATGCTGAGTGCATCAGCCATTTGATCTTGCCGCTAGTAAATATGATTTTCAACATTGGCCTTCCCATTGTTTTCCTCTCTCTCCCCTTGTTGTTTGGACAGCAGCTTTGGTGATTTTTTTTTTCAGTCAGCTTTCCAATTTTTTTTTTTTTTTTTTTGCTTTTTTTTCCTTTATCGATTGATGTAATTAATTGAATTATTGCTCATTGAGATCATCAGGATTATAAGTCGTCACAGTCCTTGTGTATAGAAAACGAGAAATGTCCTATGCGAGAATTCTTTCATGATAAAACTTGGCAGTCAACTGGGAGGATGGAAAGCGGGGCTGCTGCTCTATTTCTCATTCCTGCCGATCTGCGATCATCTCGTGCAGATTTCATGCACGCTCAATTTTATTTTTCCTATATCATTTATTTGCCTTCCCACGAAGTCGAATATCGCTTTTTCTCTGTCTTTGGTTTGTAACCTCCCCCGCCCCAAACCCATGCCCCCCCCCCCCCCCCCCCCCCCCCCCTTTTTTTTTCACTCGACATGTAACTGTAAAACAGTCTAGTTGTTCTCTTCTCATTTGACCATACTATATTTGCGATATAGGACGGGATGTTGAAGGATATAAAATGCACGTGTTTTTCATACTTAGCAATGATCATGGACTTGAGAAGCTGGTGTGAAACCATCACTGTTTATCTCTTTGTTCCATGACAATGCAGCGCCATGGGCAGAGTTAGGACGCCATAATCCTTTTCTCCCTGTCTCTAACGACGGTTATAGAACTGTCGCTCCACCCATCCCCCTTTTTTTTCCTCCTTTCTCTTTCTTTCATTCTTTTTATTTATCTTTCTTTCTCTCATAGATCTGTTATCTCTTTAGAATGCAAACAAGGTGAGACAAAAACTAGATTGTCTCAATGGGTGAGCAATCTGGGTGTATTGGTTGAGGAATCTCTCGTTTCAACCACTCTCTTCCATTGCATTAGTCGCACCTTCCACGTCGAGCGCAGAAGAACTGGTTCTTTCTGTTCCTGTGGTAATGAAGAGTCTGTCTTTACTTGTAAGCGCTCATCTGTCCAATATACACCAAAATAACCGAAAATCGTTTCCAGTCCTGAGGATCTAGCCTCAGTAAACTCCAGAACAGTGCTGCACGACGCATATTCGGATCCTCTTACCATATTTGTGTTGCACCTGTCTCTTTCGTTCCCCTTCGCCAATTGCACGTTGAACAAAGGATATCTTTTTTCTGTTGCTTAAGTCCCTTGAAGACCAGGCTCCAGCGTGTCACTCTGAACCCTCAGTCTGTCCACACCTCTTCATTTTCGTTCTGCTGCTGACATCCATGTCTTACACACTCGCTTCTTGCAGGGCAAAACATACGGCCAAAGTTTGTTTGTTTGTGTTTTTGTTTTTTTTTGTTTGTTTCTTGGTTTTGTATGACATCCACATGTACAGACTTCCTTCTTTCAGGACCTAAATTCGACGGCCAACATTTTCGTTTCATACTAGCGACCCTCCATCTGTAGCCAGCTCCCTTTTTCACTGTTCGCCAAGCAGACCTGACCACAAGTTTTATAGCTTTACTAAATTGTTTCTTCGACGAAGCGTTGTGATCCTTACCCATCATTCTTTTATTCAGTTTACGTCTTCTCTGACTGTTGGGCGCGCGCGCGCGTGTGTGTGTGTGTGTGTGCACGCTTGAGCGTGCCTGTGCATTTGAAATGTACGTGCTCGGCGCCATTGTTGACCAGACCTTGTTAGATCGTCCTGCAATGACTGTCACATACTGGGCAAAAAAAGCAGCAGCAGCAGTAGTAGTAGTAGTAGTAGCAGCAGTAGTCGTAGTAGTAGCAGCAGTAGTCGTAGTAGCAGCAGCAGTAACAGTATAGTAGTGGTAGTAGTAGCAGTGGCGTGGCACCATCAGCAATAGCAGTACTAGAAATAGCAGGACTCGTAAGCAGAAAATGATTCTGATAATTGCGTTAGGAGTAATGTTGCTAGTAATTACTGCCACTGTTGTAATTTTCAAATGCTTTTTTTTCCAGTTATGTCACTCAGTGCTATGACTCACGTTGAAATCCGTTTTCTTCCTTTTTTTATGGATCCTTTTCCAGTTTTCCTCCCCCCCCCCCCCCCCCCCCCCCCCCCCCCCCACCACACACACACCACACACACCTCCTTCGCCGCTCTCCCCTTTTTAATAAACCGTACTAATTTTAGTCTGGTGATTTTTGTCCCCAATAAATGTGAGGTAGGTATGGGTATGGAATGAATTGGTCAGCTGTGTGAGCAAACACATGCAAACGCTTTGTATTATTCAACACAGTATTTATTAAGGTCCATTTCACCATTAATTGGAATCGTTAGTTTGAAGAGTTTCAGATTCGCCTTTGACAGGGTTTAATTTCGGTGTACACGACATGAGGTTTGAAGGGGGTCAAGAGTATAACCAGTGAATGTTTATGAATAATGCCAAATCAAATTTAAAACAAGGTCGGGGGTGGGGGGGGGGGGGGAGGGGACATTGACCTACGTTCTCACATGCTTTAAATAAAATGGTGAGTGTTCTGACAAGGGCGAGTATGGTCGGTATGGTATGACATTGAAAAATGAAGCATTGAGTTTTCTTTCATCTGTCAGCGTACTTCTCTTTAAAATTTACATAAGAAATCATATCAGGAGAAGTTGGTTAAGTGTTAACGCCCTACGTTTTAGTGCAGTCAGTCCGGAAGAAACTCGCAGAGAGGTCAGGAGACTTAGTAACAAAATCACCAAGCAGTGTGACATGTTCCACAGTTAAACAAACAAACGCAGAACGCCTTCCCAGTGTACCTCACGATATTATTTAGCTAGCACACAGTAGGTGATTATAATTATACATACACTCACGACCACACTGAACTCTTACCGCAGTTTAAACATTCAGGGATAGATAACACGAAACGTATACTTTTATTTTATTTAGAGTCGGGTTAAGCTTAAACAGAGAGAAAAAGATCACTGTCTTCCACGTTTTTGTTGACAAGTATTGGGCATAGCATCGAACGCAGAAAGGCTGCTGTAACCTAGACACTCCTGGGTATATTAAAAGAGTTCTCTAAATAGTGATCCTTATAATCGAAAAGAGGGCTTGTGAGCACTTACACACACACGCACGCGCACACACACACACACACACAAACAAACACGCGCATGCGCACGCACTCGCACATATATGCACGAACACATGCGCGCTCACGCACGCACGCGCACGCACGCACGCACGCACGCACGCACACACACACACACACACACACACACACACACACACACACACACACACACACACACACAGTGATCGTTGTAATCGAAAACGGGGCTTGTGAACGCTTACACGCACACACATAACACACACACACACACACACACACACACACACACACACACACACACACACACACACTCACTCACTCACTCGCTCACACGAACGCACGCACCAAGACAGAAACGGACGGACACATACACACACACGCACGAACGCGCGCGCACACACGCTTCGATGACTGACTGACTTGACAGCGACAGACGGAGAGAGAGAGGAGGACGGACGGACGGACGAGAGAGAGAGAGAGAGAGAGAAACAGACGGACGGACAGAGAGAGAGAGAGAAACAGACAGACGGACGCACGGATGGACAGAGAGAGAGAGAAACAGACGGACGGACGCACGGATGGACAGAGAGAGAAACAGACGGACGGACGCACGGATGGACAGAGAGAGAGAGAACAGACGGACGGACGCACGGATGGACAGAGAGAGAAACAGACGGACGGACGCACGGATGGACAGAGAGAGAAACGGACGGACGGACGCACGGATGGACAGAGAGAGAGAGAAACAGACGGACGGACAGAGAGAGAGAGAGAGAGAAACAGACGGACGGACGCACGGATGGACAGAGAGAGAGAGAAAACAGACGGACGGACAGAGAGAGAGAGAGAGAAACAGACGGACGGACGCACGGATGGACAGAGAGAGAGAGAGAGAAACAGACGGACGGACAGAGAGAGAGAGAAACAGACGGACGGACAGAGAGAGAGAGAGAGAGAGAAACAGACGGATGGACAGAGAGAGAGAGAGAGAGAAACGGACGGACAGAGAGAGAGAAACAGACGGACGGACAGAGAGAGAGAGAGAGAGAGAAACAGACAGACGGACAGAGAGAGAGAAACAGACGGACGGACAGAGAGAGGAGAGAGAGAGAAACAGACGGACGGACAGAGAGAGAGAGAGAGAAACAGACGGACGGACGCACGGATGGACAGAGAGAGAGAGAGAGAAACAGACGGACGGACGGACAGAGAGAGAGAGAGAGAGAGAGAGATTCTATTTCAGCCCTGTCATGGCCTTTTCCTCACTTATTCTCACGATCCATCTTCAAACCCGACTTCCTGCCCTTTGAGACAAGTTTCAACAATCAACCTCACCCTTGGTGGACGTCCGCCCGAACCCTCGGCACCGGCGCCTTCCCCAGTGGCATCACACGGTGGTTCCAAAGCACACTATGTCCTAAATGCCCCACCTCTTTCGACTTAAGACCGGGGTCAACAGGGTGTGCCATCTCCTTGGTTCTAGACACAAGTGACCATTTGCCCACCGAAGAATGTCCTAAGCGACAGGTGCTAGAAAAACAAACAAACAAACAAATCCTCTACAGCTAAGAGGGCCAATAACGCAGTCCGATGGTATTGAATACGCCTTAAGACTCGTGAATGCCCGGTTACGTAGACTAAGAAAGTTAATGATCTCGTCGAATGAAGGGCGATGGGGGATGGGGGAGGGGCGAGAGGACTCCACCCTAACGGGGCCAATGGCGCAGTCAGATGGTATTAAATATGCCTAATGACTCGTGAATGCTCTGTTATGTGGACTTTAAAAAAAAAAAAATTAAGGACTCCACCCTAACGGGGCCAGTGGCGCAGTCAGATGGTATTAAATACGCCTAATGACTCGTGAATGCTCTGTTACGTGGACTTTAAAAAAATTAAGGACTCCACCCTAATGGGGCCAATGGCGCAGTCAGATGGTATTAAATACGCCTAATGACTCGTGAATGCTCTGTTACGTGGACTTAAAAAAAAAGGATTAAGGACTCCACCCTAACGGGGCCAATGGCGCAGTCAGATAGTATTAAATACGCCTAATGGCTCGTGTATGCCCTGTGGCGTGGACTTTGAAAGCGTTAATGTGATTATCTAATTAACGGGGGAAAACTCCACAGCTAGCAGGGCCAATGGCGCAGTCAGATGGTATTAAATACGCCTAATGACTCGTGAATGCCCGGTTATTGAACTATAAAAGGCTAAAGCAATCATTGATTTCGGGGAGGGGGGGGGGGGACCTCCACAGCTATCTACGCGAAAGGCGCAGTCAGATAGTATCACATATGCCTAATGACTTGTGAATGATCTGTTAGAAAAGTTGATGTCGTCATGTAATTAAAGAAAACGGGGGGGGGGGGGGGGGGGGGGGGGGGGGGGGGGGCTACACAGCTAGCAGGGCCAATGGCGCAGTCAGATGGTATCAAATACGCCTAATGACTCGTGAATACCCTGTTACATGGATAAAAAAAAAATAATGTAATCATCAAATTAAGAGGAAAAAAACTCCACAGCTAACAATGCCAATGGCGCAGTCAGATGGTATTAACTACGCCAGATGACTCGTGAATGCCCTGTTTTGTGGACTAAAAAAAAAGTTAATTGATCATCGAATAAAGGGGGGGGGGGGGGGGGATCTCCACAGCTAACAAGGCCAATGGCGAAGTCAGATGGTATTAAATACGCCTAATGACTCGCGAATGCCCTGTTACGTAGACGAGTAGCCTTAGAATGCCATTTAAAAGAGAAGGAAAAGAGAGAGAGCGGCATGTAGCTGCTGGAAGCACGCGTGTGGGTCAAATGACCGTCGCCATCTCAGGTGGGGTCACGGACTTCTAGAACCTTGGAGAGGTGGCGCCCTGTGTTGGTCCCGAGGGGAAGGGGGAGTCAAAGAGCCTGCAGAAGACAGGTTTGGCGGAACCGCCGTTTGATGGCCGTCTGGGGAGATTTTTTTTTGGTGCTGGGGTTCGGGGGTCGTCTGTCAAGGGCGGTTGTTTTGTTGGAATCTGTCTCAAAGGGAGGATGAGGGTGTTGGAGGTGGATCGGAGAATAATTGGGGAGAACGTCTGGTGGGTCTGAAATAGAATCTGTGAGTGCATGTACGTAAGTATACACGCAGACCTTCACGAGCGCGGACACACACACACACACACACACACACACACACACACACACACCACACACACACACAACGTATGCGCGCGCGCACGTCAACGCGAGCGCGCACATACACACACATCCTTGCATACACACACGCACACATACACGCACGTACACACATATACTCATACACACTTCTCTCTCTCTCTCTCTCTCTCTCTCTCTCTCTCTCTCTCTCTCAAACACACATGTGCACACACACACACAACACACTTGCACTTGCACATACCACCACAACACACGCGCGCACACATACACGCGCGCACGCACATACATATACACACACACATACAAACACACGCACTCATTTACGCATATGCAGACACATACACATACAAACACATGCACACTCATATTTTCATACACAGAAACACACACACACACACAACACACACACACACACACACACACACACACACCCACAACTGCATACACACCTATACAGACTATATAGGGGAGAGTGAGAGACGGAGAGACCGTGACAGAGCCACAGGCATTTGACTGCAAGAGTCATGTAGACTAGCTTTCGCCCCCTCCCTCCCTCCCCTTCATTCATCCTACACCCCCTCTCCATCCTATCCCTTCCCGTTCGCTAAACACGTACACACGCGCGCACGCACACACACACACACACACACACACACACACACACACACACACCGAAGAAACGCTCGTCTACACACACACACACACACACACACACCACACACACACACAAACACACACATATGAAGAAACGCACACACACACACACACACACACACACACACACACACGCACACACACAGCACAACACTAACACATCTCTCTCTCTCTCTCTCTCTCTCTCTCTCTCTCTCTCTCTCTCTCTCACACACACACACACACACACACACACACACACACACACACACACCGATTTCAACATCTTTTAACATGCGATGTTACTTGCATGGTGCACTCGGTATGTTGTTTATTCTACAAACTGCATGAGTAGAATTTTTTTTAATCATGCTGGGAGACGGAGGGGGGGGGGGGGGTTCATAAAATCCCCCTACAATACAACTTTCAATCTCTTCATCGCATGGGTTGATTAATGAGAACTATGGTAAATCGTAGAGGACCGCATTGAGTAGAATAGCTACTGGCCTGTGTATTGCGACGGTGAATTTTTTTGTGATTTCACAGAGCAAGATAAAGCCGTACCTGTGTGTACGTAGGTGAATCAGTATTGACCACATACAGTGGGGTGGAAACTAAAAACCAACATGTTTTCACAATGGGGAACACCTGAAGGTCACAGACATTGGGATAAACTGTAGGTTTTACTATAGTCATGACTGACTGAAACCAGTTTATTGTCAGATTTACTCAAAGTTGTACTAACATGTATGATATTCATGCTACGTAATAATAGTTATGAATCATTGGGGATTACATAACACGATATAAAATTACAGACCTGTGTGTTATCACGGTGAAAGTCGGGGAGACTACACGGTATGATGAAAAAAAAATGCAGGCCCTGCGTTTGCGACGGTGAATCGGGCGAAACTTTTTTTTTTCTGCACTAGCTTGCTTTCCCCTCCCTCACCCCATTTCAGTTAGTCTGTACATTATTGATGAATTCAGCAATAAAGCAACTCCCTCTTCCACACACACACCCCACCCCGCCTCTTCCACAACCTCCCGCGTTCCTGCTCGGACATTCTTTCAGTTTTGAACACCTTGAACTCTGTACATTATTGATGAATTCAGCAATAAAGCAACTCCTCTTCACACACACACACCCACCCCCGCCTCTTCCACAACCCCTCCCGCGTTCCCTGCCTCGGACATTCTTTCAGTTTTGAACACCTTGAACTCTTTATGCACGAGTGGTCAAGACACTTGTTTTACATTTCATTTCAGCTGTAGTTCATGTCCACTGCTTGAGAAAAGATCGGTATAGGCGACAAATCATATTTCGCGTTCACCGAGGATGAAGGGAGGTGGGGGTTGGGGTGGGGTGGTGCGATGGGAGATGACTTGATGCAAAGGTTTCTTTCAATGTGTAAAAGTGTGTAGAGTGCAGGTCGTATAGTCAAAAATACTGGATTGTTGTTGCATTATTTCCATCGGACACTGAAAGCCACGTCAACGCGATTTCACTAACGTGTATCCTACATCTAATTGAGCCGTTGGGTTCGTATTTGCTTTCTAAAAAAAAAGTAAGCATCTCTCTTCCTCGGCTCATTCTTCTTAACTATCGCACAGTCGTTGGAGAGAGAAAAAAATCACGCTGGGATGGCGTCAGAGGGGCAATGGATGGATGACAGGAATAACTGTAAGAAAGTTCGACTATTGCTGCTATTACTATTGCTGCTGCTGCTGATGATAATATCAGTGATGATTATGTTAATGATGATAATAAAGTAAACTTGTGTCCGTAGCGCCAGTAGCCAACGTGATTAACAACCTCGCAGTTATCTGCTAAGATATTTGATTGCAGACATCTGCCAACACCTCGCCCACCCCTTGCTGCTACTTCCTCAACCTTCCACGCCACCTCTTCCCCCGCCTTTTCAGAAATTGGAGATGTCACATGGCTTTCTTCCCCTTTCGTGCTCCCCCCTCCATCCCCAACTCTTTACACACACACACACACACACACACACACACACACAACACACACACACACACACACACACACAGAAAGAAGAGAGAGAGAGAGAGAGACGCACAGACCGCGCGGGCACTGCTGTTGTTCGACAGTTCAAGCAGCAGTGGTTGTCAGTATTAAATCTTCAAGTGCTGTGCTGTAAGTCAATTAACAGAATTGTCGATTTTCGTTTTAATACGAAGCGAGATATTTTAAAGTCTTGGACGTCATATGTTCTACATGTACACGTTATGTCATGTCTTCCTGTTTACTTTGTTCGGTCATGTCGAACGTCTTCTATTTGGTCTTCGTCCTACCTGTTGTGTAACTGATGTCACTAGCGTTTTTCTCTTATCGCCTTAGAGCCCACTGAATTTCTTCCGAACTTCGTCTGTTCCCCCCCCCCCCCCCCCTTCCCTCAGTGCCTTCGTGGCTCCTCATTGACGGATGCACCCCCGCAATCTTTCTGTCTGTGAACAAAACGGACGTTCACAACATGCTAGAGGAAAGGGCATTAGAGGTTCCACAAAACTCATTCCTGCACTAGCTTACATTCTCTGAGCATCCTGAAACAATCCTCCCAGTGTTGCCAACATGTGAACACGGTTCTTCTGTAAGGATTCTCTGTATGATACTTTTCTAAACCTGCTTGACCGTCCCTTTAATGTGTTTCTTTTTCAACACGGGCATCTTGGTCATCCTGTGATCGTATCTGCAGCACACCTTTTACCTAGAACTGGCTTCTCTTCCGAAAGGTGGTGATGGGATTTTACGTGTGTGCAAGATGTTACGCGTGCGTTCACACACGGAACCTCGGTCAAGAGTCTCATTCGAAGAATTTCCTTTGCCTTTTTAAACACTTTTTTCGTCATCGTTTTTCACTGCCATTTCGTCTGCCTCTGTGGCCCATTCTTTAAACTGTGTTTTTAACAGTTTGCATACTTTTTTATTCACCCCATCGGAATGCAGGAGAGAGAGAGAGAGAGGGGGGGGGGGGATTTTTCAGTGTAAATTGTGCGTCTGTCTTCTAGAAATCCGGTGCTAGTAATTTCTTCTTTTATGTCAAGTGTGTCTCTTTGACCAAGGTTTCTTTTTAAATTTGGGACTTTTTTTTATCTCTGTACTGTTGCCAACCGCCGTTCAGTACTTGTGGGCTGTTCACCTTACTATGGTTTGGAAAGCATTTCCTTCTTTTCCCTCGATAAACTTTGTAAGATCCGATTCTTTCTTGTAAGGTAAGGTAAGGTAATGTTGCTTATAGCCCAGCCGACCGCAAAGGGCGTTCTTTCTTGTAATCTGGTGTCTGGATAGTGTGAGTTGAACACCACAACAGGCTGCTCATTCTGCGGTGCTTTTCACTTATGTAAGCATTTTGATGTACCTTTGTTGCATTGGAATTTTCTCAAAAGGATTTTTGACGGTTTTTACAGGAAAATGTGAGTGAAATGATCCGAGTGGTTGGTGCACTTACCACGGCTTAGTTTAAGCCGATGGAAGGACTGCAGCATGGAAATTGATGCTGGGAATTAGTGTACCTGTAAAGGCCGTGTGAAATCTGAGCCTTCCCCTGACGGAAATGACTGCTTGGTTTTGTTGTTTCTTGGTTTGCTTGTGTTGTGCTTGTTTGCTTGCTTTCACTTTGTTGTTTTTTCTCTTTTGGTGTGTGTTTACAGCCCTGGAAATGCTCTCTGCCGTCTGCGTGAGCTGTATTTGAACAGTCGTTTTCCCTGCCCATCTCCAGTACAGCCATTTCAGTGGTGTTTCTGATGATGCTTTCAGCTTTGAGTGATTTATTTCTCCTCAGAGCACGAATATTCTTGGCTTGGTGATTGTGGAGCCAGTATGCCAAGACTTTATTGTTTTTACCACGTATCCGGACGAGCTCGATCTGACATGACCTTCCTTCGCTTGATGTTGGGATCTTTTGTTTGCCGTTTGTAAAAGAGTCTTTCCCCTTGAACTGAAATTTATGATGCTCGCACGCGCGCGCGCGCGCGCGCGCCACACGCACACACACACACACACACACACACACCACCACCACCACGCACGCACGCACGCACGCGTTTATATACATACACACTCTCTCTGTCTCACACACACACACACACGCGCGCACACTAACACAAACACACACATACACACACACGCGCGCGGGCGCACACACGAACACGCACACACAGTGCCCTGACCGTTTTCTATGTTCTGCGTGCTACATTCACTTCTTGCGTTAACATTGTTGCTCAAGGGTTAGCTAAGCGCCCTGTCAACAGACAGGCTGCCATGCAGGTGCCCCCTGATTCACCTCTTCTTGTCTGGAGGTAGTCAACACCGTACGTCTTTCTTTTCCATGTCAGTGACCAAGTGCCTGCACCTGCTTGAGTTAGCCTTCGTTCCCGAGTTCTCCAGGATTCATGCTGCTCCCTCTGTGTGAGTGTCACCAAGGTGCAGCTCAAACTTATTCTGTTGCCGTTCCGTGAAACGCTTCGCTTGTGATATCGTTCTTAGTACTCAAGAGTTTTCCATTGCTGCGATTTCATTTGTGATACCGCTGGTCGCATCCGATGATATTTCGTTGCTGAGATTTCTTGCGCGTCCGTCAGTCTAATAACCAAAGCTGATTCAGTGGAGACCCTGTGCAGAGAAGTGACACCCGAGCCATGTTCGGTTGAGCCAGGTTGCGCGTCGACACTCGCCAAGGTTGGCAGGGCAGACGACACTCGCCAAGGTTGGTAGGGCAGACGACACTCACCAAGGTTGGTAGGACAGACGACACTCACCAAGGTTGGCAGGACAGACGACACTCGCCAAGATTGGTAGGGCAGACGACACTCACCAAGGTTGGTAGGACAGACGACACTCAACAAGGTTGGCAGGGCAGGCGACACTCACCAAGATTGGTAGGGCAGACGACACTCACCAAGGTTGGTAGGACAGGCAGACGACACTCACCATGGTTGGTAGGACAGGCAGACGACACTCACCAAGGTTGGTAGGGCAGAAGACACTCGCCAAGATTGGTAAGGCAGAAGACACTCACCAAGGTTGGTAGGGCAGACGACACTCACAAGGTTGGCAGGGCAGACGACACTCACCAAGGTTGGTAGGGCAGACGACACTCACCAAGGTTGGTAGGGCAGACGACACTCACCAAGGTTGGCAGGGCAGACGACACTCACCAAGGTTGGCAGGGCAGACGACACTCACCAAGATTGGTAGGGCAGACGGACACTCAGCAAGGTTGGCAGAGCAGACGACACTCACAAGGTTGGCAGGGCAGACGACACTCACCAAGATTGGTAGGGCAGACGACACTCACCAAGGTTGGCAGGGCAGACCGGGAAAACCGCAGAATGAAGGCCGGTCGGAGGGGGTGGGGTATGAAGGGGAAGAGCGTGATGGTGGAGGGTTACGCAACAAACAGAATACCAATACCATCAGAACATCCGTACATGAAGCTTCCGGGGTATGTGGACTCGTTTGACATCGAACTGGGCGCTTTATCCTGACCTTACTATTGCAGGGGAAAGGGTGGGGTGGGATTGGAGCAACTATGCAAATTCGCGTTTATTAAAGAAATCTTGGCCCTTTTTTCTATTTTGATGCATGCGTGTTTCGAGTGTCAGCCTGGCGACTCGGTGTTAATTGGCGTTGTTTCATACATGCTGACGGCCCTGGTATGGGTTATGTCTGATCCATTCAAACTAGATCAGTTTAGATGGATCCCGCTTATAATAATTCACAACTTCCCCACTTTAGCCCCTATTGCTCCCACTCCTATAAGATTTTCTGATGCTCATCACAATACTTTAATACTTTCTTTCCTTTGGTTCTTACTTGCATTCTTTCATTACATGATATTTGTACTTTTCAGTCCAGTTTTTCCCCTCTCCCTACTTTTAAAGTTCTCTCCTTGATGTCCTCCAGAGACCCTTCACTCTGTCGTATAAACATGTTGTGCTCATGCTGAAAGGATTGGACACACCACCACCAGGTGCCATCTCCGCCCAGTGGCAATTTATCCCTTTACCACTGCATTTCATGGATTTGAACCTTAGGTCCTTCAGTTTCTTCCCCCCCTCCTTTTATTCTTTAGTCTTTCCCTTATTGCCCATTCCCACTGTCATACATTATTCGTGTTTCCATATTCCCCATTCTCTCACTGTACTTCCGAGTCCTGCAGTCCCCCCCCCCCCTTCCCCTTTCATTCCTCTCTGCTACAAACAGTTCCTTTAATACACTGCTGACCCATTCTGCATTGCTACGAGCTTATGATACAGTCGTTTCCATTGTTATCTCTTTGCTTTTTCTTTCGGCAGTATTGAGCAGTTGGATGGACATACCATATTCAGCTCCATCCATTTCTTCCCTTCCCATCCCGTCCATCATTCATCTTGTTTACGTTCTTCTCCCATCAATCATTCATTCTCTAGAAGACCTTTCCTTCTCCAGAGCATTATTGATCAGTTTCACGTTGTGTTCTCCTCGTATCCATTGATCTTCATTCTCCTTTTCTTCACTCGTCCATCATTCATTGTTCCCCGGTTACTGTTCCGTCTCTCAGCGATCATTCTCATGCTCTCTTCTTCTCATCCTGTTCTTCATTTACTATTGTCATGTTCTGCGCCCGTCCTACACTCAGCATTTTCATCTTCTCTTCGTCTCCTCATGTCAACCATTTATTGTACGCGTTCCGGTCTTCTCATTCCGACTCATTCAGTGCTGACTGTGCCCACTATCACTCTGTCGCTGGCCGGCATTCATTTAGACCATCATTCTTCTATTTCCTTGGCTTTCCTCGTCCTCCTTCCTTTCAACAGTGTCACACTACCCTTTTATCTATTGTTCATTTTTCCAGCGTTCTTGTCTTCCCCTCCAGTCCAACATTCATCATTCTCACAGTCTCCTCCCGTCCAGTCTTCACCATTCTCGCGTCTCGCCTCCCCCATCAAGTTCCCCCAACATTTACCATTTTCTCTATTTTCCCCAGTCCAGCATTGCTCTTTTTCACGTTTCTTCCCCGTTCAACGTTTATTGTTCATACCTGTTCCTCCGGTCCAACATTGGTCATTCTCACGTTCTCCCCCAGTCCAATATTCCTCATTTTCAACTCCCCCTCCTCTCCCTCTCTCCGTTTTCCTTGCTACACACACACACACACACACACACACACACACACACACACACACACACACACACACACACTTCGTCCAACAATCACTATTCGCATGTTTTACCGTACTGAATCCACCATCCTCAGCTTTTCCTGCGGTTCAGTTTTCATCGTTCTTACGTTTTTCCTCAGTCTGGCATTATTCATTCTCGCGCCCCCTTTCCCCCATCCCTGTACAACATTCATGAACGTCTTATTGCTGGGTATTCAGACATACTGTATATCATTCTCGCATTCCCGCCAGTCCAACATTTATCATTCTCATATTTTCCCCAGTTCAACATCCATCATTTTCAAGTTTTCCCTTGCCCTACATTCATTTTTCTCACGTTTCCCCCCATTCGAACATTCATCATTCTCAAATCTTATCCCAGTTTAACATTCATCATTTTCACGTTTTCCCCTGTCCTACATTCATTAATCTCAAGTTTTTCCCCCGCACAACATTTATCATTATCATGCTTTCCGCCACTCCAAAATGCTTTATTTTCACGTTTTCTCCATCCGACATTCATCATTCTCACGTTTGTATCGGTCCAACATTCATCATTTTTACCCGTTCCCCCATCCAACATTCATCATTTTCACCCTTTCCCCCATCCAACATTCATCATTTTCACCCTTTCCCCCATCCAACATTCATCATTTTCACCCTTTCCCCCATCCAACATTCATCATTTTCACCCTTTCCCCCATCCAACATTCATCATTTTCACCCTTTCTCCCATCCAACATTCATCATTTTCACCCTTTCCCCCATCCAACATTTATCATTTTCACCCTTTCCCCCATCCAACATTTATCATTTTCACCCTTTCCCCATCCAATATTTATCATTTTCACCCTTTCCCCCATCCAACATTTATCATTTTCACCCTTTCCCCCATCCAACATTTATCATTTTCACCCTTTCCCCCATCCAACATTCATCATTTTCAGCCTTTCCCCATCCAACATTTATCATTTTCACCATTTCTTCCACCCAACATTCATTATTTTCACCCATTCCCCATTGAAACATTCATCACTCTCACGTTTCCTCCGGTCTATTAATCTCACGTTTTCTTCCGTCCAACATTCACCATTCTCCCCAAATTGCTGTATTCTCACGTTTTCCGTCTGGGACATTCATCATTCACGGCGTCCGCCCAAATCCAACATTCATCATTTTCACGTGTCCCTCCGTCCAGCGTTCATCGGTATCGTGTCATCCTCTTCATCATGTTCGTCACTCACCATTCCTACTTTCTCTTCTCTGATTTAGTCTGTCATACGTCGTTCTGTCGTTCTTCTTTTCTGATCGCGTCCAGCATTTGTTGGTGTTTCGTTCCCTTCTCATTCCATTCATCATTGGATTACTCTGACGGTGTCCGGTTTTCATGTTCTCCATGATTCCCACGTTCTTCCCTCATATCTCTCTTCTCGCGTCCAGTTTCCCATTCACCATTCTCACCTTCTCCTTTTCTCTGTTTGCAAACACTCATCATTCCCTTTTTCCTTTGTTTTATTTTGACCATCACTGCGCCTTTCCAACGCTGTCCAGTGTTCATGAATCCATCTTCGTTCTCACGTTAGTTTCCCATCCGTTATTTTATCCGTCACCTTTCACACATCGTTTATCATTCTCACATTCTTCTTTTTACCTTTCATTCACAGATAACATTTTCTCTTTTCATCCCTCCCGTCATTCACAATTCTGACGCTTTAATCCTCTCGATCACTAGACATGTCACGCTCTCCTCTCGTCCATCCTTTTACCATTTTCGCGTTTGCCTGTTTTCTTCCAATCAGGGCCATATGCGCCATCCTGAATTTCTTGCTTTCTCATCCGAGCTGCCCTTCATCATTCTCACGTCAGTCTCTCATTTCTTTTTCATCACTTTCACATTATTCTCCCATCTCTCTTTCATCATTCTCGCGTTCTCCTTTTCTTCTGCCTTTTACCATTCTGTAGTTTTTCTTCCCGTTTTTCACCCCATTTCCTTCCCTGTTGTCCTTTCGTAATTCGCAAGTTCTTTTTTTGCGTCCGTTCATAATTGTCAGGTTCTAGTCCCGTCGATCACACAGTATTTTCTCGTTCTCATCAGTTAGTCATAGCCACCACGGTTCCTTGCTCTCATCGTGTCTGTTATTCATATTCTTTATTTCTTCCCTTCCTTTGCCTTGTTTAGGTTATCTTGTTCTTCTTCATAAATCATTCCTTCCGTTAGGGTCTTAGAATTAGGGTCTTCTCGGTCTTCTAATCCCGTCTGTCATTTGCTGTTTACAGTCCTATCCATCACTGAAATTTCTTGCGTTCTTCCCCGTCAATTATTCATTATTTTCACGGTCTTCTTTATTCGCTTCCATCTGTCCTCACCGCGTCCATCGTTCATCATTCTCGTCATCACTTCATCTGTTTCTTCCTGTATTGGATTACCCGGAGAATACCTGACTGTTGATGTAGCCCTTCATCTTGGCGCTGGTTTCTCTCTTCCTCTCTTCTTGTCCCGTCCCCTTGTGATGATTTTTCACCTTTCCCTCTTTTCACGTCGTGACGATTCATTGTCCTCTCAATTCTTTTCCTCCAGCTTCGTCCATCACTGGATCACTCTCACGCTGTTCTATGTTCATATCATCTTTCTCATTCTTCTCCCGCCTTTTCCCTCCCATGAACCTCCCTTTCGTCAATCTCGTGCTACTGTCCTGTCCGCCGTCCATCACTTTGACGTTCTCCTTTTCGCCTCTCGTTCATGAGTATTATGTCATCTCATCTCATCCCTCATTTACAGTTTCTATCGTTCATCATTCTCGTCCTCACTTCCATCTGCTTCTTCCTTTATTACATTATCCTGACAATATCTTATTTTTTATGTAGTCCATCATCTTGACGCTGTTTTCTCTCTTCCTGTCTTCTCGTCCCGCCCCCTGGTGATGGTTTTTCACCTTCTCTTCACGGCGTGACAATTCATTGTTCTCTCAGTTCATTTGTCTCCAGCTTCGTCCATCACTGGATCATTCCCACGCTGTTCTGTTTTCATACAATCTTTCTCGTTCTTCTCCCGCCTTTTCCTTCCCCTGAACCCTTCTTTTGTCAATCTCGTGCTACTGTCCTGTCCGCTGTCCATCACTTTGACGTTCTCCTTTTCGCCTCTCGTTCATGAGTATTATGTCATCTCATCCCACCCCTCATTTACAGTTGTCTGTCGTTTATCACTCACGTTTTCTCCTTTTCATATTCACTGTTCTTACGTTCCGTTTTTATCCCGTCCATTTTACGTTCTTATTCCGTTCAAATGATCTCGTCCGAATTATTTTTGGTCGTTTTTCTCCCATTCTTCTTTCATCTTCCTCTCCTTTTTTGTTATTCATTCATTTGTGCTTTTTCCCCCTTATTCTCGCATCGCCTTCACGTCCCGTTCATAATTCAGTACTCTCGCGCTCTGGTCGCCCGTCACTCATTCACTGTGTTCACATTCTCCTCCAACCATCAGTCGTTCATTATTTTCACGTTCCTCTGCAATCAGTCATTCATCGTTTTACGTACTCCTCCAGTCAGACATTCATCGTTCTCAAGTCCTTCCCAGTCAGACATTCATCGTTCTCAAGTCCTCACCAGTCATTCATCGTTCTCAAGTCCTTCCCAGTCGGACATTCATCGTTCTCAAGTCCTTCCCATTCATTCATCGTTCTCAAGTCTTTCCCAGTCAGGCATTCGTTGTTTTCAGGTCAGATTCTTCCCCAGTCGGTCATTCATCATGTTCACGTTCTTCTCCAGTTAGTCCTTCATCATTTTAACACTCTTCTCCAGTCATTGATTTATCCTTGTCACGTTCTTCTCCGGTCGGCCTTTCATCGTTTTACTCGTTCTTCTTCCGCCAGTCAGTCGTCACTTTCACGGTCTTCTGTCGTCAGCCATTCTTCATTTTTCCGCTCATTCCCGTCTGTTATTCATCACTTTCGCGTTCTTCTCCTTTCTGTCATTCGTCATCTTCACGTTGAATTGTATAGCAACAGAGTTGTTGCTAAAACCAAAATGGCGTTATTTTCGGATTTTCGTCATTTTGAAATATCTGAATCCAAAATGTGCACGATGTGTGGGAAAAATAAAAGAAACTAAGAATAACTATAAACTCCCATTGTGTCCTATGAAATTAGGAGGCATTGTTGTCATATCTTTTGACAAAGCACAAACTTTGTTTACAATTCTCGGTGAACAATTTATAGTCGTGCTTCACTTCTGATATGACAAATTGAAGAGAGAACGATGAGACGAGACTACATCCACTTCTCAAAGACCAAATTCTGCTATTACATACAAGGAGTTTACAGAACATTTGACATCTTCCTTTTCGCTTAAGATTGGTATTTTCTTTGTTATGAAAATTTCCAGAACATCCTCTTAAAAATCCTCTGAAAAAATATGTAGTCTTAGTACAACAGACAGGAACAAACAAACAAAATTGAGGCACATAGAATAATAAGCTCTAAGAAAAAAAAAGGTTGGCAATATTTTTTTTCCTTAATGAAGTCCAGTCAGTTCAAAATCATGCTGCACGGCTCGAGCAGAGCGAGTAAGCGGTGACGTGCCAGTGAGCTGCTTAACACACTGTACTGGCTTCCAGTGAGGACACGGGGTGTGTGTGTGTGTGTGTGTGTGTGTGTGTGTGTGTGTGTGTGTGTGTGTGGTACGTACGTCTTGCGTGCGCGCGCGCATAGTTGATTTATGTATATGTGTGCATGCGTGTGCGTGCATGGATACATATGAATGTTTGTGTGGGCGAGTGCGCTTGCTTGCGTTTATGAAAGCGGGCGGACGTGTGTATGATTTATGTGCGGTGTGTGTGCGCGTGCGCGCGCGTGTGTGTGTGTGTGTAACACGAGCGTTTCGCGTGCGCTCGCGCATGTTTGTATGTGTGCATGTATTACTGCGTGCGCCCGCGCATAGTTTATTATATGTGTATACATCCGTGCCTGTCTTGTCGTTCATCCTTCTCACCCTGCGCATCCCACCTCGTCCATTGTTCATCATTCTCGAGGTGTCTTCCTCTTGTTCCTCATCGTCATTTTCTCTCTCTCTCTCTCTCTCTCTCTCTCTCTCTCTCTCTCTCTCTCTCTCTCTCTCTCTCTCTTGTCTGTCTTATCTCGAGAGGGAGAGAGAGACGCGAGCCGAAGGACAAAAAAGACAGTGATGATACACATGGCTAAAAGAAAAGAGACAGACAAGAGAGTCGAAAAATCGTTTGTCCATCACATTTGAACACGTATTTAAAAAATCATTTTTTATGCTTATTTCACGTACTATTTTACTTTTTCATTTATCCGATTCTGTTTTCTTTTTATTTTCTAAGATTTTAATACCTTTTCCAGTTTATTTTATTATATTCTTTCTATAAATCGTTTTATTAGCCCTTTCAGTACATTAAGTGCATGAATACACACATATGCACACACATATATGTACATATATGGCTACGTTCACACACATGCATGCACACACTCGCGCACACATGCACACACATGCCCGCAAAAGCAGGCACACAAATAGACACAGACACACTCACATGCGCGCGCGCAGACACACGCGCACACACATACGCGCGCGCGCGCTCACACTCGCACACACGCTCGCTCGCTCACTCTTACACACACATACACACACGCGCGCGCGCACCTGTGTATTGTATCTATCATCTGGACTACACTGTAGAGGTTTAGACATTGATTTTCCCAGAAATTTGAAACTGCGCGCGCGTGTGTGAATGTATGTGTGGAATGTTATTACTAAAGAGATCATATTAACAATAATGTCAAATATGTATTAACGCTCAAAATTAGAACACCACTTTTAAGCATTGAAGCTGTATTTGCGCGAGCGCGTACACACCCACACCCACGCACACACGCACGCACACACGCACACACACACACGCGCGCGCGCGCGCGGCGGCATACGTACACACGCACACACAGAATCACACGTACACACATGCGCAGACGCACGCGCGCGTGCGCGCATTCACACACACACATCGCATACACACACACACACACACACACACACACACACACACACACACACGGAAACGCATGCGCACATGCTCGCACGTGCATACACACACACACGCATGCACACGTACGCGCGCCCACACACACACACACACACACACACACACACACACACACACACACACACGTGCGCGCGCACACACATGCTATCGCTCTATTATTAAAGTCAGCAACGATTACTTCCATATATCTTTTCTCATACAACTTGATAGTTCAATTCCATACTGAGTAAGACTTCTCGTCTTGAAAACGACGAGTTGACCGACCAAGTGACATTTCATGTGAGTGTGTGTGTGTGTGTGTGAATGAGAGAGAGAGGCGTACATATTAAGGAAAAGATTATTTTATCAGAACTTGCTCATTTCTGGAAACAAATGATGACAGAAATGTGAAGTAACAGAATAAAAATGTTCGTTAAGTTCATGAGCAGAGTATGTGGCTTTGATTTTGTTAAGAAACACAGTCAAGCTTGGATTTACATAGAAACATACATACATACATACATACATACATACATACATGGCATATATAGAGAGAGGGAGAGAGAGACCGACAGACAGACAGACAGAATTAATTCATTCCTTCATTTATCTATTAAACAATTTATCTAGTTCGGTAGTTGCTGAATAATTGATCGATTACTTGGTCATCGTCTCGATTTCTCAGATTATTCATATTTATTTGTTTGTTTGACCTCTAAGTCATGTTTTGCGATGTGTATGCCCTGTAACGTAATAATTACAATATTACCGATGGGAAGTTTTTGGTGTTTTGCTTTTACAGCTACGGTTTAAATTTTTTGGTATTAAAATTAATGGCGCATAGAGTTGCAACAAACGGATTTTTTTTTTTTTTTTTGCAATCTCCCCAAAACACACACACACACCACACACACACACACACACACACACACACACACACACCACCTCCGCCCATCCCTGCGATATTTTGGAAGAATTTGTTCTACAATCGTTTGTATCATTTTCATTCTTTGCCACACACTTCGTGACTTTTTCTCTTTTTTCTTTTTTTTTGTTTTTTTTTTTTGTTTTGTTTTGTTGATAAGTTTCTTTTTCTTCGTTCCTTAAGTTCTTTTGTATTTTCGTTTGATCGTTCGTTCGTTTTTGTTTTGTTTGTTTGCTGGTGTTTTGTTTTTCTTTCTTTTTCGTGTGTTCGTTCGGTCAGTCGATTGGTCGCTCGTTCAGTCGATCAGTTGGTCGTTCAGTCATTCGTTCGTATATTTGTTCGGACGGTCGATCTACCAGTCAGTCATTTGTACTATCGCTCGTTCAGTCATTCGTTCGTATATTTATTTGGTCGATCGCTCGTTCTGTCACTCATGCGTTCTGTCGGTCGATCGCTCGTTCAGTCATTCGTACGGTCGGTCAGTCGGTCGTTCAGTCGGTCATTCGTAATGTCGGTCGATCGCTCGTTCAGTCGGTCAGGCGTTCCGTCGGTCGATCGCTCGTTCAGTCATTCGTACGGTCGGTCAGTTGCTCGTTCAGTCGGTCGTATTGTCGGTCGATAGCTCGTTCAGTCGGTCAGGCGTTCTGTCGGTCGATCGGGGCTGGGCCCGGTAGTCCGACGTTTCGATAGTCCGACACATCGGTAGTCCGACACCCCACGTTCAGATGTTTCGATAATCCGACACTGTAAGAAAAAGTAGCGATAGTCCGACATCCCACGATTCCGACAATTCCAACTCATTTCGATAAAATCGTGATGTGTCGAACTATTGGCACAAAATAAAACATTACAAAACAAGTTTCGTTGGTCCGACAAAATTGTCGGATTGTCGAAACGTCGGAATCGTGATTTGTCGAACTATCGAAACGTCGGAATCATGAAGTGTCGGACTATCGGACCCAAACCGGTCGATCGCTTGTTCAGTCATTCGTATGGTCGGTCAGTTGCTCGTTCAGTCTGTCCTTCGTAATGTCGGTCGATCGCTCGTTTAGTCAGTCAGGCGTTCTGTCGGTCAGTCGCTCGTTTAGTCGGTCATTCCTTCAGTTGATGCCGGTCGTTCATTTATCCATTCGTTAAGTCGGTCAGTCGGGTCGTTCAGTCATTCAGTCAGTCGTTCGGTCATTCGATCGTTGATTTGTTCGGCGAGTTAGTCATTCAGTCATTTATTCGTTTAGTAGGTCGTTCAGTCATTCATTCGTTCAGTCGGTCGTTCAGTCATACATTCGTTCAGTCGGACAATTGGACGTCAGCATACTGGGACAAAGGGGGTGCAGACGAAGGGCGTGACATGGTGGGCGTATTAAGGCAGAGGGGGCGCGGATGAAGGAATTGAAGAGGGAGTCCTATCAGAGCAGTGGGGGCGGGTGAAGGGCGTAATGTAGGTGTTGCATTGGGGCAGAGGGGGCGCGGATGAAGGGTGTGACATGGTAAGCATATGGGGGCAGAAGAGGTGGAGGAAGGGCGTGATATGGATGTCTTACTGGGGCAGAGGAAGCGGATGCAGAGCGTGACATGGTGGGCATATTGGTGCAGAGGGAGCAGATGAAGATCGTGACATGATGGGCGTATTGGGGGCAGAGTGGGCGCGGAAGAAGGGCTCGATGTTGTAGGTGGAACTGAGCGGATGAAGGGCGTGACATGGTGGGCGTATTGGGGCAGAAGGGGTGCGGATGAAGGGTTTGACTTAGTGGGCGTATTGGGGCAGAAGGGTTGCGGATGAAAGTATCACTGGGCTTACTGGCGCAGAGGGAGCACAGATGCAGCTCGTGACATGGGTGGGCGAAGGGAGCGGGCGGGAATGTAGGGCGTAACATGACTTGGCGAACTGGAGGGGGTGGGGAAAGGATGCAGCGCATTAAACAATGATAATTTTAGCCCTGACATAAGATGGGTAGCAGAAGGGTGGGAGGAGGCTGTTTTCAGGGCGTGACATGGTACTAGGCTCAGGGACGCGGTTTCAAGAGCATGACATATTTGGGGGTAGGTTACATGGACGGGTGCACAGACATAGCTGAGGATATAGAACCAGACATGCATAGAAGAGGAAGTCAAGAACTCGGGGCCTGACATGTGTAAACGGGTGGGGGGGGGGGGGGGGGGAGCATCGATGCAGGGTGTATCATGGATGAGCGTACTTTGGAAGAGGGGGCACAGTGGAAAGGGCGTGACATGGTGGGCGTATTGGTGGAGAGGGGCAGGACAGAAGGGCGTGATACAGGTAGGAGCACTGGGACAGAAGGGAAGTAGATCAAGGGCGTGACATCGTGGGCATATTACAGAGGGGGCGCGGATGAATGGCGTGACCTGGGTGTCTTACTGGGGCAGAGGGTGTGGAAGAAGGGCGTGACCTGGGTGTCTTACTGGGGCAGAGGGTGTGGAAGAAGGGCGTGACTGGGTGTCTTACTGGGGCAGAGGGTGTGGAAGAAGGGCGTGACCTGGGTGTCTTACTGGGGCAGAGGGTGTGGAAGAAGGGCGTGACCTGGGTGTCTTACTGGGGCAGAGGGTGTGGAAGAAGGGCGTGACCTGGGTGTCTTACTGGGCAGAGGGCGTGGAAGAAGGGCGTGACATGGGTGTCTTATTGGGGCAGAGGGCGTGGAAGAAGGGCGTGACGTGGGTGTATTATCGGGGCAGAGGGTGTGGAAGAAGGGCGTGATGTGGGTGTCTTACTGGGGCAGAGGGTGTGGAAGAAGGGCGTGATGTGGGTGTCTTACTGGGGCAGAGGGCGTGGAAGAAGGGCGTGATGTGGGTGTCTTACTGGGGCAGAGGGGTGGAAGAAGGGCGTGATGTGGGTGTCTTACTGGGGCAGAGGGTGTGGAAGAAGGGCGTGATGTGGGTGTCTTACTGGGGCAGAGGGTGTGGAAGAAGGGCGTGACATGGGTGTCTTACTGGGGCAGAGGGTGTGGAAGAAGGGCGTGATGTGGGTGTCTGATTGGGCAGAGGGCGTGGAAGAAGGGCGTGACATGGGGTCTTATGGGGCAGAGGGT
Source organism: Conus canariensis (assembly GCA_033310375.1). Lineage (NCBI taxonomy): Eukaryota > Metazoa > Mollusca > Gastropoda > Neogastropoda > Conidae > Conus > Conus canariensis. Next base: position 38,044,273 of record CM065731.1, on the reverse strand, counting down.
GTGGAAGAAGGGCGTGATGTGGGTGTCTGATTGGGGCAGAGGGCGTGGAAGAAGGGCGTGATGTGGGTGTCTGATTGGGGCAGAGGGCGTGGAAGAAGGGCGTGATTGTGGGTGTCTGATTGGGGCAGAGGGCGTGGAAGAAGGGCGTGATGTGGGTGTCTGATTGGGGCAGAGGGCGTGGAAGAAGGGCGTGATGTAGGTGTCTTACTGGGGCAGAGGGCGTGAAAGAAGGGCGTGACACTGGTGTCTGATTGGGGCAGAGGGCGTGGAAGAAGGGCGTGATGTGGGGGTCATCAGGGCAGAGGGTGTGGAAGAAGGGCGTGATGTGGGTGTCTTATTGGGGCAGAGGGCGTGGAAGAAGGGCGTGATGTGGGTGTCATCAGGGCAGAGGGTGTGGAAGAAGGGCGTGATGTGGGTGTCTTATTGGGGCAGAGGGCGTGGAAGAAGGGCGTGATGTGGGTGTCATCAGGGCAGAGGGCGTGGAAGAAGGGCGTGATGTGGGTGTCATAAGGGCAGAGAGCGTGGAAGAAGGGCGTGATGTGGGTGTCTGATTGGGGCAGAGGGCGTGGAAGAAGGGCGTGACGTGGATGTCTTATCTGAGCAGAGGGCGTGGAAGAAGGTCGTGACGTGGGTGTCTTATCTGGGCAGAGGGCGTGGAAGAAGGTCGTGACGTGGGTGTCTTATCTGGGCAGAGGGCGTGGAAGAAGGGCGTGACGTGGGTGTCTTATCTGGGCAGAGGGCGTGGAAGAAGGTCGTGACGTGGGTGTCTTATCTGGGCAGAGGGCATGGAAGAAGGGCGTGACGTGGGTGTCATATCGGGGCAGAGGGGACAGATGAAGTGCGTGACGTAACTGGGCGTTTGCTGGCAGAGGGGGCGCAGATGAAGGGCGTGACCTAGTGGATGTATTTTGACATGGGGGCGCCGATGAAAGGCGTGACATGCTGGACGTAATTGGCCAGAGGGCGGACTGGGGCAGAGGGGGCGCAGAAGAAGGGCTTGAAGTGGGTGTCTTAGTGGGGCAGAGGGGCGTGGATGCATGGTGTGACATGGTGGGCGTATTGCAGAGGGGGCGCGGATGAAGAGCGTGACATGGTTGTCTTTTGGGGGCAAAGGGGGTGCAGGAAGAGTGTGACACATAAGTGTCTTATTGTGGCAGAGGAGGCGGATGAAGGGTGTGACACAGGTGTCTTATTGGGGCAGTGGGGGCGCAGATGAAAAGCATGACATAGGTGTCTTGTGGCAAAGGGGGCGGATGAATGGCGTAACATGTGTGTCTTTAGGGAAGGCAGTGCGGATGGGGGGGCGTGACATGGTGAGCATATTGGAGCAGATGGTACAGATTAATTGCATGGCATGGTGGGAAGAGGGGGCGCAGATAAAGGTCGTGATGTGGGTCGGCGGATTGAGGCAGAGTGGGCGGATGAAGGATGTGACAATTGTGTGTGTCATCGGGGCAGAGGGAGCAGATGAAGGGCGTGACGTGGGTGATCGTATTGGGGCAAAGGAGGCAGATGAAGTGCGTGACATGGTGGGCATATTGGGGCAGATGAAGGCTGTGACGTGGGTGTCTTATAGCTGCAGAGGGGGCGGATGAAGGGCGTGACGTGTCTCATTAGGGCAGAGGATGAAGGGCGTGACGTGGTGGGCATACTGGAGCAGAGGGGGCGGATAAAGGGCGTGACATGGTTGGCGTAGTGGAGCAGATGAAGGTTGTGACGTGGGTGTCTTATTGCTGCAGAGGGGGCGGATGAAGGACGTGACATGGTTGGCGTATTGGGACAGAAGGGCGTGGAAGAAGGGCACGACGTGAGTTTTGTTACGTCAGAAGCGCGATAATGCAATCAGATGCTGGGCGCGACATGGCTGGGCGAACTGTGGAAAGGAGGTGGTGGGGTGGAATTAATGCAACGCTTGAAATGGATGGGCGTAAGGGGGGAGCGTGGGTGGGCGTAATGGGGTGAAGAGAGCGTGTAGGCAGGGCGACATGGATCGGTGTATAGGAGGGGTTGGGGCATGGATTGGTGAAAGGAGGGAGAAGAGGCACATTTGGCGGGGGGGGGGGGGGGAGGGTGCAGATTATAGAGCAGACACAGACGGGGGTTGGGTGGGGAGGATGAAGGGTGTGACTTGGGTGAGGGTATTGAACATGACATGAGTGGGAGAACAGGAAGTGAAGATCTCGGGGGCTGACACTTGTCGACCTATGGGGGAGCGTCGATACAGGGTGTGACTTGGGTGGGCGTACCTGGGAAGAGGGGAGCTCATGAAGAGCGTGACATGATGGGTGGAGAGAGGCGCGAATTAAGGGCGTGATACAGGTAGGCTCACTGTGACAGAGGGGGCGCTGAGGAAGGGCCTGACGTGGGTGTCTTATTGGGGCAGAGGGGGTGGATGAATGGCGTGACGTGGACGTTTTATTGGGGCGGATGAAAGTCGTGACATGGTGGGCTTTCGGGGGCAGAGGGGGTGCAGATGAAGGGCGTGACTTGGTGGGCGTATTGGGGCAGAGAGGGAGGGAGGAGTGGATGAAGGGCGTATTGAGGCGGGGGACGCAGATAAAGGGCGTGACATGGTTGGCGTATTGAGCACAGAGGGCACGGATGAAGTGCGTGATGTGGGTATCTCATTGCGGCAGAGTGCAGATTTTGAAGCTTCACATGGGTGGGGGTAAGGGCGCGGATTTCAGATCATGATACCTAGGTTGAGGTAAAGGATCGTGGTGGTGCGTCGATTTCAGTGTGCGACATGGGTGGGACTATGGGGAGTAGGGTTCTCAGCACCTGACGCGGGTAGGGTAGTGGAGGGCGGCTGATTTCAGGGCAGTGGGATGGGTAGGGTGCAAGGCATGACATGGCTGGGCGCACAGGAGACAGATTTCAGGGTGTGACATGGGTCAGGGTATAGGACATGACACAAGTAGCGGAACAGAAAGTGGAGACTTCGGGGCTGACGTGTGTGGGGGAGGGACGTGGATGAAGGGCGTGATATGCGTGGGCAAGATCAGTCGGAGCAGGCGTGATATGGTAGGCAAAATCAGTCGGAGCAGGCGTGGATGAAGGGCGTGATATGGTGGGTGTATTGAGCTGAGGGGCCACTGATGAAGGACGCGACATGGTGGGTGTATTGGGCAGAGGGGGTGGATGAAGGATGTGACATGGTGGGTGTATTGGGCAGAGGGGGTGGCTGAAGGGCGTGACATGGTGGGTGTATTGGGCAGAGGGGCCACTGATGAAGGGCGTGACATGGTGGGTGTATTGGGCAGAGGGGCCACTGATGAAGGGCGTGACATGGTGGGTGTATTGGGCAGGGGGTGGCTGAAGGGCGTGACATGGTGGGTGTATTGGGCAGAGGGGGTGGATGAAGGGCGTGACATGGTGGGTGTATTGGGCAGAGGGGGTGGATGAAGGGCGTGATCTGGTGGGTGTATTGGGCAGAGGGAGTGGCTGAAGGGCGTGACATGGTGGGTGTATTGAGCAGAGGGAGTGGCTGAAGGGCGTGACTGAAGGGCGTGACATGGTGGGTGTATTGAGCAGAGGGAGTGGCTGAAGGGCGTGACATGGTGGGTGTATTGAGCAGAGGGAGTGGCTGAAGGGCGTGACATGGTGGGTGTATTGAGCAGAGGGAGTGGCTGAAGGGCGTGACATGGTGGGTGTATTGAGCAGAGGGGGGTGGCTGAAGGGCGTGACATGGAGGGTGTATTGGGCAGAGGGGGTGGTGATAAGGGCGTGACATGGTGGGTGTATTGGGCAGAGGGGGTGGATGAAGGGCGTGACATGGTGGGTGTATTGGGCAGAGGGAGTGGCTGAAGGGGTGACATGGTGGGTGTATTGAGCAGAGGGAGTGGCTGAAGGGCGCGACATGGTGGGTGTATTGGGCAGAGGGGGGGATGAAGGGCGTGACATGGAGGGTGTATTGGGCAGAGGGGGTGGCTGAAGGGCGTGACATGGAGGGTGTATTGGGCAGAGGGGGTGGCTGAAGGGCGTGACATGGAGGGTGTATTGGGCAGAGGGGGTGGCTGAAGGGCGTGACATGGTGGGTGTATTGGGCAGAGGGGGCGCGGATGAAGGGCGTGACATGGTGGGTGTATTGGGCAGAGGGGGTGTGATGAAGGGCGTGACATGGAGGGTGTATTGGGCAGAGGGGGTGGATGAAGGGCGTGACATGGTGGGTGTATTGGGCAGAGGGGGCGCGGATGAAGGGCGTGACATGGTGGGTGTATTGGGCAGAGGGGGTGGATGAAGGGCGTGACATGGTGGGTGTATTGGGCAGAGGGGGTGGATGAAGGGCGTGACATGGTGGGTGTATTGGGCAGAGGGGGTGGATGAAGGGCGTGACATGGTGGGTGTATTGGGCAGAGGGGGCCGGATGAAGGGCGTGACATGGTGGGTGTATTGGGCAGAGGGGGTGGTGAAGGGCGTGATCTGGAGGGCGTATTGGGCAGAGGGAGTGGATGAAGGGCGTGACATGGTGGGTGTATTGGGCAGAGGTGGTGGATGAAGGGCGTGACATGGTGGGTGTATTGGGCAGAGGGGGTGGATGAAGGGCGTGACATGGAGGGTGTATTGGGCAGAGGGGGTGGCTGAAGGGCGTGACATGGTGGGTGTATTGGGCAGAGGGGGTGGATGAAGGATGTGACATGGTGGGTGTATTGGGCAGAGGGGGTGGATGAAGGGCGTGACATGGTGGGTGTATTGGGCAGAGGGGGTGGATGAAGGATGTGACATGGTGGGTGTATTGGGCAGAGGGGTGGATGAAGGATGTGACATGGTGGGTGTATTGGGCAGAGGGGGTGGATGAAGGGCGTGACATGGTGGGTGTATTGGGCAGAGGGGGTGGATGAAGGGCGTGATCTGGAGGCGTCTTTAGGCAGAGGGGGAGGGGGGTGAATGAAGGACGTGACATTGGTGTCTTGTTGGAGCATAGGGGACGGATGAAGGGCGTGACATTGGTGTCTTGTTGGAGCATAGGGGACGGATGAAGGGCGTGACATTGGTGTCTTATTGGAGCATAGGGGACGGATGAAGGACGTGACATTGGTGTCTTGTTGGAGCATAGGGAACGGATGAAGGACGTGACATTGGTGTCTTATCGGAGCATAGGGAACGGATGAAGGGCGTGACATTGGTGTCTTATTGGAGCATAGGGAACGGATGAAGGGCGTGACATTGGTGTCTTATCGGAGCATAGGGAACGGATGAAGGGAGTGACATTGGTGTCTTATCGGAGCATAGGGAACGGATGAAGGGCGTGACATTGGTGTCTTGTTGGAGCATAGGGAACGGATGAAGGGCGTGACATTGGTGTCTTTTGGAGCATAGGGGACGGATGAAGGGCGTGACATTGGTGTCTTATTGGAGCATAGGGGACGGATGAAGGGCGTGACATTGGTGTCTTATTGGAGCATAGGGGACGGATGAAGGGAGTGACATTGGTGTCTTATTGGAGCATAGGGGACGGATGAAGGGCGTGACGTGGGTGTCTTATTGAGCCAGAGAGGGCAGTTCAAGGGCGTGACGTGGATGTCTTACTGGGGCAGAGACGGTGGATGAAGGGCATGACATTGTGAGCGTACAGATTGGAGGGGTGCAGATGAATGGCATAATGTAGAGGGCAAATTGGGTCAAAGTTTGCGCTGATAAAGGGCATGACGTGGGTGTCTTATTGGGGCAAAGGGGGCGGATGAAGGGTGTGACATGGGTGTCTTACTGGAGCAGAGGGGACGGATGAAGGGCATGACGTGGGTGTCTTACTGGAGCAGAGGAGACGGATGAAGGGCGTGACATGGGTGTCTTACTGGAGCAGAGGGGACGGATGAAGGCCGTGACGTGGGTGTTACTGGAGCAGAGGGGGCGGACGAGGGACGTGAGGTGGGTGTCTTATTGGAGCATAGGGGGCGGATGAAGGGCGTGACGTGGGTGTCTTACTGGAGCAGAGGAGACGGATGAAGGGCGTGACGTGGGTGTTACTGGAGCAGAGGGGGCGGGCGAGGGACGTGAGGTGGGTGTCTTATTGGAGCAAGAAGGATGGATGAAGGGCGTGAGGTGAGTGTCTTATTGGGGCAGAGTGGGCGGATGAAGGCCGTGACGTGGATGTCTTACTGGTGCAGAGGGAACGGATGAAGGGCGTGACGTGGGTTTCTTATTGGAGTAGAGGGAACGCAGACGAAGGAAGTAAAATGGTGAGTATGTTGGGGCAGAGGGAAAGGGTAGAGGATGATGGGCGTGACGTGGGTGTCTTATTGAAGTAAAAGGGATGGATGAAGGGCGCGACATGGGTATCATATTGAGGCATAGGGAACGCAGATGAGTGACGTGACATGGTGGGCGTATTGGGGTAGAGGGGGCTTGGGTATAGGGAATGACGTGTGTGGGTGTATTTGGACAGAGTACGGATGAAGGGCGTGACATGGTGGGCATATTGAGCAGAGTGGACACACATGAAGGACGCAACTGGGTGTTTTATTGGGGCGGGTGGGGGGGGGTGGGTGGGTGTCCGTAGGTGGGTCAGAGGGGGGTGAGGAAGGGCATGACATGGTGAGCGTATTGGGCAGAGGGGGGCGCAGCTGAAGGGCGTGACGTGGGTGTCTTATTGGGGCAGAGAGGGCGTGACGTGGGTGTCTTATTGAGCCAGAGGGGACGATGGAAGGGCGTGACGTGGGTGTCTTATTGGGGCAGAGAGGGCGTGACGTGGGTGTCTTATTGGGGCAGAGAGGGCGTGACGTGGGTGTCTTATTGAGCCAGAGGGGACGATGGAAGGGCGTGATGTGGGTGTCTTATTGGGGCAGAGAGGGCGATGGAAGGGCGAGACGTGGGTGTCTTATGGAGCTAGAGAAGGCGATGGAAGGGCGAGACGTGGGTGTCTTATTGAGCCAGAGAGGGCGATGGAAGGGCGTGATGTGGGTGTCTTATTGAGCTAGAGAAGGCGATGGAAGGGCGTGATGTGGGTGTCTTATTGAGCTAGAGAAGGCGATGGAAGGGCGTGATGTGGGTGTCTTATTGAGCCAGAGAAGGCGATGGAAGGGCGTGATGTGGGTGTCTTATTGAGCTAGAGAAGGCGATGGAAGGGCGTGATGTGGGTGTCTTATTGAGCCAGAGAGGGCGATGGAAGGGCGTGACGTGGGTGTCTTATTGAGCTAGAGAAGGCGATGGAAGGGCGTGACGTGGGTGTCTTATTGAGCCAGAGAAGGCGATGGAAGGGCGTGACGTGGGTATCTTATTGAGCCAGAGAGGGCGATGGAAGGGCGTGACGTGGGTATCTTATTGAGCCAGAGAGGGCGATGGAAGGGCGTGACGTGGGTGTCTTATTGGGGCAGCAGAGACAATGGAAGGGCGTGACGTGGGTGTCTTATTGAGCCAGAGACAGCGATGGAAGGGCGTGACGTAGGTGTCTTATTGAGCCTGACAGGGCAATGGAAGGGCGTGACGTGGGTGTCTTATTGGGGCAGAGAGGGCGATGGAAGGGCGTGACGTGGGTGTCTTATAGGGGCAGAGAGGGCGATGTAAGGGCGTGACGTGGGTGTCTTATTGGGGCAGACAGGGCGATGGAAGGGCGTGACGTGGGTGTCTTATAGGGGCAGAGAGGGCGATGTAAGGGGCGTGACGTGGGTGTCTTATTGGGGCAGAGAGGGCGATGGAAGGGCGTGACGTGGGTGTCTTATTAGGGCAGAGAGGGCGATGGAAGGGCGTAACGTAGGTGTCTTATTGGGGCAGAGAGGGAGATGTAAGGGCGTGACGTGGGTGTCTTATTGGGGAAGAGAGGGCGATGGAAGGGCGTGACGTGGGTGTCGTATTGGGGCAGAGAGAGAGAGATGGAAGGGTGTGACGTGGGCGTCTTATTGGGGAAGAGGGGGCGGATGAAAGACGTGATACGGCTGGGCGTATTGGGGCATAGGGAACGTTGATTAAGGACGTGACATGGTGGGCGTGATGGGGTAAGGGGCGCGCGGATGAAGGAGTGACGTGGGTGGGTGTAAGCTGGGCGGAGGGTGCGGATGAAAGGCGTGACATCGTGGGCATCTTGTGCAGAGGGGGCATTGATGAGAGGCCTGACATGGTGGGTTTCTATCGCAGAGGAGGTGGGAGGGGGTGACGGATGAAAGGCGTGACATTGTAAACGTATTGGGCCAGAGGAGGCACGGATGAACGGCGTGACGTGGTTGTGTTGGGGCAGAGGGGGCGGATATTAATTGTGTGACGTGGGTGTCTTATTGGAGCAGAGGGAGAGGATGAAGGATGTGACGTGGTTGTGTTGCGGCTAAGAGGACTGGTGAAGGGCCTGACATGGGTATTTTACACTGGTAGAAGGGGTAGATGAAGGGCGTGACATGATGGGCGTATTGGGTCAGAAGGGGCACTGATAAAGAGCATGACGTGGGTGTCTTACTGGGGCAGAGAGGGCGGATGAAGGGTGTGACGTGGGTGTCTCATTGGGGCAGAGACATGGTCGGTATATTGTGAAGAGGGGGCGCGGATAAAGGGCGTGACATGGTGGGCATATTGGGCAGAGGGGGCGCGGATGAAGGGCGTCACATAGTAGACGTATTGGTGCAGAGGGGCACGGATGAAGGGGTGACGTGGGTGTCTTTTGGCGGCAGAAGGCGTAGATGAAAGGTGACATGGTGGGCGTATTGGGGCAGACGGGGCGCAGATGATAGGCGTGACATGGTGGGTGTATTGGGACAGTAGGGACGTGGTTGACGGGCGTGATACAGTGGTCGTACTGGGGCAGAGGGTCGCGGATGAAGGACGTAACGTGGGTATCTCACTGGGCAGTGTGGGCTGATGGAGAGCGTGACATGACGTTGATGAGTGTATTTAGGAAGACAGAGTGGATGAAGCGCATGACATGGTGGGCGTAGTGAGCAGAGGGGGTGTGATACACCGGGCGTACTGGGCAGGGTGGGGGTGAGGCGCAGATGAGGGGCGTGATGTGGTGGGCGTGTTGAGCAGAGAAGGCATGGATGAAGGGCATAACATGAAAGGTGTATTGGGCAGAGGGGGCGCGGATGAAGGGCGTGACGTGGGTGTCATATGGGCAGAGAGGGCAGATGAAGAGCATGAAGTGCTGGGCGTATTGGGCTGAGGGGGCGCGGATGAAGGGCGTGACGCGGGCATCTTATTTGATACAGAGGGACGAACGGCGTGACGTGGGTGTCATTGCGGCAGAGGGGACGGATGAAGTGCGTGACGTGGATGTCTTATTGGAGGAGAAGGGGATGAACGAAGACCGTGATAGGGAAGGGGATGGGGCCTATGGGGGCAGAGGAAATGCGGATGAAGGGTGTGACATAGTTGGGTGTATTTAGGTAGAGGTTGCGAATGAAGGGCATGACATGGTGGGCGTGTTGTGCGGATGGGGCGCACTTAAAGGGTGTGGCATGATGGGCGTATTGGGGCAGAGGGGGCTGGGATGAAGAGTGTGACGAAGGTGTCTTAGTTTAGCTCAAGCTGTTACTAGTTTGCATGACTGCAGACTTCGTGATACAACGTGGCAAATGTCGCTTTGAGAGACATCAGTAAGCGTGACACAAACGGCTTTAATCAACACTGATGGTTTGTGGACTGACCCTATTTTGACTGATCTTTTGCGTAGGTAGTCAGTTTGCCTGTCTGAGTAACGATCTGCTGCTAACAAAAAAATACTGCGGACG
>CM065731.1:38022123-38032123 GCA_033310375.1 Conus canariensis | reverse complement strand
TGTTATCAAAGAACAAAACCGTGTAAATTCTATGCGGATCTGTTGTGGGAATATGGGGGGGAAACGGATCTAGGATCCGTTCAGTCTTGTGGGTATCTCTACTAACTTGAGTTTCCTTCTTCTAGAGACGGTGTTCGAAAATCTACAAGGGAGGTAATCTGCCTATAAGCTTGCGTTCAGCGAGAGTGACCCCGCTTTTGTGATAAGGGACAGATGGCGCTGGTGGGCAAGTCCAAAGCAATTTTTGTTCCATCAGTCAGTTTAACACTTCAAATGAGAGAGAGGAGATGCCAAAACATGGGTGTGGCACGGTACGCCAGTGATATGCAGAAAGACGGTATACCAATCGTTATCCTGGAGTGTGCTTCAAACCAAATATTTGGCTCTCTAGATCTATTTGTGTGACTCATACTCTGAGGTAAGGTAGCTCACGTTGGAAAAAAAAAAGACAGAAAAGAAAGAAAAGAGAGAGAGATTCAGATTCAGATACTTTATTCATAATACGCCGTAGCCCCTAACGAAGGGGCGTGCGAACATAAAAAAAGAGCGAGAGAAAGAAAGAAATGGAACGACTGACTTTATTTTCCCCGATTTTTTGTTTTGTTCCCTCTGAAACAGGTCTGTTTATGTATGTGATCAAGGGCTGTCTGTTTTGTTTACTATTCGTGACTCTTCTGTCATCATGGGTGTAAACTGGAAAGGGTTTGGTTTGGTTTGTTTGCTTGTTTACTCTGTGTGTTAGTTTCAAATTTAACGTCTACCCGCTCTAGGTGATATTAGACGGGGGCAAAAAAAGACAAAAAAAGACACCACCCCATCTACCTAAAAACAAACAAAACAAATCCTAGTGATGAAACTAGAAAACTACAAATGGTTTTGATGTAAAAGAGAAGAGTGAGAGGTAGGGGACAGATGAAGATTGTCCTTTTGTATATTTCATGTAGATTTAGCAACGGCTATATGATTGACTCACTTAAAAGTAACCTCATTAGTATAAGATGATAAATGTAAAAGGGTATAAGTACTTACGTATTTGGACTCTGATAAAGAAAGAAAGATTTCATAGATTACTTGTGTGTGTGCGTGTGTGTGTGTGTAGTAAGTTGTGTCTTAATACTACTACTTTATGAGGAACAAAGGTGAGGATGTCTCCTTTTTGTTCTTCATTTGATTTTTTTTCCTATATATTTGGCAACTTCTTTGTGTAATCTCCCACCGCCACATAAAATGTGATGAAAAATCGGTTCGTGTATATCATCACCACTGGTAAATAAAACGTATTAAATAATGGTTCCGTTTTTTGTCTAAGTCACCCAGTTTCAAAGAAAGCGTCATAAACAACCTTTTTTTTCAATCTTCGTTTAATCTCCAAGCGGTAGCTAAAACGCAGTACGCCATAGCTTGGTTCAGTTTCAAAGAAAGCGTCATAAACAACCCTTTTTTCAAATCTTCGTTTAGTCTCCAAGTAGTAAATAAAACGCAATAAACCATAGTTTTGTTTCAGTGCGTACCCCCAACTCGGTGGCGTATAAAACGAAACAACGCCAGTGCGTTCTCACCGACCGATGGTCAGAACGACTTTCCGTGACCATCCCTTTGTCCGTCGCCCTCGGGGTTATGCCGTTCATTCTCTAGGACTTGCAGATAAGCAACGATCACGTCAGATAGAAAGAAAGAGAGGGGGCTATCAATAGCCATTGTGTCTGCTTTGTTCACACGCCTGTAGAGCTCTGCCGGTAGAGGACTGACCTGGCTCTGGCGCTAAGCTGCGGTACTTCAAGTTGTGATTTCTTCCTCTGAGAGGAATAGGTCATATTTCTGATTCTGTTATTGCCTTCCTTGCCCGAAGAACATCATCATGCTTCTCCAGCTGTGTGTTATTAGCTTTGCTGTGTTAGCATCAGGTAAGTGTCCAGGGCTGGGACCAGTCGCCATCTGTAGCAGACTAAGTTGGATGCTGATTGATTCTGTGACTGGTGGTGAAGAGAATGTTTGTTCGGCAGATTGTTAGGTGTCTTATTCTTACTAGCTGTCCATTTCATTAAGGGATGTGCGCGCCCATATGTGCGCGCGCACGACACGCACACAACACACACACACACACACACACCACCCACACACCCACAGCATCACCACAACACACACACACACACACACACACACACACACACACACACACACACACACACACACACACACCACACACACACACACACACACACACCACACTCACACACGGAGAGAAGGGGGAGTTGGCCAAGGTGGGAGAGAGACAGACAGACAGACGCAGAGAGAGACAGAGACGGACGCAGAGAGACAGAAAGACAGAGACAGACAAGAGAGAGAGACAGGGAGAATGAGAGACAGACAAAGAGAGAGACGGAGAGAGAGGGGGCCGTCACATTCGGAAAAAAATATTCCATTCAGAAAACGGGATAACATCCACATAAAGCAACAAACAAACAAAATTACATGACATGATAGCATCACTATTTCATATTTTCAAGGGCGGGTGACTGACATCTGAAAGACTATGACTATGCAGGTCCATAACGTAAATTTGGTTTTCATACTGCACTCAAAGCATACTCTGCGGTGACCATCGACGACTGTCCGCCCAACCTGCCCAGAGACAAACGGCTCCGAGCTCACGGCAACAGCTGCTACCTCTTCGTTCTGGACCACGAGAGGGAGTTCGACACAGCCGAGAGAGAGTGCGAGGCCAGGCGCGGCCATCTTGTCATCATCCGGGACCTGGCCACCCAGCACTTCCTGTACCAAACCCTGCGGCACGACTTCCACTTCGGCGGGGTGGCGTGGATCGGGTTGTCCGATGCGCGGTCGGAGGACCACTTTGTATGGGTGGATGGTTAGTGGCTTCATCTCTGTCTCTCTCTGTGTCTGTCTCTTTCTCTGTCTGTCTGTCTGTTCTGTCTCTCTCTCTCTCTCTCTCTCTCTCTCTCTCTCTCTCTCTCTCTCTCTCTCTCTCTCTCTCCCACTTTGTATGGGTGGATGGTTAGTGGCTTCATCTCTGTCTGTCTGTCTCTCTCTCTCTCTCTCTCTCTCTCTCTCTCTCTCTCTCTCTCTCTCTCTCTCTCTCTCTTTTATTTGTTGATTGATGGATAGACATTTACATGACCAAGTTTCGCTTTGGGATATCAGATTTAGCAGTTCATTATTTTCGTCACAGAGACCATACCTTCCCAGTCGCCATGTAAGAAACTGAAGAAGATGAAATTGCACTTTGTTTAGCGCTGTCCTGTTTTGTTTAATATCTTAACAGAGTAGAACTGATAGAAGAAGGTCTACACCGAAGCCCTAATGCTTTCAGATTGAGCCTTTTGATGTCATCGCACTGGTATAGTGTCGTCAGAAGTTTATCAGTATACTAATGCAAGGCTTATAAGATGAGAGAGTAAGCAATATCGTGATACTTTTTTTGTTTGTTTGACTGGTTATGTTAATTGTAATGTGGATTAGTTGTTTATAATGCACACACCATTCATTAAGGTGCGCTGGCTTTCTATGAATAAACAATTGTCATTGTTTCTCTCTCTCTCTCTCTCTCTCTCTCTCTCTCTCTCCTCTTCTCTCTCTCTGTGGTGTGTCTCTCTCTCTCTCTCTCTCTCTCTCTCTCTCTCTCTCTGTTGGATGCTTCTTGCTACTATCATTTTCTGTAATTACAGTTGTGATGCATACATTTGTGCTCCCCGCATGAGAGAGGCTATTTGCCTGTGATGATTAAATGTGTGAGCTTTCTCTCTCTCTCTCTCTCTCTCTCTCTCTCTCTCTCTCTCTCTCTCTCTCTCTCTCTCTCTTTTCTCTCCAGCGCACATCTAGGAACATCGTCTTATCAAACAGGGTTTCACCGTTACAATCTTTAAAATAATGCCAGGTGTCCATTATAAATCATGAAACAGCTGTGAAGTTGATTTAGTTTGCTTGACCATCAAGTACAATCTCATATGGAGTTACATTTTAGGTCCTTTTTGGTGCTCCCAAATTTTTGTCCAAATATCTGAAAGAACGACGAACCTTGCGACAAATACTATCGAGTAAAAATGTGCGTATGGATATGAGGTACGTAGCAACAACCTGGTGTGGAAAGCAAGGGCTACATGATATGAGCTTTGCTGTATTTTCTTTTGGCTGCAACGGATGATGAAGACTTGTATTACTTCGCCGACATAGTTTGCAATGGACTGATTGATTTATACGGCCATGATGGTCGTAGCATGTTCGAGACGGGCAACTGGTTTACACGGTAATATGCAGAATTGTAGAAGGTACATAAGTTATGTGTGGCATTCTGACATCCCTTGGTCAAAGTAGGCAGACACTTTGTGTGTGTGTGTGTGTGTGTGGTGTGTGTGTGTGGTGTGTATGTGATGGTGTGCGTGCGAGTATGTGTGTGTGTTTGTATGTGTGTGAGTTTGTGTGTCTGTGAGCGCGCGCTCGCGCGCGCGCGTATATGTGCTTGTGTGTGTGTGTTGTGTGTGGGGGGTTTGTTTGTGTGTTGGTGCGCGCGCGCGTGTGTAATTGTGTGTGTGTGTGGCGCGCGCTCACGTGCTTTATATACCCTCGTGTGCTGAAGCATTATTGTATTGTAACTCTATGGTTCAGCAACGCTCTCAAACACCAAGCTAAAGCCCCCCTCCACTGTCCGTCGGTTCCCTACAGGCAGTGTAGCAAGGTTCACGTACTGGGCGTCGGACCAGCCTGGCCTTTTCGGCTCCCTGGAAGACTGCGTTGCCATGGATATCGGTGACGGGGGCAGGTGGCACGACTATCAGTGTGACGATGTGCTCTTTTTTCATAATCGACAGACCTTCATCTGCGAATACCGTGAGTATCAGAATGGTGGGGATGAGAAAGGGTAAGAGAGACAGAGACGGAGAAGGTGTGTGTTCGTGTGTGTGTGTGTGTGTGCGCGCGCGCGCGCGTGTGTGTGTCTGTGTGTGTGTGTCTGTGAATGTGTCTGAGTGTGTGTGTGTGTTCGAGTTTGTGTGTGTTCGAGTTTGTGTGTGTTCGAGTTTGTGTGTGGGGTGTGTGTGTGTGCGGGCGCGCGCGCGCGTGTGCTTGCGTGCGTTTGTGTGTGTGTGTGTGTGTTCAGGTGTATGTGTGTGTGTGTGTGTGTGCGCGCGCTCGCGCGTTTGAGTGTGTGTGTGTGAATGTATGTGTGTGCGCGCGCGCGTGTGTTTGAGTGTGGTGTGTATGTGGTGTGTGTGTGTGTGTACTCGCGCGCGCGGTTATCTCTGTGCTTTTGTCTCTCTGGCACCTAATGTGTAGATGCCAGAGTAGTGCCTGACACCATTCCAGTGATCCGTTGCTGACAAGCTAGCTGTGCAGAATCCTCCGATATATAAAACCACGATTGTATACTCTCCCCTCTCTCTCTCTCTCTCTCTCTCTCTCTCTCTCTCTTGTTTTTGGCGCTGATGATTATTCGTATAATCGACCAATAGATGTTTATCTCTTGATTTGATATACCCTCTGTATGTGTGCATCTATCTGTATGTCTGTCTGTCTGTGTCTGTGTGTGTGTTCACATCTTTTGTAAAATACACAACTCGTGTTCGTGTTGGTATTCTCTCTGTCTCTGTCTCTCTCTGTCTCTCTCTCTCTCTCTCTCTCTCTCTCTCTCTCTCTCTCTCTCTCTCTTCATGTTTTCGGCACAGATGCTTATTCGTATTATTGACCAATAGATGTTTATCTCATGATTTAATATACTCCCTGTATGTGTGCATGACCGTTTGTGTGTCTGCCAATCTGTCTGTATGTCTGTCGCTCTGTCTTTCTGTGTGTCTGTTTACAGCTATTGTGAAACATGCAACTTCGACGTCAACCATGCCAACCACCACCCCCACCTCCACCACCTTGTTGCCAACTACACCACAGATGACGACGACGACTTTGAAGACAGTGACTACAAAACCCACCACCACCACCTCCACCACTACCATAACACCCACCACTACCACAACACCCACCACCACCACCACCACAGCACCGCCCACGACCACCACCCCGGTACCCACCACCACTACCACTACGCCTGTTCCTACCACGCCTCCACCTAAGCAGACGACACCTCAGTCTACAAGGGGAACAACTCCTGCCCAGACCAAGCCTGACCCCACCACCGTCCCTACCACTACTCCGGATGAGGCGGGTGAGACTGGGTTGAGATGAAACCTTATCATTATTCGCAGCAGCAGAGCATTGTCAGTGACTTATTTAGTATTCTTATATTATCATCATCATCATCATCATCATCATCATTATTTCATTACTACTATCATTATTATCATCATCGTTATTGCGGTCGGCTGGGCTATAAGCAACATTACCTTACCTTACCTGTCATTATTATTATTATTATCGTTACTATTGTTGTCATTATTATTACTATTATTATTATCATTATCTCTCGTTCTGTTTCCTCCCGCTCATATCCATTCTGATGCTGAAAAAGGGCATGCACATCGGTTCTCAACGGATTCATGATAGATGTGACGTCAGATTCTTTTCAACGGTCTATCGCCCGTTAGTGACGGCGATTCCTGTTAGGGACATCACAATCACACCACCACCACCCCCCCACCCCCACCCCCCGCACCCCTTCCCCCCGTCCCCTCCTTTGCAAGGCGTCACTACGTCCGTTTAATGACAGTCCCCGTAAAGGTGCCAACACTGGCATCTTCAACGCCAACTCACGATGGGTATAGAGAGATTTTTTTTTCGCGTACGCAGGCTGGTATTCCTGTGGACACTCCCAGTATAGATAGGCATTAATTAATCCCATCTACCCAACAAAGGAAGTGGAGTTTTGTGTGTATGACCGTTTTTTTTTTGTTTTTGTTTTTTATCCCGCCATTAAGGCAGCCATACTTCCAACATCGGGAAAGGTGCATGCTATGTGTAATGTGTCATCCATACCAACGGCCAAACTGGCCTTCTCTTCCGAAAGTTGGGTATGGGATTTTACGTGTGTGCAAGATGTTATGCGTGCGTTCACACACGGAACCTCCGTTTATAGTCTCATTCGAAGGACTGTTTGGGAAATGGAGTCAGAACCAATGTTAACTCCGAGGGAAAAATACCCCTGTACCGAAACGGCCCGGCGGAGATTCGAACCCGCAACCCCAAGATTACGAGTCCGGCGCTCTACCACTAGGCTATTCCGGTATAGAGAGATGTGGAGAGGACTTCCAAACTTAGGCCGCCATGACAGCAGGGCTTGAAGGGCCAGAAATCTGGGCCTTGAATTACTACATGCATATTGCTGGTGGTGTTGATGTTGATATTGCTGTTCAGGTTTTGTGTCCTTCATGGTGACTGTAACTGCTTTACATTCATCTGACTGTAAGGCTACCTCAAGGTTGATACTAACAAAAAAAAAGGCAAATGAATGCGTAAAAGACTCATCTGTATCGCAAATGTGTGCACAAAGATGGTAGTTTTAAGAGAAGGAAACAGTTAGCTTTAGCATAGAAGTAGAAAGAAAACAAAAAGGTTAAAAGCATTTAAAGTAAGTCTACAAAAAGAAATTACGGAAACTTAGAAGACCTCAAAGAAGCCCAAAAGAACTGAACAAAACGATAGCGAGAAGAGGATGACAAGTTTGTTCTCATGGAAGAGAGCTTTTATGTGTCTTCCGAAACAATACACGAGTCTCTCTTCTCTCTCTCTCTCTCCTCTCTTCTCTCTCTCTCTCTCCTTCTCTCTCTCTCTCTCTCTCGTTTCAGGATCAAGACAGTATGTGTTCTCTCTCTGTCTCTGTCTGTCTGTGTCTCTATGCCTGCTGTCTGTCTGCCTCTCTCCCTCTCTCTCTCTCTCTCTCTCTCTCTCTCTCTCTCTCTCTCTCTCTCTCATCATGTACCAATTCGGTCTGTTTCAGCCTGCCCTCCTTTTGAGTGTTCAATGGATTGCGGTCTAAGCGGCTACAAAGTGGACGACAACAACTGCCTGATGTGCCAGTGTGAAGCGTAGAGCATCACAGACTCTCTGCCGATAATCTTGATGCTAACGACACCTCACATGATAGTAGTAAAACACCAATTCCAATGACACATTTATGATCGCAATAATAACAATGATAATGATTCTAATTACAATGAGTGTAAAGTATAGTTGATAACAGCATCACTGATCATAAGAACAACAGTAACCATTATCATCCTCATCCTCATCATCATTATCATCATCATCATGTTTATATCAATAATAATGAGAACAACCTTTGATAATTATCATCATTATAACCATGATGATTGCACCCAGTGATAACTGTGAGAACGATAATGATAACGATGTATGGTGGTGATGTATGATAACAAGAAGAAGAAGAAGCAATGATAATGATAATGTTATGACATTACAAACAAGAGAGCTATTCATGTAACGACATTAATTCAGAATCAGTTCGGGAGTATTGACACGGTTACATCATGTATACCTACAAAACGCAGGCACGCTCCGGCACACCCCACCTCTCCCCCACCCCACCCCCACCTCACCACCACACGCATACACGAGCACGCACACAAAGTGGGGACACACAAACACATGGGCGCTCACATACTTTTGATGCAAGCACGTCCCCAAGTGAGAGAGAGAGAGAGAGAGAGGACCTTTGCACATATGACATACGTTAATACATAGGAAAGAAAAAAGAGGGAAATGAAACTAAGAAACATCCACACGCTTAAAAACAATAACACAGATTGATAACTATCAGAGAAAGAAAGATGGGCGTATGAAATGCAAACACAAATTGATAAATACCAAGGAAAGGAATGGAGGGAAAGTAAAGGAAGCGGTCTACAAACAGGACAACTGTTGATAAATATAAAAGAAGGAAGAAGAGGAAATCAAGCTTTAAAAAAACTTTAAAAACTCAACACTATTGATAAATGCCAAAGAAAGAAAGAGTAAGAGGAAAATTACTTCAAAAACCTTTATAAACACAACATACGTTGATAAATATGAAAGAAAGGAGTAGGGAACTCACAAGAAAAATGTGTAAACATAACATACGTTGATGAATAATAAAGCAAAAACGTGGAATTAAACTTAAAAAAAACCCACTCACAGACAAAATAGAATGTATCAGTTAACTAGAAAGGCGTTAGGCAGAGCGAGGCCTCTGTCAACGTCGAACCGATCCTGGATCCGTTCCTTGCTCCCGATCCGCCTGACTTATCTGCACCAAATGTGCTTGATTCTTCCTTGTTCTCCAATGTTCATAAAGTTTTGTTGAATTCGGTCCTTAGTCGGTACGTAATCCTGCCGACACATGCACAAACTGACTGACAGAAGTGTGTGGAAATGTTAACTAAACAAAATCCACATTGACAGATATTACAGAGAGAGAAAAAAAAGTGAAGAATTGAAAGTAACACACTGGACGAACACAACATCCATTGATAAATATCAAAGGAAAATATTGACAGAAATTAATCCTAAAAGGATTAATAACCCCCCCCCCAAAAAAAAAAAGATGAAATAAAGATCACAAAAAATAAAGGGAAAGCAGATTTTTCAAGTGAACTTAAATAAAGAAATACATAGATAAACGTCGAGACAGAAAAGTAATACTCATAACAAGCAAACAAGACGGCATAACTTGACAAAGAAATGAAGCAACAATGATGACATGAATAACTACAAAGGCCCTTGAAAAGCGCAGACCTCGGCCGCATTTGAACAGATCCTGGATTTACCCTTCGATCGGGATCCGCCATGCAGATCGCGCACCTAGGTTGCATGACTTTGTCCTTGACCCACACTCCATCTTTTTACCGAGTTTCGTTTAAACGAATTCACCGGGTTTTTAAAGCTGAAATGGATCCCATCAGCCCCGTTGAGTCAGATCCGTGGTACAGATCCACAGCGAGATTTAAAGATCCGTTCTCTTAGGCCACAGTCGTCGTGCTATCAAGTTTTATAAAAATTTGGGCGGTAGTTTTTTTTGTGTACATACAGACAACAACCCAAC
>CM065731.1:38004623-38017123 GCA_033310375.1 Conus canariensis | reverse complement strand
TTGCTGTTCTTGCTGCTGGAAGGGTTGCTATTCCTGCTGCTGCTGCTATTGGTGAAGTTGTTGTCGGGGTCTGCCGTTGTGGACGAGATGTCGACTCTTCTGTCTGCATGGGTTCTGAAGACGCTGCCCACGGAAGGAACCGTTGAGGTGAAACGGCTGATGAGGGAACCCACTGTCCGATTGCTCCGCCGGACAAAAATATGACGATCGCCACCAATGTCCATAGTGCGAGATAAAGAACCTGTGGCCCTGGGAAACATTCTGTTTGGGTCTGTTCTCATCCTGGAACCACCATGTGCAGGTCTGCCGGCAGAAGAGAGTCCAGACTCTTCAACAGATCCAGGAGATCCGTCGATGGTGCCAGACTTCAGATCCTCCTCGCTGCTGTTCCCACGGTGATTGCCAGACTCGTCGTCCACCATGTCGTCCCTCTCACCAACGGTCGGACTCTCTGTAGTCTGAAGGTCAGTGGGTGGCTGTCGTTGTGGGTGGCGGTGGTGGTGGTGGTGGCGGACAATGGTGGCCGCAGAGCGAGAGATGTTGAATACTTGCAGGATGAAGGTGTAGAAGTTGTCGGCCACATCGTACTGCCCGGACCCTGAAAAATAGCTTTGCATTAAGTCACAAACGCCATTCACTGGCAACACTTTGTTCTCAAGCTTTTTTATAACCAATCCACCACCACCCAGCCCCCACCCACGACACACGCACATGCCACACACACACACGTGCCGCACATACGCCGATATGCACGCACGTACGCCACACACACATAACTCGCACGCACGCGCGCACACATTAACACACACGGACGCACACATGCACGCACGTGCGCACAACACACACACACACACACACACACACACACACACACACATGTGCATGCATACACGTAAAAAGCCGAATTATCAATTTTTTAAACTCTCTCTCTCTCTCTCTCTCTCTCTCTCTCTCTCTCTCTCCCACCCACACCACTTACACACACACACACACACACACACACACACACACACACAGAAGAGAGTTAGGTGCCCTAAACAAAAAATATAATTGTGTACACTAAACAAATAATACTCTTGTGTAGTATAGACAAAAGAAAAATACTTGTGGACTCCAGAGAAATGATCTAGATTGGTACCATATACAAACGATATAATTGTGTATTTAAGATAAACGAATACAATTGTGTATTCTAGACAAACAATACAATTCTGTACCGTAATTCATATAATAGTGTACCCCACACAAACTTTACAATCGTTCACCCTTGACACACAATATCAGTGTCTACCTTAGACAAAAAATGCAATCGTGTACTATAGACAGAACACAATTTGTGTACCCTTGACAAACGATGCCATTGCGTACCCTAGGCAAAAGATAAAATTGTGTATCCTAGACAAACGATACAATTTTGTGCTTTCGAGAAACGAGACAACTGTACACTAGACAAGTCAATTGTGCAACCTAAACAAACAATACCTTTGTGTGCCCTAGACAAAAGATAAACTTGCGTACCCAAGACAAACAATACAATTTTGTACTTGGGGGGAAAAACGGTCAAAAACATACACTATACAAACCATGCAATTGTGCACCGTGGACAAATAATACGATTGCGTACCATAGACAGATAACACAATTGTGCGCCCTAGACAAACAAAACAATTTTGAACCACAGACAAATAATATAATTTTGCATTCTAGACAACGATACAATTATGCATTCTCATCAAACAATACAATTGTGTGCTCTATAAAAACGAAAAATGGTATACTCGAGACAAATAATACAATTTTGACCCCCAGACAAATGCAATGTGTACGCTAGACAAACAAAAATGTATACTTTAGACAAAGATAGCAATTCTATCGCTAGTCAAACAAACGATGTAGCCTTACAATTGTCTATCGCAGTCAAACGGAAACGAGTGGTCTCCCTTTGCCA
Source organism: Conus canariensis (assembly GCA_033310375.1). Taxonomy (NCBI): domain Eukaryota; kingdom Metazoa; phylum Mollusca; class Gastropoda; order Neogastropoda; family Conidae; genus Conus; species Conus canariensis. Next base: position 38,015,175 of record CM065731.1, on the reverse strand, counting down.
ACGAGGGAAGCGATGAATACAAATGCTGGCACTGTCATCCATTTCTCAGCATGTTCTCGCCTGTTTTAGTACTGTACTGTTCTGTTTGCTGCTCTTCTTCCCGTTCATTCAGAAACGCCAGCAGAATGTTTTCGTGGAACCAGATCAAGTGCCTCGCATCTTGTTAGGCAATTCTCCTTAAACTCCGAGATTTACGAGACTTCTGACATTTTTTTTGCTATAAGAAGGGGGGGGGGGGGGTGACTATGTGACTCGATTACCTTCTATCCTGAGGAAGATACTGCTTAATCAACTTAATTGTTTTTACCAATGATTGCTTTTGTACAGACGTACGCTTATGTGAATTTGAATGCAGAGTACTGTACGGATATCATGTACACAGGCTGAGCCTGTTTGTTTTCTTGCTGTTTATAATCTTTGAGTTAGTTCAGTACATAAGTATCGCTTGTTTGCATATGTTTTATGTTATTAACTTTTGAAAAAAACAATAAGGAAGAAAATGTAAAAAATCTTTTCAATTGTTTGCTTATTCTATATTCTACGGCGTGGAAAACAAAAAAGCAAATTATTGGACATTACGCTGTGTGTTCCGTTTTCTGCGAAGGGACGGTACCTCAGCTTCATGGCAAATGTTTTAACTCAGTGTGGTGGACGTATACATAGAATTGCACGGTAACTGTACGCCACATGAAGGAGCGCCTTGTCGTGGCTAGCTGGGTTAATCGCTGTTCTGACACTGGTACAGGTCTGGCAATTCATTGTTCAGATGATAAAGCAAACGTACGTACATACCTCTTATCTCTATGCCTATACATAATACCTCTTATCTCAGTGCCTATGTATACATACCTCTTATCTTAATGCCTATACATACATACTTCTTCTCTCTATGCCTATACATACATACCTCTTCTCTCTATGCCTGTACATACATACCTCTTACCTCTAGGCCTGTACATACATACCTCTTACCTCTAGGCCTGTACATACATACCTCTTATTTATGGGTCTATGTCACTCCACGGGCGACTAGATAGTGAAAATTGTCCACACTGTCCGAACAGGACATCAGCTGCCCGTTCTACGCACTTATTGACCGTGTGGCTCATTTCATGAATTCCTTGTCACATGTACACGACTTTCATTAATTTCAACTTGTTTTTACGGTTTTTGTTTTGTTTGTTAGCTTGCTTGAATGCTTGTTTTGTATCAAACTTGGACTGAGAAATTAAGAAAAATGCGCTGTCAGCACAGCATGTCCTGTCAGCCTTCAAGATGTCAATAGTTAAAGCTATAGTATCGCTAATTGTTTCGTCGTTGTTTTATGGAGCCATCGATTATTGTTTTGTTTTGTTTTGTTTTTAAGGATATAGCCATTTTTTTCTGTGCGTGTTAACAAGCTCTTAGGAGACCCTGTACGGTTGGTCGGCTATAATGTCAAAAGACTTCAGGATACCTAATTTCATTGTTCACGCAATGTCCAGACGGGCAGAGACACTGGGGTCTTCTTACTGGCCTGATATCTAACTGTGCATTTGATTTCAATGACATATCTAAAATCTCATAGCCCGGTATAATGACAGATACATTTACCGGTACATCTAATTATTATTAATTTATATATTATATATGAACAATACGTCGTCAACACCGCCCACGGAGTTCATTTTTTTTATTCCAAGCTTTCGCCTCTCAAAAGGCTTATATGGCATAGCATTGTCCAGGTAAAAGCCCTCACAAATAACTGGTATCTAACTGTTTATGAAAGCCCGGGTACATGCCATTGTCCAGCTGAGACCCAGGTATACAATAAAAAAAATACCCAATACCTAGATATCAAAATAAAGCCCGGGTATACACCTGATTCTCATTGTCCAGCTAACTTCCAAGAATGTACCTGATGTAATGTTATCCATGTAAAGTCCAGGTACGTACCTGTTATCTCATTATCCAGCGAGTGAGTGAGTCCTTTAATTTAGAGTCTGTTCACACTTGGTGATATTAGACTAAAAAAAAAAAAAAAAGGGGGGGGGGGGCAAAGGGAAGGGGAGCGTTTATTTTAAAAAAATCTATTAATTTGATGCATGGGAAGCACTTTTGCTGTTTGCACAATTTCTGGTTTGTGGGTTATTGTTCTGATAGAATCGCGTACAGTCACATCCGCGTTCGATTCTTTATACAATGAAGTTAATATTGAACAATGAAAAAGAATATGGTCCACTGATCATCACGTCGTCATCAGTTCATTATCCAGATAAAGCTAAGATACATACCCGATATCTCATTGTGCAGGTGGTCAGAGTCTTTCACGTAGATGGTGTGATGGTGGACCACAATCCAGGCCCTGTCGACATCACATCACAGAGAAGATTGTCAATGATAACGGTGACCACAATGACGTTTGTGGAGATAATTTCGAAGTGAGGTGACTGCACGGGGAAAATTAAAACAAACTTACATGAAAAATTATTAATATTCCGCCGGACGAAGGGGACAAACAAATACAAGACAAAACATGACGCGTTTCGACCTCTTTGGTCTTCTTCAGGCAAGAGAAACAACATTCAGGACAATGAGAACGAAGAACGAACGTCCATGTTGCGCCCAATTTGAGAAGATAAGTGACTGGTCGTTCTTAGGTTTCATTGTCCTGAATGTTGTTTGTCTTGCCTGAAGAAGCCTAAGAGGTCGAAACGTCTCGTGTTTTGTCTTGTAATTTTTATGTCCGGTAGAATTTTTTTTTTCCAATTTGTTTGTGAAGATGATAATGCTGTTGATAACATAGTGGCAATAACTTGCGATGGTGGCTGGAGATGGTGATGATGATGATTATGATGACATCGCATTTGTCGCTGTCAAATGTCATGCATTGAAGGGACATAACAAATTCATTTCCGGAGCCTCGTTTGGAACTTCGTAAGATATTTAACCCGAGTAAGATATGCAGGTATGAACCATTGAGGAGAGGGAATTGGGGGTGGAGGGAGGGATAGAACATAAGAGCTTCATGATTGACATCTCAAGGGCATACAAGTCAGCCGAGCAGAAGGAATCGACCGCTCTGCTTATCTTCTTTTTTTTGCCGCGAAGTTGTAAAAATTACACAAATTAAAAAAAAAAACCGAAGACATGACCGTGCTATAGATATGCATGAAAAGGGCCCTAGGAGAGAAACACACTGCCGAAGGAACAGCTCATTTCTACTCTAGACAGTGTGAACACTCTTACTACCTACTGTTCAACTTGCGAAAGGAAAACTAGCATGAATGAACAGAAGCAGAGTGTAGGAATTCTGGAACAAAGACGGCTGAATGGGTCACCAGGGTAGGAAAACAGTGGACAACGGGAATAAAGTGTAGGAATTCTGGAACAAAGACAACTGAATGGGTCACCAGGGAGGAAAACAATGGACAACAGAAACAAAGTGTAGGAATTCTGGAACAAAGACAACTGAATGGGTCACCAGGGCAGGAAAACAATGGACAACAGAAACAAAATGTAGGAATTCTGGAACAAAGACAGCTGAATGAGTCACGGGGTCAGGAAAACAGTGGACAACAGAAACAAAGTGTAGGAATTCTGGAACAAAGACAGCGGAATGAGGTCACGGGGTCAGGAAAACAGTGGACAACAGAAACAAAGTGTAGGAATTCTGAACAAAGACAGCGGAATGAGTCACGGGGTCAGGAAAACAGTGGACAACAGAAACAAAGTGTAGGAATTCTGGAACAAAGACAGCGGAATGGGTCACGAGGGCAGGAAAACAGTGGACAACAGAAACAAAGTGTAGGAATTCTGGAACAAAGACAGCGGAATGGGTCACGGGTCAGGAAAACAGTGGACAACAGAAACAAAGTGTAGGAATTCTGGAACAAAGACAGCGGAATGGGTCACGAGGGCAGGAAAACAGTGGACAACAGAAACAAAGTGTAGGAATTCTGGAACAAAGACAGCGGAATGAGTCACGAGGGCAGGAAAACAGTGGACAACAGAAACAAAGTGTAGGAATTCTGGAACAAAGACAGCGGAATGAGTCACGAGGGCAGGAAAACAGTGGACAACAGAAACAAAGTGTAGGAATTCTGGAACAAAGACAGCGGAATGAGTCACGAGGGCAGGAAAACAGTGGACAACAGAAACAAAGTGTAGGAATTCTGGAACAAAGACAGCGGAATGGGTCACGAGGGCAGGAAAACAGTGGACAACAGAAACAAAGTGTAGGAATTCTGGAACAAAGACAGCGGAATGGGTCACGAGGGCAGGAAAACAGTGGACAACAGAAACAAAGTGTAGGAATTCTTGAACAAAGACAGCGGAATGGGTCACGGGGTCAGGAAAACAGTGGACAACAGAAACAAAGTGTAGGAATTCTTGAACAAAGACAGCGGAATGGGTCACGGGGTCAGGAAAACAGTGGACAACAGAAACAAAGTGTAGGAATTCTTGAACAAAGACAGCGGAATGGGTCACGGGGTCAGGAAAACAGTGGACAACAGAACAAAGTGTAGGAATTCTGGAACAAAGACAGCGGAATGAGTCACGAGGGCAGGAAAACAGTGGACAACAGAAACAAAGTGTAGGAATTCTTGAACAAAGACAGCGGAATGGGTCACGGGGTCAGGAAAACAGTGGACAACAGAAACAAAGTGTAGGAATTCTGGAACAAAGACAGCGGAATGGGTCACGGGGTCAGGAAAACAGTGGACAACAGAAACAAAGTGTAGGAATTCTGGAACAAAGACAGCGGAATGGGTCACGGGGTCAGGAAAACAGTGGACAACAGAAACAAAGTGTAGGAATTCTGGAACAAAGACAGCGGAATGGGTCACCAGGGCAGGAAAACAGTGGACAACAGAAACAAAGTGTAGGAATTCTTGAACAAAGACAGCGGAATGGGTCACGGGGTCAGGAAAACAGTGGACAACAGAAACAAAGTGTAGGAATTCTGGAACAAAGACAGCGGAATGGGTCACGAGGGCAGGAAAACAGTGGACAACAGAAACAAAGTGTAGGAATTCTGGAACAAAGACAGCGGAATGGGTCACGGGGTCAGGAAAACAGTGGACAACAGTGAAGAAAAAAGGCAAAGTAAAAAAAAAAAAAAAGTGGAAACAAAAAAGCGGAAAACACACAGCTGCATGTCATTTTCAGGGTGGATCGATATTTAAAAAAAAAAAAAACCAAATAAGACATAACACTGTTTTAACAACCTCGTCCTCTCTCCGTCCCTCTCTTTTCTCCTTTTTTCCTTTTGATCATGAAGATCATACTTTTAAGTGAAGATATTAAGTCACCATAAACATCCAGGGTAAGTTAAATGTGACTGAATGACAATGGGCGTAAAATTTAGGGGTCCCCTAGGCTCAGATTCTGCTGGCTATCTGACTAGGTCTTCACTTACCGGAACTGAACTCGGCCGTAGTTTTTTGAGTCAGGGTTCCAAGTCAGCGTCACAGAACGCCGATTGTTGCTGGCACGGGCGTGAAAGGCCGTGTCTCCTTCCATGAGGGGGTCACAGGAAGCGATGAGGGCGTCGGACTGTTCCGAGAAACTCCCCACGATCGTCTCGTTGTCTGTCATGGCGACCAGGGCAAAGCCCCGGATGTTGTTGTTCATGACGCTCCTTGGGTTGGCTGTGACGGAGACTGGGGACCACAAAAATGTGTATTTAGTTGATCATGAAGAAGAAGAAGTTGATGATGATGATGATTGTTGTTGTTATTGTTGCTTTTCTGCAGCTGCGGCTGCTACTGCTTCTTCTTCTTCTTCTTCTCTATTGTTGCTGCTGCTGCTACTGGTCTTGGTAATCTTCTGCACCTGAACCCTCATTATCAAGCAGATGTAGCCAAAGAGTTGATATGCTTCACTGTATAAGAAAAAGCGTATCTTCTGCTTGAGTTACGTCTCTTGTTTCACACGTGTTAAAACATATCGCTTCCCAGAGAGAGACACAGAGAGAGAGAGAGAGAGAGAGAGAGAGAGAGCAGGCAGTGCCAACAATCGTTCTGACTCTCGCTACAAGACACCTTGGAAAGATATGTCGTTTTCCAGATTCAGTCGAGGTATTTGCTTCATGATTTTAAGTTTTTTAAGTTCTCAGTTGGGTCACTGTAAGATGGCAGAGTTGCATAGTGGTAAGGAGGACAGAGTTGCATAGTGGTAAGGACTGAGTTGATCGTTGTAAGGACAGAGTCGGTCGTTGTAAGGACAGATTTGGGTCGTTGTAAGGACAGAGTTGGGTTGTTGTAAGGACAGAGTTGGGTCGTTGTAAGGACAGAGTTGGGTCATCGTCAGGACAGAGTTGGGTCGTTGTAAGGAGGACAGAGTTGGGTTGTTGTAAGGACAGAGTCGGGTCGTTATAAGGACAGAGTTGGGTCGTTATAAGGACAGAGTTGGGTCGTTGTAAGGAGAACAGTGTTGGGTCATCGTCAGGATGGAGTTGGGTCGTTGTAAGGAGGACAGAGTCGGGTCGTTGTAAGGACAGAGTTAGGTTGTTGTAAGGAGGACAGAGTTGGGTCGTTGTAAGGAGGACAGTGTTAGGTCATTGTAAGGAGGACAGAGTTGGGTCGTTGTAAGGAGGACAGTGTTAGGTCATTGTAAGGAGGACAGAGTTGGGTTGTTGTAAGGAAAACAGAGTTTGGTCATCGTAAGGGCAGAGTTTGTTCGCCATTAGGACAGAGTTAGATCGTTGTAAGGACAGAGTTGGGTCGTTGTAAAAAGGACAGAGCTGGGTCATTGTAAGGAGGATAGAGGTGGGTCGCTGTAAGGAGGACAGAGGTGGGTCGTTGTAAGGAGGACAGAGCTGGGTCATTGTAAGGAGGATAGAGGTGGGTCGCTGTACGGAGGACAGAGGTGGGTCATTGTAAGGAGGACAGAGGTGGGTCGTTGTAAGGACAGAGGTGGGTCATTGTAAGGAGGACAGAGGTGGGTCGTTGTAAGGAGGACAGAGGTGGGTCATTGTAAGGAGGATAGAGGTGGGTCGCTGTAAGGAGGACAGAGGTGGGTCATTGTAAGGAGGATAGAGGTGGGTCGCTGTAAGGAGGACAGAGGTGGGTCGTTGTAAGGAGGACAGAGGTGGGTCATTGTAAGGAGGATAGAGGTGGGTCGCTGTAAGGAGGACAGAGGTGGGTCGCTGTAAGGAGGACAGAGGTGGGTCATTGTAAGGACAGAGGTGGGTCGCTGTAAGGAGGACAGAGGTGGGTCGTTGTAAGGAGGACAGAGGTGGGTCGCTGTAAGGACAGAGGTGGGTCGCTGTAAGGATGACAGAGGTGGGTCGCTGTAAGGATGACAGAGGTGGGTCGCTGTAAGGAGGACAGAGGTGGGTCGCTGTAAGGAGGACAGAGGTGGGTCGCTGTAAGGAGGACAGAGGTGGGTCGCTATAAGGAGGACAGAGTGGGTCATTGTAAGGGGGACAGAGGTGGGTCATTGTAAGGAGGACAGAGGTGGGTCATTGTAAGGACAGAGTGGGTCATTGTAAGGGGGACAGAGGTGGGTCATTGTAAGGACAGAGGTGGGTCATTGTAAGGGGGACAGAGGTGGGTCATTGTAAGGGGACAGAGGTGGGTCACCGTAAGGGGGACAGAGGTGGGTCATTGTAAGGGGGACAGAGGTGGGTCATTGTAAGGGGGACAGAGTGGGTCATTGTAAGGACAGAGTGGGTCATTGTAAGGGGGACAGAGGTGGGTCATTGTAAGGACAGAGTGGGTCATTGTAAGGGGGACAGAGTGGGTCGTTGTAAGGGGGACAGGTGTGGGTCATTGTAAGGGGGACAGAGGTGGGTCATTGTAAGGGGGACAGAGGTGGGTCACTGTAAGGGGGACAGAGGTGGGTCATTGTAAGGGGGACAGAGGTGGGTCATTGTAAGGGGGACAGGTGGGTCATTGTAAGGACGACAGAGTGGGTCATTGTAAGGACGACAGAGTGGGTCATTGTAAGGACAGAGGTGGGTCACCGTAAGGGGGACAGAGGTGGGTCATTGTAAGGAGGACAGAGGTGGGTCACCGTAAGGGGGACAGAGGTGGGTCATTGTAAGGGGGACAGAGGTGGGTCACCGTAAGGGGGACAGAGGTGGGTCATTGTAAGGGGGACAGGTGTGGGTCATTGTAAGGAGGACAGAGGTGGGTCATTGTAAGGGGGACAGAGGTGGGTCATTGTAAGGAGGACAGAGGTGGGTCACCGTAAGGGGGACAGAGGTGGGTCATTGTAAGGGGGACAGAAGTGGGTCATTGTAAGGGGGACAGAGATGGGTCATTGTAAGGGGGACCGAGTGGGTCATTGTAAGGGGGACAGAGGTGGGCCTTTATAAGGAGGACAGAGGTGGGTCGTTTTAAGGAGGACAGAATGAGTCAACATAAGGAGAAGAATTAAAGTCGTTGTAAGGAAATAACTGAAGTGCAAAGCGGCTGGTAATAGTTGTACTTTGTGACTTCAGTCATCATTTAAAAAGGAAACACATCCACCCTCATTCGGCCTCCCGTAATTGGCTTGACTGTGTAATCAACATGACTTGAAGCACACACCTTGAATGCTCTGGCTGAAATAGCTGCTGGCATTGGCTCGAATGGTGAACAAGTTCCTGACGTCACTTTGTGGCGCGCATAATCCACCGCATCTTATGACGTCAGCATGAACAGGAAAGCGCTGACTTGCTCGTCGGTTGCAATACAACCTGAAATTGGCCTGTGAATAGACGTCACTCGAGAGTGTGATGTCATTGCATTGTGTGCGTGTGCTGGTCTGTCCATATGATGACTGATTGAGAGTGTCTATTATGACGAGTGATTGAGACTCTCTCTCTCTCTCTCTCTCTCTCTCTTCTCTCTCTCTCTCTCTCTCTCTCTCTCTCTCTCTCTCTCTCTCTCTCTCTCTCTCCTTCCTGTCTCATCTCTCTCTCCCGTCTCTCTCTCTCTCTCTCTCTCTCTCTCTCTCTCTCTCTCTCTCTCCTCTCTGAGAGAGAGCACCTGACAGTCCTCAAAAATCTTGTTTCGTTGCATTTCCGTGACACATTAATTAACATTTTTGCCGTTTTAAAATGTTAACGTTACTTTTACCATCCATGAAAAGCTTCACATGAAATTTACTCCACACACTCGAATACACGTTCACATAAATTTTGCCCACCGTTTGATCGTCCACATCAATTTTGACTTCTGCAAGCACGCGCACATTAATTTATGCCCTATACCAAAACATTCACATTAATTTTGTTTCCACTGACTGAAACAGAGGCTGTAATGTTACACAAAGCAACTCGAAATACATAGATACAAAAGCAAAAGCACAAGCTGCAAGTGACACTTATTTTGATACACTATGCAGAACAGACAAATTTGTCCTCTTCAGGTATAACAAACAATAGACGTAATAAAAGAAATGCGGAACATACTCCCCAAATCACAGGGTTTGCTCATGCTGTCTGTAGTCTGGGAGTATTGTTTCGTGTGTGTGTGTGTGTGTGTGTGTGTGTGTGTGTGTGTGTGTGTGTGTGTGTGTTTTAATTGTTATGTTTCTCGTTTGTTGTGTTTGAAGCAGACATATTTGTCGAAAGTTGACTTGTCTGTTCCGAATCGTGTCTTGAAATAAACGTTTCTTTTTAATCGGTCTGTGTATGCGTGTGTATATGTATTTTGTCTTGCTTTTGTTCCTAGTGGTTTTGTGTGCAATAGTACCTGACCATTCTTTTTACCGTTTATGTTTATCTCTTTGTGTGAGTGTGTGTGTGTGTGTGTGTGTGTGTGTGTGTGTGATCATTCTTTTGAACATGAAAGCCACTACAAATTGCATTCTGATTTGCCAAACTGGACTCCTAGTTTCTTTTGTCCCGTCTTCCAATCGAGGGAGGATGGACACTTACCTGTATTTGTGATCCTTGACCAAACCCACCAACAGGGGGAGGCAAATGGAACAGCATCGCTATCACCACCAAAGGAGGGAGGAGAACAGAATGCCAGTGGCTGTGTCTGTGCCCCTTCGCTTTCATGCCTGTGGTGTGTACGCTGTTGGTCATTGCCGTTCTGAAATACACGGAGAGAGAAAAATAGGGCATCGATCCTTTTGTCATCACATGTCATCGCTCTTCCCATGTCTGCCCCTCATCCAACTGCAGGCTCCCCTCCCCCTCCTGATCTACTTCCTTCCAACCTCCCCAAAAGAAAACAAGCAGGTGGCAGTCACCAGCCATCGACTCCAGATCAACTTCACTTTCTGCACTATCTGATGTATCATTGTCACCAGCCATCAACTCCAGATCAACTTCATTTTCCACACTATCTGATGTATCACTGTCACCAGCCATCGACTCCAGATCAACTTCACTTTCCACACTATCTGACGTATCATTGTCACCAGCCACCAACTCCAGATCAACTTCACTTTCTGCACTATCTGATGTATCATTGTCACCAGCCATCAACCTCATATCAACTTCACTTTCTGCACTATCTGATGTATCATTGTCACCAGCCATCAACCTCATATCAACTTCACTTTCTGCACTATCTGATGTATCATTGTCACCAGCCATCAACCTCAAATCAACTTCACTTTCTGCACT
>CM065731.1:37989623-37994623 GCA_033310375.1 Conus canariensis | reverse complement strand
TTATGTATTTTTTTGTTGTTGTTGTTGCAAAGAAACAGAAACCACACTTTGGATCATAAACATTGGCAAATAATAAAACGCGCGCGCGCACACACACACTCATACCACACACACACACACACACACACACACACACACACACACACACACACACACACACACACACATACATACATACATACATGCATACATACGTACATAGGTACGTACATACATACACACATATATACATACATACATAGAGAGAGAGAGAGAGAGAGAGAGAAGAGAGAGAGAGAGAGAGAGAGAGAGAGAGAGACAGACAGACAGACAGAAAGAGAGAGAGAGAGAAAGAGTCCTCTTCCTCTTCCTTCTACCCCTTCACCATTCTCCGGACAGTCAGTATCCATGCTGGTCATGAGTTATCTTTATCGTTATCATTATCTTTATCATTATCATTTTTCTTATCATTACTATCATCATCATCATCATCGTCGTCATTTCACTAAAAACCCAGAAAAGGTCGACTCTCTCCCAGCGTCCAGATAACCCGGGTCACTGTAATAACTCGTCGTCACCACGTCTCCCTTCTGCAGGGTCACCAGGCCACTTCCGGTCACGTGACCGTCATGGTGGTCGTTGTCGGCCTCTATCACATTACGCCCGTTCACCGTGATGAGAAGCGCCCGGAAATCCGTGGAGCAGTCAGCGTGCAGGATGAAGAAGTACTGGCCGGCCACTGGGGCGGTGAAGGCGCTGGTGGCGGTGCTGTAGCCTCCTCCGGCGTTGGTCAGCAGTCCTCGAAAGGGGGCCGCGGATCCTTTGGCCGCTTGGACTCGAGGTTCGTCCGAGATGTAGGCGCCGAAAGCGACGGCTGGGGTGTGGGCGGCTGCGGGAAGAGAGAGAGAGAGAGAGAGAGAGAGAGAGAGAGAGAGAGAGAGAGAGAGAGAGAGAGAGAGAGAGAGATTCAGATTCAGATAATTTATTCAATAAGGCCAAAGCCCCATATGAACGAGGGGCGGTAACAATGTTTAACCTATATCATAATGCAATTTCAGGCAGAATTCATAGTCCATTACAAGCATGTTATCCACCACAACCACGAGAGAAGAGTTTGCCTTAACTGAAAGGCTTTATGCAAATACAATGCTAATTTACGTACTGTTCTTTCATCTTTCGATGACATAAGTAGACAAAATCGAAATAAACATGGATTCCTATAGAATTTTGCTGGAATATATTTCACACGAAGATCAGTCAGAACAGAACATGTTAGAACAAAATGAAGCTCGTCCTCCTTAGACTCCCTACACAATGGACACACTAACTCATTACCATATATAGTTTTAAAGCGATACAAATATGCCTTAATTTCAGATATGCCAAATCTAAATTTAGTGAAAAGAAACCGCAAATAAATATCCAAAGCAAATGAAAGATATGTCTTCACCAGATGACCAGAGGTAAAACTTCTATACATTTTAAATCTTGCACTTGATTTTATATGACTCTCCCAGTCCTGCCATCTGCAATCAATTAATCTCTGGCGTAGAGTTTGCACAAATAAATTTTCTTGTCCAACACCTTGGCACTCCCACACATAACCAAAACCAAATTCATAAAGAAATAATCGAATGTTTGATACCCAGTCGTTTTTCCCTTTTGAGTCCAAGTCGTATAACATGGTGTAAGATTTCCTTGGTAGTCGATCAATGTTCATTTTTAATCATTTGAACCAGTAACGAATGCACCTAATTGCCGCGTTTATGTACAGTGGGTACCTGTTTGTTTCTCCATACACTAAATCATTTGGAGTTCTTATATGCACTCCCAAAAACTTTTTAAGGCCAAATAAGTGGACTGACTCGCAATGCATTCTGATTTTTCTGTCCAGTCCCAACAGCTCTGATCCATATAATGCAATCGGTTGTATGTAAACATGGAAAATCTTGACAAAAAGTTCTAAAGAGTTGTTATTCAAAAGGTATAGCTTTTTCAAAATATATAACAAACGATTCTTTGCTCTTCCAGAAAGATCTCTGCAAGCGGCTACAAAGCTTAAACGAGTTGAGAAAAAGATTCCAAGATATGTGTAAACATTAAGTACTGGCATGGCAATATCATTGTATACACATCTTTCCCTGGCTGACAAGTGACCCCCTTTCCTAAAAACTATTACATTACTTTTATCCATGTTTACCTTCAATTGCAGCTGGTCGGCTGAAGTCATCAAACTATTTAGTTGTGTTTGCAAACCAATAACCGTTTCAGATAGTAAAACTATATCGTCAGCAAACAATAAGATAAACAGTTCCATGTAATCTACAGTAAACCTAGCACCATGTCTTCCGTTATTTATTACTTCTAGTGCTAGCTCGTTTATAAATAAAGAGAACAAAATAGGGCTGCAGACGTCACCTTGTTTTACCCTCTAGTACAATTTATATAATCTGTGAGTTTTGCACCACATCGAATTCTTGTTTTGACAACATTATACATACTTCTAACACATTTAAAGAGTCTTCCCGTAATTCCGTTTTTGAATAGGACAGGCCACAATAAATCTCTGTTGATTGAATCAAACGCCTTTTCAAAGTCAATAAATGCTACATACAATTTTCGATTGAGGGAAAACTGTTTCTGGATTAGAGCCATAAGAGTAAACACATGATCAATAGTTGAATATCCATGTTTAAAACCTGCTTGATATTCACCAGTTATATTATTTTCCTCCACATACTCTTGTAGTCTTTGATTGACAATGGCGCTGAATACTTTACTACTTATATCTGACAGAGAGACACCTCTATAATTATTGGTATTATTTACATTACCCTTCTTATAAAGCGGAAGAGTCACAGACTCACACCAGCTTTCAGGAAAAATACCCCTTTCAAATAATGCATTAAAGAATTTCACAAAAAAAATCAACATTTTCACAAGGAGTTTTCAAAAACTCTCCGATCATTCCATCAGGTCCAGCAGCTTTTCGTTTTTTAACTTTTCTAAGCGCTAACAGAACTTCTTCACGAGAAATGGGGCGATTCATAGATTCATTATCAACTTCCGGAAAGTCATCTCTACCACTACATGATAAACCTTTATCCAACAAAACTTTAAAGTGCTGAAACCACTTATCTAAAGGTATGTTATTTTTTGGTCGTTTCTTTTTCAACGAAATATTGGACATACACGTCCAAAATTCTTTTTGGTTATTAATTGAAGCCAATAACGTGTCTAGTGTATTCCTATTAAATTGTTTTTTCTTCATTTCTAAAAGCTTTTTGTATTCGCTTCTAGCCTTTGTATATCTATTACTGTCTTCTTTAAGTTTATCTCCCCTGACATCATTTCCGACAACAAAATGATATTGCTTTGATGATCTACGAAATGTTCTTAGTAATCTGCGCAGTTGAGTTCTATTGTTTTTGCAGTCCTCAGCAAACCAACCCTGCTTACGACTGTCCAAATCTGGCTTCATAGTTTTCTTCATGCATGCAGCACACTCTTGAATACATTTATTAAACATGTCCAGTGCATCATTGATGTTCACGTCAGTAAGTTCAAGGGCAGCTTGTAATTTATCGTGGACTTCTTTCTCTCATAAATTCCTGTAAAATATACTACTATATTCGTCACACCACACAAATTTTTGAATTACATGCACACCATCGCTATCTTCAGTTTTATATACATTATCATGGCAAAAAGCAATGCAGTATTCAATGGGAAAATGATCAGATTCGAATCGTTCAGCAACAATCAATTCAGACACCTCATATAATAAGTCGTAAAGATTATTGGACATAATAAAATAATCATTCACACTGCTTCCGTTTTCACATGTATATGTATAACAACCTTGCTGGTCGCCATTACATAATCCATTTAATATAATCAGATCCAATGCAGTGCATATATTTAACAAAGATTTACCGTAGCTGTTAACACATTCATCTTGAGAATGCCGGTCACAAATAACCGAATGACTTTTAAATAGAACATTGTCATTGTCATAAACAGGGCGAAATGGAGAAATATTCGAGATTCTGCTGTTCAGATCACCGCATAAAATGATATAAACCTCTTCCATCTGTATCAACAAGTCTGTCAAGCAGTCTTCAAGCATGATTATTCCACTATCATAATTAAAGTGTGAATAGAAAGGAGACCCCTCCGGTGGAACATAAGCACATACATAAAGTACATCATCCAGACATCCAAACAACCGTTTATCAATGACAAACGCACATATATTTTCATAGTTGATATCTAAATTACACACGAAAGGAGCAAATTCATCCCTTATAAGACATACAATTCCACCCAATCTCCTCCCTTGTTTGGTAAACTTTACAGCAGGTTTACAATATACCTGAAATCCAGGAAATAAATCAGGGTCACAGTTATCTTCAAAAGTCTCAAGAAGACAAATAAAATCAAAAGATGTAATGTATGAAAAGAAATCATGAATATAAACTTAGAGCGCAAGCCATTCACATTCCATGACAAGAACTTAAGAGAAAACGATTTTATACCAGCATCAAAACGCAAAGCTTTATTTACAGAAGTGGAGACATCGTCTTTCATATTACCACAAGATAGATTTCCATATTCTCCCTCCCCACAAGTTATTGGAACGCTAGGATTGTCACATGCAAACAAGGGACGACTGTCGGTTTCAAACCCAACCGGACCAACGGGTTCTAAATCTCCACGTGCCACATGTGTGGTCGTCGACGGGCTGTCTGAATCAGCTTTGGGACATTCCGGTGTAGGTGCTTTATTTGTACCCGTCTCAAATTCAATCCCAGAAACATTCATTTGAATATCGGGCCGGCCGTTTTCCTATTTTATTTCTCTAAGTGAATCATGCACATCAAGCCCATACTTTTTACCATTAATAAATAGATGATCATACACCATGCGGACCTCTTTGCCCTCAGCCTTAGCTTTTTTCAGGTGTGGGCCCAATTTACGTCTGATGTCACGTACGCCTCGAGAGAAGTCCTCCCCAACAA
>CM065731.1:37982123-37984623 GCA_033310375.1 Conus canariensis | reverse complement strand
TCATTTCAATGTGGAGCTTTTGCAGACACAAGAACTCACTCTTTGCTGTTTAAACTGGATGTGGCTGAAAGAAACAAATAAAAAGAAAGTCTTTCACCAACTGTCTTCAGAAGTTAAGGTGATGAGTCTTCTGCAAACCTTTTCACAGAGACGTGGTCAGAAGATAAGGTGACGACAGTCTCCTACAAACCTTTTTACAGAGACGTGGCCAGAAGATGAGGTGATGACAGTCTTCTGCAAACCTTTTCACAGAAACGTGGTGTGAAGCGTTAGATAAAAGAAGGTAAAAGTGTAAATGGTTTTGAAAGGAAAGACTGATTTTATAAAATTTGGATGGTACAGCTGTTCTAGACTTATTTTGGGTTTTGCTTGTATATCTTTCCAAGACAATACAAACGGCCTTAATCTGCATTACAGTGC
Source organism: Conus canariensis (assembly GCA_033310375.1). Taxonomy (NCBI): domain Eukaryota; kingdom Metazoa; phylum Mollusca; class Gastropoda; order Neogastropoda; family Conidae; genus Conus; species Conus canariensis. The sequence continues at coordinate 37,984,203 of CM065731.1, read as the reverse complement.
TGATCTGCACTGCTTTGTAGATATTTAGGACTATTTGTGTCTTATGTATTCTGTGAATAATATTACAAGCAACTATGACGTACTTTTTTGCCTAAGTTCTTTATACATTTCTATTTGCTTTCGTGTTGTTTGCTGTCACATCCATCCTTTTGTTTCAAGACCTGTTGGCAAGAACATTACAATTTTAAAGTGTAATCATCTCTCTCTCTCTCTCCTCTCTCTCTCTCTCTCTCTCTTCTCTCTCTCTCTCTCTCTCTCTCTCTCAAATGAAAGTTTTTCGGTGTTTCAATACAAACGCCAAATGATTTAGTTTATGGGGAGACCAGTAGGTATCCAATTTGTTTACTTTCTGTAGTAAGGTGCATTCGTTACAGGCTATAAATAAGTCACATGGAACCTAATAGACTACCTGACCACATAATGCATATAAAATGTTAGTACAACTAGATACTAGGGGTAAAAGTAACTGGGCCTCTGAAGTGAGGTCAAAACTGTACGAATTTGGTTTTGGCTTTGTCTGGGAGAATCAAGGTGTAGATGGCATAAATGGTTTTATTCGTATGTTCCGGTAAAGGTTAATTAAGTGTAACTGGCAGAGGTGGAATTCTCATAGCGAGGACAGTCGCCGATTTGATGTTTACATAGTGTTAAATCCTGAACACTGTATTCCAAATTACTTATCAATGCAAATTAACAGACATATTAGATATATTGTCACTAAACTTACATTTGGTGTATGGGATATCTGAGCGCATTCTAACCGTTATCGGCCTTTTAATGATTGTAATTTTACAGGATCCGGATAAATACGTTGCTGGAACCTTCCTAGGTTATAGTTGCAACGGAAAGAGAGAGTAGCCCGTATTCTTGGTTCTTTGCTAAAGCCCTCTTCAGGAAAATAGAAATATATTAAAATTTTGGTGTATTTACATTTTAAAACGTTCAGACCCAATGAAACTAATGCCCCAAAGGCCGTCCCCGAGTTCAGCTCGATGGGACCCTGTTGCGGCGCTGCAACCGCCTATCCTATTCTAAGTGCAAGGGTGGCAGCATGGTGTTGCTGCTGATTGCTGCAGAGAACGCTGCCACAGAGCCTGCATGGAGGACTTGCTCGTTCAGTTCATTCCAGTTACATGTCCGCTCTGTCATGAAGATGATGAAAATAAAGTCCATTTTGTTCTGTCTTGTCCTGTACTACAAGTTGTTAGACAGCAATTAATCCCACTTAAGCATCTAAGAAAAGTTTAAACAAATCTTAAATAAATGTTAGCGAACCGCCAAGAGAAACGTAGACAAACGAGTCACAAGACAAAACGTGGAACCGCTAACATTTATTTAAGATTTGTTTAGATTTCCGCCTGCAGTCGTCTCACTTTGCAACTAGATCTAAGAAAAGTTTGTTTCTTCAAACTCATTATGTTAATGGCATCATCGAATGAAAACTCTAGCAAACAGTTCGCTTTGTATTTGTATAAAGCTTTCAGAATGCGAAATGATGTGTTAAGATAACAAATGTTAAATTGAGTCTGCATTGATGAACTGAGCGATTTGTCATTTATTTACCCCCTTCTAAGGGGCTATGGCCTTTACGAATAAACACCTGCATTTGCATATGCATCTGCATCTCTCTCTCTCTCTCTCTCTCTCTCTCTCTCTCTCTCTCTCTCTCTCTCTCTCTCCTCTCTCTGAGAACCAATAGGACCCTACAATGTTCCAGTTTTGCCAGAATTTATTTGAGTGCCAGGTTTATCGTGTACGACAAGCTGATGTCCGTTGTGGTAATGGGATTGACCGTTGGTGATCTGAGATGGCAGTAACCTGTTTATCATCAATCTTATGTCGAGTGACTGTGAAACAAAATTCAGCATCAGTCCACGTACGTTAGAAGCCCAACAGAAGGAATTTTAGTATCAGACAGCCATGCAATAAAAAAGTTTTTTGTTTGTCAATGTTGGAAATTGTGTAAACTTTTTATCATGAAACACTATGCAAATGCAAGCGCATGGTAGGAATAGGATGGGGAATCAGGTCGAGGGAAGGGGGGGGGGGGGGCATGGTTTCTAAAACACCTTTCTTCTCC
>CM065731.1:37972123-37977123 GCA_033310375.1 Conus canariensis | reverse complement strand
GTATCTTACACAATGCAACACGAACAATATACTGTTAACACCACTGACAATGAACGTAATGGGAAACATGTATCTTACACAATGCAACACGAACAATATACTGTTAACACCACTGACAATGAACGTAATGGGAAACATGTATCTTACACAATGCAACACGAACAATATACTGTTAACACCACTGACAATGAACGTAATGGGAAACATGTATCTTACACAATGCAACACGAACAATGTACTGTTAACACCACTGACAATGAACGTAATGGCAAACAGGTGAACGCAGGGTAAAACGAGTGAGGTAAGGGGAAGAAATGGGGCGGAGGGGGTGGGCTGGGGGTGAAGGGAGAGGGTAGCGTTCGGCAATCATATGTAGCATGTATCAAAAGGGACATTAACTCGAAAAAGGAAGAAACACACACACACCACACACACACACACACACACACACACACACACACACACACACACACACTACACACACACACACACGGGAAGGAGGAAAGAGTGAGGGGGAGTGACAGGGAACGGTAGGCTGCTGAAGAATTAGTGGTTAAGATGTATATTTGCAGAAATGATGAATTTCTAAGTCGTATGCTAAATGCTGATTCTGAGTGCCCTGCACACATTCTGAACTTGTCGTCAGGTCTTGTAGGAATTGTACCCCCACACTCCTCTTCTTCCCTGGGCTTTCCTCCTGCTGTTGTGTGTCTTTATTATTTGTGAGTCTGCTAGGCAGTTTCCCTTTCTTCTTAAATGGTGTTTCCATGAACGCAATGGTATCTTTTCTGCGATCATACTGAGCGTTGGTATCAGGCCAATTCAGTACTAAACGCCGTGTTTGTAGCTTGAGGTAACACGGTTGTACACACCCACTGGTTGATCGACTCACATGTTTAACCATTGAACAAGACACAAAGCAAACGAACATCACGAGCTATGAGAGTAAATAAGTCATATACTATCACTGAGGTCATACATTCATTCTCACAAACATACATTTGTATTCGCTTCTCAGAGCAACGATCTCATTCTGTTGAGCTTCCACTGCGCTTTCAGAGTTTGAAGATCCCTGGACAGTTGATTCACCACAACAGCCAACGGAACATCGTCATCACTGCGGGTGAGAATATGACACTGAGCTGGCACCATGAGAGCTAATGCCGCACAGAGCAGAGCCAGTGCCACAATGCAGCTTGACATTCTGGTCTTGTACAACTGGAGAATGTGTCTCAGTGGAACAGTCTAGATTTAAACTGGCCTCGGGTCTCAGTGGAACAGTCTAGATTTAAACTGGCCTCGGAGTCTGGCGCTCTCTTTTTAAAGCCTACCTTATCAGACAAAAACAGAAAAGGTTCTGAACTACAGTGGCAAAAAACAAAAACAAACAACCAACAACAAAAACACCTTTATCTCCACAAGAACAAAGCATTGATGTTAACCTGACATACATGTGTCGTCAATCCGTGTACAGAGATCGAAAAGTGTGTCACGAATAAGCAAGGAGGGAGTGTAACTACGCTAGCTGGTTTGAGCCGGGTTGAGGATTCACGATTTCGTCACGTTTGACCCTCTGTTCTAGGATGCGGTGAATGTGTGTGTGTGTGTGTGGCCGCGCGCGCGCACGTGTGTGTGTGTTGTGTGTGTGTGTGTGTGTGTGTGTGGTGTGTGTGTGTGTGTGTGTGTGTGTGTGTGTTCTTTCGTCCAGCCTTGACCGAACTTTCACACTATGTTTATTTGATATTTTTTTGTGTACGTTTGCCTCTTGTAAGTAATATCAAACACACAGAACTCATATTTCCCCTATCATTCACCCCTCCGTTGCGCGCGCGCGCGCGCACACACCACACACACACACACACAAAACACCACACACCACACACACACACACCACACACACAAAACACCACACACACACACACAGAAAGTAAAATCATGAATTGATAGTATTTTATTCATGTCTCGGGTTAACTTTTTTTTAAAACTAAATCAGAAGGAAAACATCCAGAATAGTGACAACAAATAACAAAGACGTGTTTCATTATTTCATACAAACCAAGCTTAAGCACTACTAAATCTGACCATAGGTTATAATTTTTTTTTAACACACAAATGATCTGAATAAACGAACACAACACCCGAAACGTGTTACTGCTAACTTAGGCTGCAAGTCTGTTGGTTTTTGACTTATGTACTTCCAATTTGCTTCATAATTTTGCTTTGAGTTTCCACGAGCTCATAAGACATATCATGTTTGACAGACACAGTGTCTGGACATGAAGAATACAAATGGAAAAGGACGACTGTTTTTCAACGAGAAAAACAAACAAAAACAAACAAACAAACAAACAAAAAAGGTTGGGGCAGGGGCCGACCATTCAACGAACAGGTTAGAAGAAACCCTGTTTTCAAATAAAATGCATTTCACAGACAACAGTTGGACGTATAATAATCCACACTTCAATTTCAACGGAGTTTAGTCAAGTGAGGGAGGCTACATCGAATAACCCCTAGGCTAACAACAAACCGCCCCGTGTTGAGAGATTTTTCAATGACACTTTCCCATTCGGCATTGAGTCGGAAGTCGGAAGCTGCGCCATTGTGGTTCCACAGGAAGTTGTCGGTGTCATAGCGACTTTTGACCTCCAGTAGCATGCTGTATTTGCTGGAGTAGAGGGCGCTCTTCCAGTCCTCCAGATCTTCCTGAGCGTACCGAGGGTCGACCCCCATGCCGAAAGACTGCACATCATCGTCATCATCATCATCATCGTCGTTGTCGTCATTATCATCTTCATCATCATCATCATCCTCATCATCATCGCCATCATCATCATCATCATCATCATCATCATCATCAGCCTCATCGTCATCTTCGTCTTCTTATCATCGCCATCGTCGTTATTTCCACCAACGTCGTCATTATACTTGTCATCATCGTGGCTGTAATTCTATTCCTCGTCCACATCGTCACCGTCTTCGTCATAATTTTCGTTTTCATAGTGATTATTATCACCGTCATAATCGTCTCCGTCGTCGTCAGTTTCATCGTTTGTCGTCATGATCATAATCTTCGATGTCGTCTTCATCATCATCATTATCATCGTCATAATCCATCCTCGTCGTCGTCATCGTCTTTTCGTTATTATTACAAAATCATGCAGGTCCAATTGAAAATAATGAAAGACGCTTTTGTGAGGGAATACACAATCGTAGATGCATAATTCACGCGCACGCGCGCACCACGCACACACACACACACAACACACACACACAAGAAGTCAGAGAGACCTGCGCGGGTGCACAGAACCTCGACGAAGGCAAATAGCGGGAAAGCCAAACGACAAACGTACCCTGAGGCGAGTTTCATAAACCGAGGTGCCCTGCTTTTTCTTGCGGCTACAGATTGGAGAGGGGCGAGCAGAGTAAAGAAACGGGGGCAAGACAACAATTCAAATGATGAACAATGTGACTACTTCTTCAAGTTCTTCTCGCTGTTAAAGTGTGTGTGTGTGTGTGTGTGTGTGTGTGTGTGTTAATCGTTTTGTGGACCAGTCAGAGAAAGACGCTACTTTTCGTGCACCAATCAAAGCAGGTTACGGCTGTCGACCATATTCACTTGTATGCGAGAGAGCCCCAGGACAGCCTAGCCAAAAATGTCACCTTTCCCTAGCCTTTGCTCGATACTAGGGTGTGAAATGAAGCGATTACACTCGCCATGCAGCGAGAATCGTCTCCACCTTGCCTGCCTGTGTGTGTTGTTGTTGTTTTGAGGGGGGAGGGGTTTTTTGTTATTGGAAGAAGTGAATCGTCTCCAAGACAATAATGATCACCTTCAGGTTCATGGCGGCGTCGAAGGCGTGGGTCAGGTAGTAGCTCTCTTTCAGCATGCTGTCTCTCCACGTCAGGCCACACGTCACGGAGAAGGTTGCGTCACGGAACTCCGGGCTGATGGCGTCAGTCATGCTGGCCTTGCTGGCGATTTGCGCTGAAGAACAACGTCATCACACACATCGTCATTGAAACAATGACGTCAAAAGAATGGAGCGAGCTGAAGATAGGAGAGAGTAGAGGAGAGAGAAGAGTGAGAGAGAGAGAGAGAGAGAGATTTGGTGGTGGTTGTGGCAAGGAGGTGGAGGGGGGAGGGGGAGAGTAGGATGAGCGTGCTAATGTAAGGGAGGAGAGAAGGTGGGTTTTGTTGTTGTATTATCTTTTCATTTATGGTTTTGTTGGAGGGGGGGGGGGGGGAGGTTCTAAAGACGGGAGGGAGGGCGTTTGAGAAGTATTTTTCTTCGAAAACGAAGGGAGGGTAAAAAATGTGAACAACTGTATACACTTGTTCTTCATGCTCAGTGCTCCGGCAATGCTCAGTGCTCCGGCAGTGCTCTCTGCCAGCAATGAATAATTTATTTACAAATATATAAGGAAGGAATGGAACCGGGGGCATTGTAGACCAATCACTCCATCGCTTAGAGAGCAACAACAACGATGAAAAAAAAATCCTAGATCCACGGACCGTGTCTGGCACGGAATGGTTATTTTGCTTCTTCTTCTTCTTCTTCTTCTTCATCTGCTTCTGCTTCTTCTTCTTCTTCTTCTTCCTTCTGCTTCTACTTCTACTCTTCTTCTTCTTCTCTTCTTCTTCTTCTTCTTCTTCTTCTTCTTCTTCTTCTTCTTCGTACAGTCAGACAGGAAGCCCAGTGGCACTGACGAAGGCTGCTTGCTGTACGGCAAAGATCCTCCAAAGATCCACAGAGCTTCTCCCTCGTTGATGTGTCGTTTTTTCATTACTTTCTTTCTTTCTTTTTGGTTTCCCTTCCTCTCGCCCCCCCCCCCCCCTTTCCTCTAGACCCTAGGGGAAAGGGGGGGGGGGGTGGCCAGATCGCTAGTCTTTCGTACTGGTTGGTAAACCGAGGCTCCGTATGAAATGTACGTTCAGTGCACGGGAAAAGAACAAGGAGGTTTTCAAGGTGTAAAAGTTCTGAATGAACAAATCCCCCATC
>CM065731.1:37964623-37967123 GCA_033310375.1 Conus canariensis | reverse complement strand
ACACACACATACGCCAACCCACACCCACTCCACCACCACCCACCCACCACACCCACCCACCCTCACCCCCACCCCCACCCAGACCTGGAAAGGCGGGAAATACAGGCGGAAGGTGAAGGACACGGGCACGGCGAAGTTGTAGCCGCCTCCCTTCAGGGCGGCAAGAGGTCGCGGTCGTTGGTGACGAAAGGATCCCCGTCAGGGTTCTCCACCGTCACGCCCGAGGCCGACACCGTGGCCAGGCGACCGTCGGCCAGCACCACGCGGGCGCTGAGGAGGTTGTCCGACACCAGGCCCAGCTCCCGGGACATGGGCGAGATGCCTGGGAACAGGGTGGTCTCCAGCACGCTGTCTTGAGGGTTGGTGCCCACCACCACCCGTCCGGACGCCTCCACCTGAAGGAACACATAGGGAATGAAAAGGAGAGGGGGGGGGGGGGTGAATGGGTGGGCGTGGGGGTGGGCGGGTGGATGGGAGAGTGTGGACAGATTTTTTTTTTTTTTTGATAGAAGAATGTATAAATGGGTGGGTCAATATAATTATGAATGGGTGGATGGATGGGAGAGTGTGGGTAGGTGAATAGATGGAGGTATGGATGGATGGATGGATGAACGGCTGGGTGGGTGGGCGGGAGGACGGGCGAGTGGATGGATCGGTGGTGGAAGGGAGTGCGGGTAGATGGATGGATGGATGGATGGATGGATGTGGATGGATGGATGGATGGATGGATGGATGGATGGATGGATGGAGAATGGATGGATGGATGGACGGATGGATGGGTGGGTGGATGGGTGACGGATGGATGGATGGACGGATGGATGGATGGACGGATGATGGACGGATGGATGGGATGGATGGATGGATGATGGATGGTGGGTGGGTGGGTGGGTGATGGAGGGATGGATGGGTGATGGATGGGGTGGATGGATTGACGGATGGATGGATGGATGATGGATGGATGATGAACGAGTGGGTGGGTGGCGGAAGGACGGGCGCGAGTGGATGGATGAGTGGATGGATGGTGTGTGGATAGATTTTGGAATGGGTGAATGTATTAACGGGTGGGTGGGTCGATAGATGGGTGGATGGGCGGGTGGAAACATAGATGGAGAATTTGACGGATGGGTGGATGGAGAAACGGGTGGGTTGGGCGGAAGATTGGGCGAGTGGATGGTGGGTGGAAGGGGGTGGTGCCCACCAGCTACCCGGTCGGGACCTTCCACCCGAAGGAACGCACAGGAGTGAAAGGGGTGGATGAACGGATGGCTGGGGGAGTGTGGGTAGATGACTGGATGGATGGATGGATGGATAAGCGGATGGGTGGGTTGGGCGACTGGATAGATGGGTGGATGGATGGGAATGTAGGTAGGTGAAGAGATGGATGGGTGAGTGGGTTAGGCGGGAGGATGGGCGTGTGGGTGGATGGGGATGGATGGGAGTGTGGGTAGATGAAGAGACGGATGGATGGATAGATGAACGAGTAGGTGGGTGGGCGGGTGGATGGGCGGGAGTAGATGGATGGGTGGATGGATGGGAGTACGGGTAGATGAATAGATGGATGGATGAACGGGTAGGTGGGTGGAGCAGCTTGGGCGGGTGGATGGATGGATAAAACAGGTAAACAAATATAAATGATTTACTCATGACAGTAACACTAGTCTTACCTGATACCTCCAGAGAAAATGAAACAGAAAGACAGACAAAGGCAGATGAGGAACTCATGGCAGCATACTGGTCCTACCAAGTGCCCTCAGACAGGGAGACAGGCAGAGATAGACCTGTAACCCACTGCATGACACACCTTGCAAAATACCATCTGGAAGACAGATACACAGACAGGGATAGATGAGGAACCCACAGCAAGAGACACATCCTGCAACGCACCATCAGAAAGAAAGATAGATGGACAGACAGACAGACAGGGGTAGATGAAAGACTCACGGCAACAGACACATCCTGCAACGTACCATAAGAGAGACACACAGACGGACAGACAGACAGGGGCTGGATAGGGGACTCGCGACAATAGACATCCTGCAACGTATCGTCAGAAGACGACAGACAGACAGACAGACAGAGGTAGATGTGGACACTCACGGCAGCATACAAGTCCCGCAAAATACCATCAAAAGAAAGTCACAGACAGACAGACAGACAGACAGACAGACAGACAGACAGAAAGGCAGACAGACAGACAGACAGACAGACAGAAAGGCAGACAGACAGACAGACAGACAGACAGACAGAAAGGCAGACAGACAGACAGACAGACAGACAGACAGACAGAAAGGCAGACAGACAGACAGACAGACAGACAGAAAGACAGACAGACAGACAGACAGACAGAAAGACAGACAGACAGACAGACAGACAGACAGACGGGGGTAGATGGGAGACTCACGGGAGAATACACGTCCTGCCAGTCGGCGCCGCTTCCCACAGTGACGGTGCCGGGGTCGTTGTTGACGTCGATGACGCTGGCTGACACGCTGTTCAGGTT
>CM065731.1:37949623-37962123 GCA_033310375.1 Conus canariensis | reverse complement strand
GGCGCGAGCAAACACACAGTAGATCAGTACGCCAGAGCTTTCATTTTGAATATGCAAAGGCAGCCACGGCTGGATTGTAGCAAGAATGTATATTTTGTACGAAAATCGATTCTCCTCTCTTGGCATCTTTTTTCATATCCCCATGAAAACACACGTCAGGTAGTTTCACGCAAACAGATCAAATTGAGCTGAATGGGACTATTTTAAGACAAGACATATTCACGAGAAGGTTTGTTTCAAAGTGAGGTGACTGTAGCAGAAACGGACACAAATTTCACAGAAAAGTGATTGTACCGACGAACGAAAGAGACAAACAAATAACGAGACAAAACACGACGCGTTTCGACCTCTTTGGTCTTCATCAAGCAAGAGAAACAACAGTGAAGACAAATCCGAGAACGGACATCCATTCTGCATCCAATTTGAGGAGATAAGTGATTGTTGGTCTGTGTTTGGGTTTTTTTTGTTTGTTTGTTTGTTTGTTTGTTTGTTTGTTTGTTTGTTTTGCCATAAAAGATTGCAAGTACATAGGCGAACTGGGAGCAGGCGAATAGGGATTACTAATGTCGATGCAGGCAAATTCGAAAAAAATGCGAATAAGGTATAATCATCAAAGCAGGATGGCAGTGTTCTTCTTCAAGGTTTTGAATAGAAAGACTTCTCCAGAAAATGGTATGTTTTTGTCTCTCTTTACCGTTTGTTTCTTTACCGTTTGTCTCTTTACCGTTTGTTTCTTTACCGTTTGTCTCTTTACCGTTTGTTTCTTTACCGTTTGTTTCTTTACCGTTTGTCTCTTTACCGTTTGTTTCTTTACCGTTTGTTTCTTTACCGTTTGTCTCTTTACCGTTTGTCTCTTTACCGTTTGTCTCTTTGCCGTTTGTCTCTTTACCGTTTGTTTCTTCGCCGTTTGTTTCTTTACCGTTTGTCTCTTTACCGTTTGTTTCTTTACCGTTTGTTTCTTTACCGTTTGTCTCTTTACCGTTTGTCTCTTTACCGTTTGTTTCTTTACCGTTTGTCTCTTTACCGTTTGTTTCTTTACCGTTTGTCTCTTTACCGTTTGTTTCTTTACCGTTTGTCTCTTTACCGTTTGTCTCTTTACCGTTTGTTTCTTTACCGTTTGTCTCTTTACCGTTTGTCTCTTTACCGTTTGTCTCTTTACCGTTTGTCTCTTTACCGTTTGTTTCTTTGCCGTTTGTCTCTTTACCGTTTGTTTCTTTACCGTTTGTTTCTTTACCGTTTGTTTCTTTACCGTTTGTTTCTTTGCTGTTTGTTTGTTTGTCCTCTGTCTTTTCGGACTTCTGTCGTTTTTGTAGAAATTTTTCAAAACATTTTTTCGGCTGGACTAAAGTTTATGATATACCAAGATGCGCTTTCTCTCTCTCTCTCTCTCTCTCTCTCTCTCTCTCTCTCTCTCTCTCTCTCTCTCTCTCTCTCTCTCTCTCTCTCTCGTGATGAAATAATGGAAGTTTATCCCGCAGTGATTTTCATTTAAATAGCTTTTCATAATTTGTTTTGTTTTGTTTTAATCTTGGAGCGATAAATCAAGCGCCTAGCGCTCTCAGCACAACCTAATTCGATATGTCAATAGCAGTAGTTATGCCACATGTCAAAACCGATGGTTATTATTTGTTTCTTTTTCAGGGTTTTTTGTTGTTGTTTTTCAGTGGTCCGACTTGTTGCGTGACCTTACATTGTTTCCCTGTGTGAGTCAGACAGTCATTAGACAGTGGGAAGAAACTCTAGGGAGAAATTGACAGAAGGTCTTCAGAGAAGGAATCCCCTCAGACAAGTGTCTCAGCCCTGAACCCTTTAGGGCGCCGGGCCACATCCAGGTCATGACTCCCACTTGCCTTCCTGCTGCCAGCTCTTTTTTTTTCCTGGCGCTGCCGGGATTCGAACCCGCACCTTTTGGATGTGTGGGCGTCTCCAGATGTGCCTTTTTAGACCGATGTTTTACCCACGTCGCTAACGGACACCTGTTCTAAGTTTGGACATTTAAGCCTGATGAAATTCACTTCTGTTCCTCCCCGACCAGATCCATCTGGAACTCCTTTCAGCTGCTTCCGCCATTGCCTTCAGGACCTGGTCCTCCTTACAAGAAATCCCGAGCAGTTTAATGAGATCATTGGCTGATGAGCCGACATATCCCCTTCTTTCCCAACCTCCATGGCAGGGACTGTGGCTTGGAAACCAGGTTCCCTCAAGCTGCCGGCTAGACTGGCATACTTCTCAGCCAGGATTTAAACCACAGTGCCAAGGACATCCACGCTGTTGGTTCGGATGAGGAATTTGCACAGGCCCTCGATGCCAGGCGCCTGAAACTCAACCTGCCACGAGCAAACGAAACTGAAGATTGGGAGAAACTGGATGCAAAAATCGTCCAAAGACTCGATGCACTGATAGGGAAAAGCACCCTGGAACACAAACTAGCCACATATGGGGACATTGTGTATGCCACATGTAGAGACGCCTATGGAGCAAAACTACCCAAAGAGAAAACACCTCCAAAGAAATCCAGACGCCAAGAAAAGATGGACAAGATCAGGGTCCAAAAGAAAAACCTCAAGATGCAAATGAAGACCGCACTGCCAGCTGAAAAACAAGGCTTGGAAAAACTGTGGAAAGACCTGAAAGAAAAACACAGTGCCCTCAGCAAAGCGGAATCTGCGAGGAAGAGGAAGAGCAAAAAGAAGAAGACACAAGAGCGCTTCTTCAGAGACCCCTTCCAGTTTGCCAGAACACTGTTTGAGCAGCCAAAATCTGGGACCCTAAGTGTGGACAAAGGAGTTCTTGAGCAGCATCTGAGGAAAACATACTCTGACCCACAGAGCAAAGCACCACTCGACATTCAAGGTCTGGTGTGGCCAACCAACCCTGAGGAACAGTTCAATGGCAAGCCTCCAACGTTGGCGGAAATCAAGAAGGTGGTCGACAAAGCCAGAGCCAAATCATCACCAGGGCCAAACGGAATACCTTACCAGCTTTACAAGAAATGTCCCAAGGTGCTGGAGTGGCTCCACAGGCTGCTGCGATCGGCTTGGAGAAACCAGAAGATCAGCGGCCAGTGGATGACGGCAGATGGTGTGTACATCCCCAAAGAGCAAAACTCAAGTGACATTAGCCAGTTCAGGCCAATATCACTACTGAACGTCGAAGGGAAAATCTTCTTCTCTGTCATGGCAGCAAGGCTGACCAAGTACCTGATGGAAAACAAGTACTTGGATGTGTCAGTCCAGAAAGGTGGCATCCCAGGCGTGGCTGGCTGTGTAGAACACGCCACAATGATCTGGGACGCAATCCAAAAAGCAAAAACAGAAAAGAGAGACCTGGACGTAGTGTGGCTTGATCTGGCAAACGCATATGGATCTGTGCCCCATGAGATGATACAGTTGGCTCTTGAGATGTACCATGTGCCAAAGAACATCCGCGACATGCTCAAGAAGTACTTCAATGGCTTCTCAATGCGGTTCTCTACCAAGGAGTACACAACAGACTGGATCAACTTGGAAGTGGGTATTGCAATGGGCTGTGCAATTTCCCCAATACTGTTCGTGCTGGCAATGGAACTCATCTTGAAAGCAGCAACAAACAACGCGAGACAAACAGACCTTGGCGATGGATACAAGATGCCTCCTCTCAAGGCCTTCATGGATGACACTACAGTGATTTCATCCAGAGAAGACGAGACACGTCATGTGCTGGAGAGGCTGGACGACATAGTTGCCTCATCCAGAATGAAGTTCAAGCCAAAGAAATCACGGAGTCTCTCACTGAGGAAAGGAAAAGTGGCCGGATCTGTGGTCTTCAGTGTTGCCAACCAGGCCATTCCAACAGTCACAGAAGAACCAGTCAAGAGCCTTGGAAGATGGTATGATGATACGCTGAAAGACACACAAAGAGCAAAAGAAACCAAGCAGATGGCGGAGGAAGGCTTGGAGACCATTGACCAGTGTGGGCTCCCTGGCAAATACAAGGTCTGGTGTCTGCAGTTCATGCTGATACCAAAGCTGCTATGGCCTCTGATGATATACGACATCTGCACCAGCATAGTGGAGGCAATGGAAGCCAAAATCAACAAGTTCACAAGGAAATGGCTTGGTGTCCCACCCTGTCTGACTGACATAGCGCTGTACTGTCGCCAAGCAAAGCTGAAACTACCCTGAAATCCATCCTGGAGGAATACAAAGCAGGGAAGATCAGACTTCAAAGCATGCTGGAGGACTCAGGAGACAAGGTGATAGAAGCAATTAAGCCCCAGCTGAAGACAGGCAGAAAATGGAAAGTTCAAGAGGCGATGGATTCTGCAAAAGAAAGTCTCAAGATCAGAGAAATAACAGGACACACACAGACCAACAGACAGGGACTGGGGGTGACCAAAACTGAATGGTGGTCAAAGGCCAAAGGAAAAGCCAAAAGAGACATGATGATTCAGGAGATGAGAAAAGAAGAAGACCAAAAAAGACTCCAAAAAGCAGTCCAGCAGAGCCAGCAAGGGCAATGGACAACGTGGGAGAATGCACTCCAAAGAAGTCTCACTTGGAATGACATTTGGCACATGGCCCCTCTCAGGATCAGCTTCATTCTCAGATCTGCATATGACCTTCTGCCCTCAAATGCAAACCTGGTGAAGTGGGGGAAAACAGACGATCCTGCATGCCCCCTCTGCCATGAAAAACAAACAGTGGAGCATGTCCTAAGCTCATGTAAAGTAGCCCTGGCTCAAGGAAGGTACACATGGAGGCACAACCAAGTGCTCAAAGAAATTGTACAAGTAGTCTGGGCTAGTACCAACACCACAAAAGGGAAAATCAGGACTCCAAAAGCACCCGCAACATTCTTCACGGCAGGAGGCAGCAAATCATGGCCAAGAACAACAGTGCCACTCGAAACATGCAGGCAGAGTCTGCTGGACGGGGCAGATGACTGGGAGTGCACTGCAGACCTCCCAGAATGGAAGAGTCACCCAGAGATCATCAGCAAGAGTGGCATGAGACCAGACATAGTAGTCCACTCTAAGTCAACCAAGCAGCTGATCATGATCGAGCTCACGGTGCCATATGAGAACAGAATGGAGGCAGCTCAAATCTACAAGACTGAAAAGTATGCTGATCTGGCAAACAGCCTGAGGAGAGAAGGCTATCAGGTCAAAGTCCTCACTGCAGAAATTGGAGCTAGGGGGTTTGTAGGAACGTCTGCATACAGCCTCATGAAACAGCTCTCAGTTGCAGGGAAGGAAAAAACCAGAGCCCTGAAAGCAATGGCAGAAGCGGCAGAGAGGTGTTCAAGCTGGATCTGGTCAAGGAGGAACAAAAGTGAACTTCATAAGGCTTAATTTCCCTACAAATATCAGGTGTCCCTGTGGCTCAGTGGTTAAAGCGCGAGTCATTAAGTGGAAAATGAGCATGTCCAGAGGGTCATGGGTTCGAATCCCAGCCATGGCTCGTCCCAAGATGGGAAAAAAAGGGGCAGCAGAGGGACATCCGGAGTCATGAACCGGGTGTGGCCCAACCCCCCTAGAGTGTCAGGAGATAAGGGCCGAAACACTTGCTTGAAGGGGGCTTCTCTTCTGAGGACTCTCTGCTGCCACGCTCTCCACGAGTTTCTTTCTACTACTATGTGTGTGTGTGTGTGTGTGTGTGTGTGTGAGCGTGCTCCATTCCGCTTTTGTATAGCACAATGAGTTCATCAGAATCATTTGTTTGGTAAGTCTGAGCGGGGAGAACAATACATGGATTATGATGATGACGAAGGCGTGAGTTCGATCAGAATCATGTGTGCTGATGAACCGGAGTGGAGAACAATGTATGGACTATGATGATGAAGGCTCGAACTTAGCGGAGTGGAGAACAATACATGCACAATGATATGATGAAGGTGACTTAGCGGAGTGGAGAAAAATACATACAATGATGATGATGAAGGCGTGAACAAGATGGGCGTTGTACCAACTTCTGTTTGCACTGTATATCATTCAAGACTTGCACCGAATTTGATGAGATAAGTGATTGCTCGTTCTTCATTTCTTGTTGTCCTGACTGTTGTTTATTTTGCTGGAAGACGTAGGAGGTCGAAACCGTCGTGTTTTGTCTTGTGATTCGTTTGTTCATGTTTGGTGGATACAGTACTTACACTTTTTAAGATTTGTTTAGATTTCCGCCAGCAGTCGCCTCACTTTGCAACTGATGACGAAGCCCTGAACTTACCTGAGTGGGAACAATACATGGACTATAATGATGATGATGAAGGTTTATTTCCCTGAGTGGAGAACAATACATGGACTATAATGATGATGATGAAGGTTTGATTTACCTAGTGGAGAACAATACGTGGACTATAATGATGATGATGAAGGTTTGAACTTACCTAGTGGAGAACAATACATGGACTATAATGATGAGATGAAGGTTTGAGCTTACCTGAGTGGAGAACAATACATGGACTATAATGATGAGGATGAAGGTTTGAGCTTACCTGAGTGGAGAACAATACATGGACTATAATGATGAGGATAAAGGTTTGAGCTTACCTGAGTGGAGAACAATACGTGGACTATAATGATGAGGATGAAGGTTTGAGCTTACCTGAGTGGAGAACAATACTGGACTAAAGTGGGAGTACTCCTGAGTGAGACAATACAGATAAGATGATGAAAGGTTTGACTTACCTGAGTGAGACATACATGGACTATAATGTGAGGATGAAGGTTGACTACTGAGTGAGAACAATACTGGACTATAATGATGATGATGAAGGTTTGAACTTACCTGAGTGGAGAACAATACATGGACTACTAATGAGATGATGAAGGTTTGAGCTATGAGTGGAGAAATACTGGATATATATGAGACAGTTTGAACCTGAGTGGAGAACAATACATGGACTATAATGATGATGATGAAGGTTTGAGTTTACCTGAGTGGAGAACAATACATGGACTATAATGGTGAGGATGAAGGTTTGAGCTTACCTGAGTGGAGAACAATACATGAACTATAATAGATGATGATGAAGGTTTGAGCTTACCTGAGTGGAGAACAATACATAGACTATAATGATGATGATGAAGGTTTGAACTTACCAGAGTGGAGAACAATACATGGACTATAATGATGATGAAGGCATGAGTTCGATCAGAATCATGTATGTTGATGAACCTGAGCGAAGAGCAATACATGAACAATGAATCCTTCGTGTTGATGAACCTGAGCAAAGAACTATCCATGGACAATGAATCCTTTGTGTTGATGAACCTGAGTGGAGAACAATCCATGGACAATGAATCTTTTGTGTTGATGAACCTGAGCGAAGAACAATACACGAACAATGGATCCTTTGTACTGATGAACCTGAGCGAAGAACAATACATGAACAATGAATCCTTTGTGTTGATGAACCTGAGCGGGAACAATACATGAACAATGAATCCTTTATGTTGATGAACCTGAGCGGAGAACAATACATGAACAATAAATCCTTTGTGTTGATGAACCTGAGTGAAGAACAATACATGAACAATGAATCCTTTGTGTTGATGAACCTGAGCGAGAACAATACATGGACAATGAATCCTTTGTGTTGATGAATCTGAGAGAAGAACAATACATGAACAATGAATCCTTTGTGTTGATGAACCTGAGCGGAGAACAATACATGAACAATGAATCCTTTGTTCTGATGAACCTGAGCGGGGAACAATCCATGGACAATGATGACGAAGGCCTGAACTCACCGTGGAAGAGGGCTGCAGCACGGAGCCCACCGTGGCCTTGTCCAGCATGGCGATGTCCTCGTTGGACGGCCAGCAGGGGGTACCCGGGTAACATCTGGTCGGGTAGGTCCGCGTCTGTCGCTTCGCCTCAGCTGCCCACACCACCGCCAGCAGCAGTGCCACTGCCACCACCGCTCTGCCACAGAGCACCAGACTTACAGTAGGACATGTTGGTCTGGAATACATGTCACGGAGGCACATGGAGAGCAGTGGGGGGAGGGGGGGTGGCAGGGGTGGAGGGGGTGGTGGTGGCAGGGCAGGGAAACAAACAAAAAAACTGTGTTTGGGAAAGTGAAGAGCTCCATCACGGTGAAACGACTCTCTCTCTCTCTCTCTCTCTCTCTCTCTCTCTCTCTCTCTCTCTCTCTCTCTCTCTCTCTCTCTCTCTCTTCCATTCCTCCAATGAAATTACCCTCCACGCCGTTCCTTCCAGACTCTCTGTCCATAGCTACAGACTGGCATTCAGCATTAGAAAACAATGACAAACATCAATGGTTTATTCTTTTTAAGAACATTTTCCAGCCAGAAAGATGCTTGTCTTTAATTAGAATTAAATGGCACAGAGATACCTTTCTCAGATTTCGACAGTGGGTTAGTGGGCTTACTAAACACAAGCGATGGTTTCTTGATGAAGAACAGGTTGATGGTGAATGTCCGTTGTGTGAAAAAGACACCGAAAATGAAGTTCATTTCTTATTCTGGAATCTACACAGCTTACAAAGATATCCAAAAGTAATGTAATGTACTTGACTCACCTTCTAATATTAGTGATCAGAATCGTATTGCAAATGTTTTGTCGAGCAACAATGAAAACGTGGTAATGGATCTAGCAAAATTCATATCACAAGCTATGAACATTAGAAAAAAGATAATTGAAAGATACAACTAGTCATAACTGTAATCACTGAAATGTTTGTCAAGATGACTCGCCGTCGTGCGCCTGTTTATGCATAAGTCAATGAGGAAGAGGGAGGCGGGATTAGAGGTGGGGTGGGGTGGGGGCAGGGGCGAAGGAGGGAAGAAGGTGTCAGAACGAGTTGTGGGCGAGGGGTGGCAGGAGGGAGAAAGGAGGGGTGAGGTGAGCGATTGATTTTACTGAGTTGTGTTCAAACATGCCCCATTGTCGAAAGGGCTTAGCTGCTGAATGAACAATAAAATATTTGTCATTGTCATTGTCTCTCTCTCCCACCTTCTGTCTCTCTTTCACTCTGGGGTGTGTGTGTGTGTGTGTGTGGTGTGTGTGTGTGTGTGTGTGTGTCTGTGTCTGTGTGTGTGTGTCTCTCTCTCTTCTCTCTCTCTCTCTCTCTCTCTCTCTCTCTCCTCTCTTCTCATCAGGATTATCTCCCATGTCACCAAGGGTACTTCGACATGTACGCTGAGTTCATGCTCAATGTGGGACATGTAGGTTATCATCCCATTTGAAAGGCTACCATGTGGACCAACCTTTTAAGGTCAGTGATGAAAGATAGTGGGGGGGCCACGTCCTTGTCATACTTAAACCGCGGCTCAAAGATTATTTCGTTTACTAAATTAATGAGTCAGTTACACACAGTTTTAAGATGCTACCGCTTTAGGTTGTTGCTGTTGGTGGTGGTGGTGGTGGTGGTTTTTTTTGGTATGTTTGTTGGTTTGTGCTTGTTTGTTTTCGTTGTTTCTTTTTTCTTTTGTCTTTGTCTTTTTCATTTTTCACTGTGATAGGATGGGTTTCCGTCTTCACGAAAACCTTAGCATTAAGAATGTTAGTGCATCCAATATCGATGTATCAAAAACAGAAGAGAAGATTCGTTACAAAAGGCATGAGATTTAAAAACGGACAAAACTCAGGAGAGAAAAAAAAATGTTCGGTTCACTTTTAAATCATTTCAGACCATTGCACGTACAACATTTTGTGTGAACACATCCTACCGTCTGTTGGCCTTCTGTTACGAACAGATTAAGATGACGAGTTGGCAAAACGTTTAAAAATTCACGGGGAATTTCCATTGGAGAATTCACGACTAGTGTGGCATCTCTCCAACACACATCACACAAACAGAAAGGATTGCTACCACAAGAACGCACTCAATACGTAGAAAGATTCCTGCTCATATCAGTACAGTTTTTCCGCTATAAAAATAACAGTTTTCTCTTCAGATGATATTTTGAAATATCTGGAATGGGGAGACAAACAAGCTGCTTTTAAATACTGCAGGCAGGGACCAGTCTTGTATAAACATTAATCTGTGGTTTGTTCGTGTCTGAAATAGTGGTTGCTGTGGACATGTGCTGCTCCGGGTGGGTGTATGAGTTAGCTTCAATAACGGACTTTTTCCGCTGTCCTGAAAAACCTCCAGTTGATAAAATAATCATTTCGTCTTTCCTCCTTTTTCTTTTTCTGTTCTTGTCGTTCTTTATTTCTTTTTTTTTTCTATTTTTTCTCTCTCTCTCTCTCTCTCTCTCTCTCTCTCTCTCTCTCTCTCTCTCTCTCTCTCTCTCTCTGTATGCTCATGTATTGTTAGACTTCTTTCCCTCACTCATTCACTCACACACACGCACACACACACACACACACACACACACACACACACACACACACACACACACACACACACACACACACACACCACACACACTCGTGATGTGCATGTGTGAAGTTCTCCTGCATTTATGATCAATTTTGATGAAATCCCAAATCAAAAAAAAAAGCATCTAGTCTCTTTGCTAAGGAAGAGCTGAAATCATTCATACCAACCGCTGCTTCTGCGTGGTATTTGAAGACATCTGGAAGTTTCATCATTCATATTTTAACAAAATCAGTGTACAACCAATGAAGTTCATGTCTAGCTAAGTACTGAAAGCAAATCTTAGAACGAACAGGAAGGTGTGTCTTGAAGAGTCATCATTCAGCAAAACGAGTGTACTGTTAGTGGCGTACATGAGTGGCGAGCTACTGAAAGGGAGCCTTAGAATAATGGGGGAGGTGTGAATAGTAAGCAAGAAAGATAACTCTTGCTGTCATTATGCAGCCCATAATTCCACTGTAATTACACGGTGCAGACACAAGGCACATGGAAGAACGAAAGTTCGCTTAAAATAAATGAAACATGGGGGGGGGGGAGAGAGAGAGAGAGAGAGAGAGAGAGAGAGAGAGAGAGAGAGAGAGAGAGAGAGAGAGAGAGAGAAGAAAATAGAAAAAAAAAGAAATAAAGAACGACAAGAACAGAAACAGAAAAAGGAGGAAAGACGAAATGATTATTTTATCAACTGGAGGTTTTTCAGGACAGCGGAAAAAGTCCGTTATTGAAGCTAACTCATACACCCACCCGGAGCAGCACATGTCCACAGCAACCACTATTTCAGACATGAACAAACCACAGATCAATGTTTATACAAGACTGGCCCTGCCTCTTGATTTGAGTATTGTGAAAAAAAAAACCTCAGTAAAACAGACAAAAAAAGAATACAGGTAAAACCAGTAAGACAAACTGACAAGGAAATCTCAACATGGCGTGGTTAGACATAAACAGTGCATAACCAAGAATACACTCTGTAAAACATGAAAAGTTAATACAGCAAACCCCAGCGTGACAAATGAAAATAGAAATGTTACATGGAGTGATTATACATGAAGAGTAAGTAACCATGTATACATTCAGTAAAACAGGAAAATGAATACAGGAACCCCCAGTATGACAAATTGAAATAGAAATGTTACTTGGGGTGATTATATATGAAGAGTAATTAACCAAGAATGCTCTCTGTAAAACACGGGGGAAATGAATACAGGAAACCCCAGTATGACAAATTGAAAAGGAAATGTCAAATGGAATGGTTAGACGTGAACAGTAAACAACCAGCAATGTAATTTTTGTTCCCATGATAAATCAGTAACATGCCCCTAACAAAACCGGATCAGTAACATGAGAAGGGGGATAGGGGTGGGGGAGGGGTAAGGGGGGGGGGGGGGCGGGGACGAACAGAAATCTGAGAGTCCTCCCTCAATGGGACAAGGGGTTGAATGCGTTAGACATGAAATTCTTGCCAGCAGGGGTAGGGGGAAGGGGTGAGGAGGGAGAAGGTGGGTGCAGAAATACCCGACCTCCCCCGCCACCACCCCCCACCCCACCCCACCCAACCCCCGTCCCCCACCCTTGCACTCCTTCCCCTCCTCCAGTCCTTCCTACCTCCAGACTGATGCTGCCTGTTACTGGCTACTATATTACAACAATTTCTCCTCGGATGACTGTGTAGAGAGGCCTCGGTTCTTGCTCTATACACAGCTCCGACACCTTCTGAAAGTTCTGTTGCTTGCAACCTCCTCTTTGCTGCCAATCTCTTGGACTCTGTGCGTGCGTGTGTGCGTGCGTGTGTCTTCCCTTTTCTATTCTTCAGCTCTCTGCTCTGTTTTCTTGTCTTCTCCCCTTTTTTTCTATTCTATATCGTTCTTGACTGTTGTCTCCTGTTTTCAGTTGTTTGTATCTTTGATTCTGTTCTGTATCTTCCTGCACTGTTGTCTCCCTTTTCTTTCCTATTCTTCATCTTCCTGGATTGTTGTTTCCTGTTGTTTTTTTCCGTTTCATATCATTTTCTTCTTTGTCGTTTGCGGTTTTTTGTTTGTTGTTCCTTTTTTCTATTTTTTTAAAGTGTTTATGTCTTTTTTTGTTCTTTTCTTTAATTGTCCAAACATGCAATGCAACTATGATAACCAACATACATAAATCCATACATTAATACACTGTGGCACATATTTAAC
>CM065731.1:37929623-37939623 GCA_033310375.1 Conus canariensis | reverse complement strand
TAGCATCTTTCAGAGAAAAAAAATGGATCTTGGAAAACAAGACTGCTCTAGTTGACCCTGGTGACAATCCATGAACTCACTTTGATTGTTATTCAAGTACACACACACACACACACACACACCGCGCGCGCGCACGTGTGCATGCGCGCACATGCACACACACACCACACACACACACACACACGCACACATCCCACACACACACACACAACCGTGTCTTTTGTAAAAAAACAAAAAAAAGAGAAAACAACAAATCAATCATTTACTTATCTTCATTTAATTTTGATTTCGATATACATTATCACATGCCAATATCTACATATGTATGTATATTGTACTTTATGTATTTGTTATTCATATATCTGAGGTGGAGAGAAAACACATGTCCATGTAAATGCATTTCAATATATGACACAGAAGAACAGGACGGAATGCAGTCAAGGATAACACTACTGTAGGAATTCAGGACACAGACCAAATGAAATAGATGACCACCTCCCAGCCAATGAGTCTCGCATCACCACTGGATCATTTTCTGTGTTTCTCTCTTAGCTCAAGCATTCTCAACCTCTTTTCAAAATGACACACCCCTTTCAAATCAGACTTTCACTTACAGTAGCAGATGTCCAATCTGCCACAGAAGACATCCTCTCCAGAGTCTGTTTCCACAAAACACTGTTGTCATACTCCAAAACATCCAGTGAAAGTTAGTTTTCATGAAAAGTATTGATAAGATGGTTCTCTTTTTTTTTTCCCCAAATGCAATGTATGTATATTTCATTCTACAGTTTGCACCTCACATCTACAAAACATATCTCCACAATTTGTTTCCAGACAACTGTGCGTCTTATTCCGAGATATCCCACGAAAGTTTTCAATTTTCATGAAAAGTGTTTTAAAGATGTTTCTTTTCCAATACCATCAGAAGATTCTGTGTCTTTCATTTTTAAGAGACATTTTTCTTTTCAAATGAATCCATAGGTATTACGTCTTTTGCATTTAAAAGACTTTTTCTTCAATATTATTTACAGATTTTTCATCTTTAATGTTTAACCCTTACACCACTGCTTTAATAGTCAGCCTGTACTGTGTAAAACTAGGCTGGCTTAGAAAAAAGCACAGTTCAAAGACAATGGCAAAATGAAACTGAGGCTAAAGCCGAGAAACTGCCTTTTACATCATTTAAATACTACAACATCTACGTTTTCAGCAAAGACGACAGCAAGAGACAGGAGGAAAACTTACTGTTTTGGTTGACTTTCACAACCTTTTGTGATACAAATGTGGCAGTCAAATTTCACTGCTCACAGCAATAAACTTCTGTCAAGTTTCCTCATCGTAAGTGGTGAATGGGTTAAAAGACATTTATTGATCTGTAAATTTCGGATCTTAGCAACCTTAAAACAAAAGGGTTACTGTGAACTTTGAATCTACCTAAACCTCAAAGTTTTATCACTCTCATCATATAACCTTGCTCTTGCATAAAATGATCCAAGATGACTAGATTCAATCTGTTTGGAAGGTCACATTTCATGGTAAGAGGGTTAAACATACACTATCACCTACATCCTAACTCCATTCCACATTGTGATGTGCCTGCATTAATTCTAGAATAACTTCTATCAAAATAACTCCAGTACAGGTAGTATGATGGGTACAATAATACTTAAACTGACTGAGCAGACTACAAACCACTCATGGAAATAAAAGTAACAAAAATGCTTTTCACTATCACAAATGCACAGGATAAATACACTGGGTAAGCACACATAAACTGCATTTTGAGGTCTACAACATTCAAATGAAAACAAAACAAAAAAGCAGAATGATCAAATACAGAACAGAATGACTGTATATATGGACAACCTTAGTTTTTTCCTGAAAAGTCACTCAGAAAGAATGCTTTTTGCCAGTTTTTCTCTCTGAAGTTAAACATTCTTTGAAAGTGAACGCAAATTGTAAAACAGTCTTACACTGGCATGATAACTCTTTTAACAAACCTCCCCTCCCTAGTGAAACCCGCCCAAACAAAACAGCAATGCTATGCATGACATGTGGCTTCATCATGGACAGAAATGCCCACATGAGCATGTAACTGTTCAACTGTTGCTGCCTTCTTTTCTTTTCCCATTGCTTCCTTTAACAACAATGTGATCCAAAGTCAGAAGTAGTTTTCACGAACTGCAGATATTCTAGGGTATGCCCTGAACCAAACCGTGACCCAAAGTGGGCAAAATCATCAAAAATATTTGAACAAACATCATTTTGTCTTTAAGCATTTCACTTGCACATACACACAATTCATATGCAGATTGGCTGCCATACGATTATCATGACATGACGTCCAGGATGGGCTAAAATCATGGTTTCCTTCATGACGGAACTGTCCACACACCCACGACTGTGTTCTCTTTCTGCAGAGTTCTCCAAGGTCCTGACAGAAACATCCGGCTCTGCAGGAAATCAGTTGTTTCCATGACGACTACCCACAAAAAAAGTTTAGATTGTCTTAACCACTTCCTCTCTTTATTCCTTTCTTTTTCCTCAAACTCCATCAGATCTTGAATTGAAATTCTGGTTACCTACACTTATATTCCTCTGCTCTTCAGCTAGCTCAATTTTCTTTCCAGTAAACAACAGAAAATTTTCTTTCAAAAAAGGTTCAGTATGAAAATGTAATCTGATCACATGTTACATGTATGAATTGCAGTCCACTTTAAAACTTCTCATGATAAACAACAAAAAGCACATGGTGACAAAGGTCAATGTAATGCAAGAACAGCTGAAAACACAGAATGAAGATAAGAAAATATGTCTTCTTCCATATATCTGCTATCTGTTCAAAATCAAAACCATTTTTGACAGAATATAGTTCATCAGGCAAAAATCAAACTGATACGAATGCATCAATAGTCCGTTAAAACATACTTAGACATAACGAATGCACACTTATTCAGATGAAATGCAAAACTCGTTCAGATTCTGAGAAAACAGATTCAGCTCACTGACGGACTCACACACCGGCATTTGATCTCTCAGGGACATAAAATATAAACCACTGCCCTGGCCAGAAACACCACACGATATACAGCACAACCAGAACCTCAGGTATCACATGTGTTTTGTAAACAACACAAGCTTAGGACGGTAGTTTCAACTGTGTACAAATTTATCACAGTAATGTACTTATGTAAAATGGATTGAGACGCAAGTCCAGATCAATGAGACTGAGGAGTCATTTCCATTGGACTGAAATGAATCGTACAACAGTATGCCGATGTTTCCACTGATGTTCTATGGACATTTCCCCTTTTCCTCAATGAACTTCATTGCACCACTGTTATCCCTGCCTCCCGGACTTTTCGATCTGTGACCAAAATTCACCAGATCACAATTTCACTCGTTTCATGTTGCTGAAAATCCAGCTGGCTGCAAAAGGTGAATTCAGGGTAGTCACAGTGTCAAAATAAATTCCATTTATTTTGTTTGGGTTTTAATTTTTTTTTTTTTTTTTTTTTTTTTTGGGGGGGGGGTTGCTTTTTCGTTTCTTTTTTGACAACATTAGTGTATTTCAAACATACCCCATGCACCTTAATACTGGACCTATTCCCCCAAAAGTCTTTGATCACTTGAAAAATATTTATTACTTTCGGAAACTTAAAAATCTGGAATCCCCGAACTAGGTTTTCATGGAGCTGATTTGAAAGTGTATAGATCAAATGTCAAGTCATCCAATCGCCACATCTTCACATTAAATTACAAGATTTGTGAGTCCAGTGTCAACTTTATATGCAATGTTTATGATAAACAGTGTGAGCTAGTACCAATTCTACATCAGTAATTATAACAAATATTGTATCTATATATAATTCTTTTATGCAGCGTTTCTAATAAACGTTGTCTGCAACTATAAACTTTACACATAGTGTTCATAAAAAGAAATAGCATTGTAGCATCAATTTTATATGCAATCTTCATAATATTCATTCTGTTTGTGTATTTAAGTATCATTCTTTTTCGAAGTGATTATAATAAGCGTAATCTGTAAATATACATGTCATACATATTGTTTATACTGAACACTGCGTGCAAGAATCATTTCAAATGTGATGTTTATAATAAAAACTGTGTGCAAGTATTACATTCTATACTTTGTGTTTATGATATCAACATCACATCAACATTTCATAAACAATTTAACAAAAAATACTGGACCACTTTACAAACAGTTTAAATGTTTAAACAAATTCCCATGAATGCGAAAAGCCATATCCCCTTTATTTCAGACAAGCCAACGTGATACATATGAACAATAAGAACTGTGACCTCATTGCACCACGGTCAAAAGATTCATTTGCTTTGTTCGTTTACTCAGTCATTTTTTTTTCCCGATCAATCATTGCCCTAATCAAAGTCGACATCAAAGAAGACAGCAAAATTTCACTCCCAACAATCAAACCGTTGAACATCAGGCACAATCATTCTCCACTCTCCCTTCAAACTCCAAGCTTCAACAACCAAACTTAGGCGGGTAGGGGAGGTTTCCCCCTCTTCAAAACCCCAGACATCTATTTTGCAGGGGGCAGCGTCACCTGACATGCAATACTCACTCACTGATTTGTACACTGAGACAATGGCGGTTCCTGACTTAACACACATGACTTAACCCTCCTTTTGCGGCAAGTCTCAAGGACATAAGAGCAATTAAAACTGACCTACAGAAAAAAGAAAGATTATCACGTCACAAAAATGAATTTCTGAAATATAGGTGGGGAGGAGGGGAGGTGTGCGGTAAAACTATACATACCTCCTTATTTCTAAACCAAAGTGCCAATCTGTGCAGAAGTTATGCTGACCACGTGCGGTGCACCTGTGCATACGTCTACCGGTCTTCTTAAATACAAGAAATTCAAGTGAACCGGCACCGTGCTGAAAAGTGCGATCCCATGCGTCTAGTCCATCATGTTCCCACCGTCCTCCCCTCCTTTCCTGAACACACAACTCTCCCAATGTCAAGGTCACAGCAACCGCACACAGCCAAGCTAGAGGTTTTCCGTCTCATGCAGAATCTCCCAGCAAAAAAAAGTCAAAACTTTGGGAGAATGCACATGACAACGGGAATGGTGTAAAAAAAGTCAAAACTTTGGGAGAATGCACATGACAACGGGAATGGTGTGGTGGGGTGTAGGGCGAGGGAAGGGGACAGGCCACGTCTGTGGTGAAGTGAGAAAACGCCGTGCAAAATGAGAGAAGATGTAAATGAGCAGGAACAGGAATAACATCACTTACAGGTCTGATACATCCTTCCCCCAACTCTCTGCTTTTATTTACCTCCCTTAATCCCCATCCCCGCCCCTCACCCCTCACCCAATCCTCAAAGTGAAGAAAAATACCCTATCAAAAACAAAAGGCAGATAAATAATAAAACAAAGTGAGATATTATTCTGTTCATACACACATTCTCTCTCTCACTCACTCTCTTCTTCCTTTTTTTTTCCTCTTCTTTTCTCAAATTTTGGTACTTGCAGGAAGATGCGGAATTTGAAAAAAAAAAAACACAATGGCTTTATCCAGCTCCATAGATAATGTGAGAAATTCTTTGTCCTTGATGTAGTCCTTCCTCTTGTATATCTTTCTGCAAAAACAATGCACAAAAAAAATGATCTTGTTTATCTTTCTGCAAAAACAACGCATGAAAAAAAAAAGATCAAATACAAAAATGAACCGTTTGTTGTTGTTTTCTTCCATGCTTTTTCAAGACTGCATGAAAACATGATCAGTTTTAGTTGCAAAGTGAGACGACTGCAGGTGGAAATCTAAACAAATTTTAAATGCAATATATAACGCACCGCCAAGAAAAACGTAGACGAACGAATCACAAGACAAAACACAATGCGTTTCGACCTCTTAGGTCTTCTTCAGGCAAGATACAAAACATTCAGGACAACGAAAATGAACGAGCAATTGCTTATCTTCATCCACTTCAACGCAAGATGGGCGCTGAATGCTCATTCATTTTCGTTGTCCTGAGTGTTTTGTATCTTGCCTGAAGAAGACCGAAGAGGTCGAAACGCGTCGTGTTTTGTCTTGTGATTCGTTGTCGACATTTTTCTTGGCGGTGTGCTATCAATTACTTTAAAAACATGATCATCACACTGTAGATTCTGTTCTTCAAGGCTGCAAAGAGACTGTCATCATTTCACTCCTTTCTTCATCGCATCGACAGTCTGAAGGCACCCCCCCCCCCCTCCAACTCACTCCACCTCTCTCCCATTCACTTTTTCCTAGTACCTATTTCAATAATCTTTCTTGCAAACTCACTCCACCTCTCTCTCCATTATCATTTGTTTTCCTTAGTACCTATTTCAATATAATCTTTCTTGCAAAAACTCACTCCACCTCTCTCTCCATTATCACTTTGTTTTCCTTAGTACCTATTTCAATATAATCTTTCTTGCAATCCTTTCTCTCACATTGCACCTCCCCTTTTTCCTCTCCCACACACACAAACACTGAACACTCACACACACATTCTCTCTCTGTCTCTTTCTCTCTCTCGTAATACATCCACAGATTGCATAATCCACCATAACAATTTTCTTTTCAATCCTATTTTCCTAGCCCTCAATTCTGTGTTCCCAATCCAAATCACGCATTTCAATTTAACAATGGTTTTCTCAGTTGTAATGCTTTTTTTTTTTTTTCTCTTTTTTTTTCTTTTTTTCTGCCTCAGTGATGATTTCATTTTTTTCAACCTTCGTGACGAGATAAGATAATATGTTGCTTATAGCCCAGCCGACCGCAGAGGGCAACCTTCGTGACGAAACAATTTGATTTAAAAAAGAACAACAAACAACATATGTGACTTGTACTGAACATTTATCAGAAAGCCCATCAGTGAAGCCTGAGTTGTAACACTTTTTTCTTTTCTTTTGGTTTTTTGCCTCGGAGACGCTTACATTTTTTCAACCTTTGTGCCTCTACACCCTACAACTGACTATAGGACCATGTGCATAGCAATGCAGCCAATCGAAGAGACAAGTCACCCCTCTGTACGTTTCATTAGAAAAGCACAGGAACCACCCATCCAAACATCAGTGCAGGTGCATTCCACAGGTGAAGTCACACAAGCTTAAGACACTATTACTATCATGATGGTCTCAGCTGAAAAGGCGTCTGTCATTCTTCACCTCACAACTAATGAGACATGGAATAAAAAAAAACAACATGCGCTGCATAGAACTAAAAAGACTGACATCAGAATGCAACGGTGACAAACAGGACAGAAACGAAATGCAAAAAAAGATGTGGCAGATATGCTTGTTCAAATTCACAAACCACACATTGCGCAATAGTTGTATACATAGAACCATTCAATTTTGAAGCACTGTGCTGTAAAACTTTTCGTTGAATACCCTCTAATGGTCATACATTCAATCAACTATGAGGCAAGTCATAGGAGCAATAAGAACAAGAGAAAAAAAAATGAATAAAGTATTCAGCGGGTATTCAAGAGACAGCCTTCCCAGATCTATGATTTACTCTGCTCAAGGACTGTGAGGCAGATCAAATCGTCCAAAGGCTCGCTCTCCTGCAGCAGCCAGAACAGCCGTTCAAAACTCCATCAACAATCCCAGCAACCGAGGCACACACCACCACTGAAGATTGTCGACACCATTAACTCAAGAACTCTCTGGCCCTGAGTCTATTCATGTGGCAAGCCTAACGTAAGCACAAACAACATGGAATGAGAACAGACTGCAGTGTACACATTCGCTCGGTAATCACCTCAACAGACCTTTCTCAGCATTCTCTATAAAGGGCACTTCGAAGTTTAGTTTGTGAAGGACTTTGTGAAGACAAAACGGAGGTGTAACCCTTTAAAAAAACATCTGTACATGTATTCCTGAGAAATCAAGCACAAAATGCATCTTCTCACATGTCATTACACAACTTTGTTTAAAACCCATTGCAATTTCTTCTTCCGCTTCACCATCCGCTCTGTGTATAGTCCCATGTCTCAACACCTTTCAAACAGTATCTACATTGCCATCAACTAATTTCAACTCTCCTTTAAATGAATTACATAAAAAAAAAGTCCCCAAAGTTACCCAAAATTAATTTCTTTCTAAATCAGGATGCCATTTATCCAATGTGTCTGTGACACTGTTACCAGAAACTAAATCGCATCCAACAAATCAGCTGCTTTGACTGAAAGAATTGTTGGAGTTCTGAATCTGATGAAAGTCACTGTCACTTCAACTCCCTCCACAGCATTCACATGAACAACACGGAAATCAGCCATTCACCACTCCTACCTCTCCCATGTTCTCAAACACTAGACAAATTTGGCAAAATGATCATCACAAGGGGAACAACCCCCAAAACCTGAGTCCTGGAAAGGAGACTGAAACAGACTGCCAACTTACTGAAAACCAGCAGAAAGACAAAACACACACACACCAAACAAGGTGTAAAGAAATGCTTATGTGATACAGTATATAAAACATTCTACACACACCAAAAAAACTTTTAATGAATTTTTGACAAATATGTCTTCCTCAGACATTAAAGACAACCGACATAAAAAAAAAACACACAAAAAAATATTTCCCAGATCACAGTTGTTATATACGAGTTCCTCACAAGTTATAAACAACACACATCAAATTTACACAGAACATTGCTCTCCAGACAACAGAACTGACTGTGATCCAAATAGTGTTACTGTATGTGCTCTTTTGACACGTGTTGTTTGTAACATTGTGAGAAAGACATTTGTCGAAAATTCACTCATCCGTTTTTTTGTTGTGGATCGAATACGGGTTACTTGCCACCTTGTTTGGTGTGTGTGTTTTCATTTTGGCTCGAGGCCTGGCTTGAAGCATGGGAGCAGTTCATGATTCAAGAGTCACCTGCACAAATACTGTACACAAGTACCTGCGCGTGGAGGGAGACTCCTTCCTTTTTTCTTGTTCCTGTCTACTTTCACGCCACTTCAGTAGCTTTCCTCCCATGATCCTCATCACAGCTCCCCCTTACATTCACACACACAGCTTTGTCCTCTCTCAGTCCAAACATCACCGTCCAATAGAAAGCCTTCACCATCACAGCTCCCCCTTACACTCACACACACAGCTTGTCCTCTCTCGGTCCAAACATCATCGTCCAATAGAAAGCCTTCACCATCACAGCTCCCCCTTACACTCACACACACAGCTTTGTCCTCTCTCGGTCCAAACATCATCGTCCAATAGAAAGCCTTCACCATCACAGCTCCCCCTTACACTCACACGCACACAGAGCTTTGTTCTCTCTCAGTCCAAACATCACCATCCGATACAAAGCCTTCACCATCACAGCTCCCCCTTACACTCTCACACACACACACAGCTTTGTCCTCTCTCAGTCCAAACATCACCGTCCAATAGAAAGCCTTCAATACCGAGTCAGCATGAAGCAACCCACCAGAGGAGGTATGGATACCAAATGACGCTGGGGGTGTTCAATGGCGCCTGTCCTGATACATCCTACACAGAACATAACTTTCTAGGCCCCATACTGACGAGGACAACGGCCTTGTTGCAGAACTGGCAGCAGTGAGCATGCTCCTCCAGAGGGCACTTCCCCATCTCTCCGATGAAAGTCCTCGAGATCAGTTCGATAACAGATAACCTGGATGTAAGCTCACTTCCGTCTTGGATGTGGAGAGGACACTAAAACTATGGTCAACACGACAGCTGGGTTTAAAGGGCCACAGAATTAAGAGACCAGTACGGTGCTCCCTCGACACTTCTGTTCTACATCAGCATTTCCCCTTCACACATCAACATTTCATTTCTCCTTCACAGCTCTTTCTTTCTTTCTTTCTTTCTTCATTCCAGCACAACTCTTCTGTTTCTTCTGGTTCTTCTTCTTTTCTTTGGTGAGTGTGTGATAATTTGTTCTTTTCTTCTTTTTTTTTTTTCACTTTTTTGCTTGTTTGTGCATCAATCCTTCA
>CM065731.1:37899623-37919623 GCA_033310375.1 Conus canariensis | reverse complement strand
AGGGACTGACTGGTTAAGGAGCCAACTGACACATGACGCCAACAAATTAACAGAGACATGTGACCCACAAGACGACGCACTGGCCTAGGAAATGAGCGATTCCCAAATCCATGGTTCAAATCTGAAAAATTTCTCCCCCTTCTGAATGGACTTCAAGCTGTGGTCTGACTGCTAGTTTTTCAGGTGACATGCAGATCCAAGGTCTTAGCATGCACTTAGCACATGCGAACA
This sequence comes from Conus canariensis, assembly GCA_033310375.1. Classification (NCBI taxonomy): domain Eukaryota; kingdom Metazoa; phylum Mollusca; class Gastropoda; order Neogastropoda; family Conidae; genus Conus; species Conus canariensis. The sequence goes on along the minus strand of CM065731.1, from coordinate 37,919,392 downwards.
AAAATGTGCAGACAGTAGGGCAGTTGTCACTATTCAAATTCTGCAGACCAAATTCATCAGGATAGATAAACAAAAATATATATACAAAGATAAAAATACAGACAGCAAATACATGGCTGGCAATGTACTAAGATGGCATGCTTTCCTCGGAAGAGCAGCCTGAAATCTGTTGAGATGATGATGCTGGTGATGATGATGAACACAGTCTTAAATCGTTTCTACACTCAGAACATGCAACTGACCAACAGCTAAACTATGCACCTGTAAAATGGTCAGTGGTACGTAAACAAAAAGATACAAGTTGAACTAAATACATGCAAGTGATTGAACATGGGACGCTAAAACACTATGACGTAATCATTTCTGATGCTGTATGATATTTTCTGGATTAGATAGAATCTTGCTTTTAAAGGATGAAAAAAAATCACTAAAGGTTTTTTCTTTTCTTTTTTTTCAGCAACATTTTTTCCCCTTTAACAGTTCCATGAATAAGAAAGGCAGCTGCCTATATGAATCACATGTGTGACTAAACACTATTTATATATAAAGGGCAGAGGGTGGGTGGGACAAATGGAGAAGAACACAACCATGTAGGTCTTGTTTCCCTCATTTAATTATTTCATGGCTCGACAAATTTTGCTGTTTTCTCTTATCAGTCTGTTATCCTGAGCGTAGTAGTTTTGGCACTGTATGGCCTACATGACATTGAAAAAAAAAAAAGGAAAGAAGATTTTTTTTTTCTTTTAATGGTCACAAAGCAAAGAATATTTAAAGACTTCATGATGACAGAACCCTTCCCCCCCCCCCCCCCCCCCCTTCATTTTACACCTCTTCCTCACAAGCTAGCTAGCTGCCTCTTACAGTCTTGTATGCTACCAACATTAATCTGCTGAAGATACACATCCTTTCAGAAATTATAAAACAAAAAACTTTTTTTTTTCTCAAACAGCTTATTACCATGTTCTTGTGTTAGGCTAGACCTAACTGGCAAACCAAAACAGTGTGCAGCATACAACTGATCAACAAAGACATTCCACCTACAAAGAAGGTGCAGCTATGAAACAGCAGACATTTCTTTTTTCTTTTTTTCTTTTTTTTTTTTTGATGGGTTACTTCTGTTCTCCTGTTCTTCAAAGTCTTCCAGTACCTCAATCACATCTCTCCTTCCCTGTCCATGGTGCCCCCCCCCCCCCCCCCCCCCCTTCCCCTTCCCCATCCAGCTGTCTCTCTTCGCCGTGCCTTCTTTCCTTTTTCCACCTACTCCTGGTAAAGACAGCAGCAAGTGCCCTGACCTTGACACCTATCACCTATCCCAGAGTCGTGATGACTGCTGGGGCACCACTGAAGATGTCTCAACCAGCTCCCTCCACTTTGACATCAAGGGGCATGTACCACAACTGCCGCGTCAAGCACCCTACTGCCCTGTTCTCCGTTCTCCTCTCCCTCCAGACCTCACACATCCCTCTTCCTCTCTCCCTGTTTTCCTCCCCCTTCACACCTCACACAGTCCCCTCTTCCTCTCTCCCCATTCTTCTCCCCCTTCACACCTCACACAGTCCCCTCTTCCTCTCTCCCTGTTTTCCTCCCCCTTCACACCTCACACAGTCCCCTCTTCCTCTCTCCCCGTTCTTCTCCCCCTTCACATCTCACACAGTCCCCTCTTCCTCTCTCCCCATTCTTCTCCCCCTTCACATCTCACACAGTCCCCTCTTCCTCTCTCCCCGTTCTTCTCCCCCTTCACATCTCACACAGTCCCCTCTTCCTCTCTCCCCATTCTTCTCCCCCTTCACACCTCACACAGTCCCCTCTTCCTCTCTCCCCATTCTTCTCCCCCTTCACACCTCACACAGTCCCCTCTTCCTCTCTCCCCGTTCTTCTCCCCCTTCACACCTCACACAGTCCCCTCTTCCTCTCTCCCCGTTCTTCTCCCCCTTCACACCTCACACAGTCCCCTCTTCCTCTCTCCCTGTTTTCCTCCCCCTTCACACCTCACACAGTCCCCTCTTCCTCTCTCCCCATTCTTCTCCCCCTTCACACCTCACACAGTCCCCTCTTCCTCTCTCCCTGTTTTCCTCCCCCTTCACACCTCACACAGTCCCCTCTTCCTCTCTCCCCATTCTTCTCCCCCTTCACACCTCACACAGTCCCCTCTTCCTCTCTCCCCGTTCTTCTCCCCCTTCACACCTCACACAGTCCCCTCTTCCTCTCTCCCTGTTTTCCTCCCCTTCACACCTCACACAGTCCCCTCTTCCTCTCTCCCCATTCTTCTCCCCCTTCACACCTCACACAGTCCCCTCTTCCTCTCTCCCTGTTTTCCTCCCCCTTCACACCTCACACAGTCCCCTCTTCCTCTCTCCCCATTCTTCTCCCCCTTCACACCTCACACAGTCCCCTCTTCCTCTCTCCCTGTTTTCCTCCCCCTTCACACCTCACACAGTCCCCTCTTCCTCTCTCCCTGTTTTCCTCCCCCTTCACACCTCACACAGTCCCCTCTTCCTCTCTCCCCATTCTTCTCCCCCTTCACACCTCACACAGTCCCCTCTTCCTCTCTCCCTGTTTTCCTCCCCCTTCACACCTCACACAGTCCCCTCTTCCTCTCTCCCTGTTTTCCTCCCCCTTCACACCTCACACAGTCCCCTCTTCCTCTCTCCCCATTCTTCTCCCCCTTCACACCTCACACAGTCCCCTCTTCCTCTCTCCCTGTTTTCCTCCCCCTTCACACCTCACACAGTCCCCTCTTCCTCTCTCCCCGTTCTTCTCCCCCTTCACACCTCACACAGTCCCCTCTTCCTCTCTCCCTGTTTTCCTCCCCCTTCACACCTCACACAGTCCCCTCTTCCTCTCTCCCTGTTTTCCTCCCCCTTCACACCTCACACAGTCCCCTCTTCCTCTCTCCCTGTTTTCCTCCCCCTTCACACCTCACACAGTCCCCTCTTCCTCTCTCCCCATTCTTCTCCCCCTTCACACCTCACACAGTCCCCTCTTCCTCTCTCCCTGTTTTCCTCCCCCTTCACACCTCACACAGTCCCCTCTTCCTCTCTCCCTGTTTTCCTCCCCCTTCACACCTCACACAGTCCCCTCTTCCTCTCTCCCCGTTCTTCTCCCCCTTCACACCTCACACAGTCCTTTCCCTCTCTTTTCTCCCCTTCACCTCACCAGTCTTTCCTTTCCCCTTCTCTCCCCCTTCACACTCACACAGTCCCCTCTTCCCTCTCCCGTCTTCCTCCCCCTTCACACCTCACACAGTCCCCCTCTTCCTCTCTCCCGTTCTTCTCCCCCTTCACACCTCACACAGTCCCCTCTTCCTCTCTCCCCTTCTTCTCCCCCTTCACACCTCACACAGTCCCCTCTTCCTCTCTCCCCATTCTTCTCCCCCTTCACACCTCACACAGTCCCCTCTTCCTCTCTCCCCATTCTTCTCCCCCTTCACACCTCACACAGTCCCCTCTTCCTCTCTCCCCGTTCTTTCCTCCCCCTTCACCTCACACAGTCCCCTCTTCCTCTCTCCCCGTTCTTCTCCCCCTTCACATCTCACACAGTCCCCTCTTCCTCTCTCCCTGTTTTCCTCCCCCTTCACACTCACACAGTCCCCTCTTCCTCTCTCCCCGTTTTCTCCCCCTTCACACCTCACACAGTCCCCCTCTTCCTCTCTCCCCATTCTTCTCCCCCTTCACACCTCACACAGTCCCCTCTTCCTCTCTCCCTGTTTTCTCCCCCTTCACACCTCACACAGTCCCCTCTTCCTCTCTCCCCGTTTCTTCTCCCCCTTCACACCTCACACAGTCCCCTCTTCCTCTCCTCCCCTTCTTCTCCCCCTTCACACCTCACACAGTCCCCTCTTCCTCTCTCCCCTTCTTCTCCCCCTTCACACCTCACACAGTCCCCTCTTCCTCTTCTCCCCGTTCTTCTCCCCCTTCACATCTCACACAGTCCCCTCTTCCTCTCTCCCGTTCTTCCTCCCCCTTCACACTCACACAGTCCCCTCTTCCTCTCTCCCTTTTTCTCCCCCTTCACACCTCACACAGTCCCCTCTTCCTCTCTCCCCTTCTTCCCCCCTTCACACCTCACACAGTCCCCTCTTCCTCTCTCCCCTCTTCTCCCCCTTCACACCTCACACAGTCCCCTCTTCCTCTCTCCCTGTTTTCCTCCCCCTTCACACCTCACACAGTCCCCTCTTCCTCTCTCCCCATTCTTCTCCCCCTTCACATCTCACACAGTCCCCTCTTCCTCTCTCCCCCATTCTTCTCCCCCTTCACACCTCACACAGTCCCCTCTTCCTCTCTCCCCATTCTTCTCCCCCTTCACATCTCACACAGTCCCCTCTTCCTCTCTCCCCATTCTTCTCCCCCTTCACACCTCACACAGTCCCCTCTTCCTCTCTCCCATTTCTTCTCCCCCTTCACACCTCACACAGTCCCCTCTTCCTCTCTCCCTGTTTTCCTCCCCCTTCACACCTCACACAGTCCCCTCTTCCTCTCTCCCCATTCTTCTCCCCCTTCACACCTCACACAGTCCCCTCTTCCTCTCTCCCTGTTTTCCTCCCCCTTCACACCTCACACAGTCCCCTCTTCCTCTCTCCCCGTTCTTCTCCCCCTTCACATCTCACACAGTCCCCTCTTCCTCTCTCCCCGTTCTTCTCCCCCTTCACATCTCACACAGTCCCCTCTTCCTCTCTTCCTGTTTTCCTCCCCCTTCACACCTCACACAGTCCCCTCTTCCTCTCTCCCCGTTCTTCTCCCCCTTCACACCTCACACAGTCCCCTCTTCCTCTCTCCCTGTTTTCCTCCCCCTTCACAACTCACACAGTCCCCTCTTCCTCTCTCCCCGTTCTTCTCCCCCTTCACACCTCACACAGTCCCCTCTTCCTCTCTCCCCGTTCTTCTCCCCCTTCACACCTCACACAGTCCCCTCTTCCTCTCTCCCTGTTTTCCTCCCCCTTCACACCTCACACAGTCCCCTCTTCCTCTCCTTCCTCCTTCCCCTCACCTACCCACTCTTTTCTTCCATCAGTACTCCTGAATCCTTACTTTGGTAACCCAGAAACCTACTCGTTTCAAATTCAATGCCGATGTATTCTACACTTACGTTACCAACAACGCTGAACGCAATGATGTTTCATTTGATGTCACACAGGAGACATCTTTTTTTTTTTTTGGCTGTCCCAACCTCTGCGCCACCTCAGAGGCAGTGCACCCATGCCACTCATTCCGACACCCCGTCCACAGCCACAGCCCGGTCGGCCCCCGCCGCAGCCCCGGCACCGGCAATCCACAGGGAGCAGTCAATGTCAAGTCGTCAAGAGGCAACCCACCGGAGGAGACACTGCACTGCCGCCGAGTCACTTCGGTGGTGTTCAATGGCACCTGTTCTGATCTAACATACGCAGGACACCACCTACTAAGCCCCCTACTGACGACAATAATTGCTTAGTCGCGGAGCCGGCGTGAGTGAGCTCTCCCTCCGGAGGGCGCCACCACGTCTGTCCAATGACAGCTCCCATGGACTCGCCGATACCGGTGACCCCGACGAACCAAACCAAGGCCACAGACGTGGAGAGGACATCGAAATTGAGGTCACCATGAGAGCAGGGCATGAAGGGCCACAAGAATTTGAGACATTTTTTTTATGCTGATCGATGAGAATGAGGATGATTAAGATGATGCTACGGATTTCCATTTCGGTCTGAGACTACATGACAGGGCTGTACTCTACGCTTCCTTTCATAATATATCCCGGCGTCAACCAGGCCCGAGAGATACAGGCACCTGCAGTGTTGGTCAGGAAATTTGAGCAACACTCTCAGAAACGCATCCATTAAGTGGATGAAACTCGACTGTGTGGTCCCAGTCTTCCCAACTGAGTCCGCAGCAACTCAACTCTGGGTAGGAGCCGGTCGGGGCAGAAAAACCCACATGACTTCTGATGGGATTCGAACCCACGACCTCCCAGCCGGGAGTCCGCGACGCTGACCACTTCGTCACGGCGGCTGGTCACAGGAGACATCTTATCTGCTGAGTTTAAACAGCTGTTTAGGCTTTTCCCAGGAACAGAGCTAACTTGCTATCATTTTGGTGACCACGTACAACTCACCATGAGTTCAAACACTTTTCTGCAAAGGTTGGTGACTGTTAAAGCCAGCAATGCTGTTTGAATTGGCAGTTTGATGTAGCTTTACTTGCTTGATTCACCACAGATCATTCACTCATCTTGTCTTACTTAGTTCTGTTTGGCAAGCTGTAGCTGTAAGTGGCCTGCGGAGGTCCTAGACAAATTAACATGTTTATATTTTCATCAGCACCTTTTATCTGGTACAAATCCCATTAAATGGTCCAAGTTCACAAAACATACTTTATCATTTATTGTGGTGTTTGAATATAATATCATTTAACAAGTCTTTTCTCTGTGTGCAAAACCAACACTGTTAGTGATCAAAACTTCCACGGAAAGGATAATTTTGCTATACTTGATCTGGCTGAAAATGTTGATCTCGTATTTACTGCCCTTACAATCCAGTGACATCTTCACCAGGGGAACGGATGGAAAGCTCTTAGCAACATCTATCACTCTGCCAAGGTTACTAGCATTAATGCTTATATCTACTTTGAAAATGCCAATGTTAAAGTTTACCATGGACACACACACACACACACACACACACACACATGATCAAAACTGTTGTGATTACATAGACTCACTTGTTTACACATGTGACTGTGAGTCAAAAATGAAAAGTTTTTAATGTACACTGTCAAATCTACTACGATGACATTATCTAAACAACAGAATAAGTACCACAAACTGATTACATAATGGAATATAAAATCATATAATGAAACGACATAATGACTTGTATGTACATGTCAATAATCTAAACCGATGTCTCTCCACATACATAATCAGGAAACAGGAACTCCGGGGAGTACAAACCTTCATCAAGATCTAAAGGATCCCAGATCCACCAGTTGTCCTGGAACTGCTCAGTGGATCCACACCACAAAGAATTCAAGGGGGTTAGTCCCTGAGCCATACTCTTGGGTTCCCCACAAAGTTTTATTTCAAATTGATTCAACGGTTTCTGCATAATCTCGCTACCTCTCAATCCTAGATCTGCTGCTTGACTTGGCTCCAAACCACAGATCCAGACCAATGCCAGTAATTCGTTTTTGTGTCACATTTCATCTTTCCATCAAGTTCTGTTAAATAGTTCAGATATTTTTTGTGTGTGTGGTCATTCAGACAGATAGTCAAACCACCCAACAGACACAAATAAACCCTCACGGGTGCAGGTGATGGTAATAGATAAATAAATAACCAAATAAATACTAGAGACTTTTAATTCTAATACACACAGGGCATTTTGTTCACATTCATCGACCAAGTGCTGGACAGTTAAGTTCAGAGAGTTCACTGTGTTAAGGGTTGTTCAGGAAAGTAACTGCCTCCAACCCCAACACAAACAGGGATAGGTGTTAGCAGGTAAGAAAGCAAAATGCAGTGAAATCTCCAACACACACACACAAAAAGCATGGTAAGCCAAACACTTTATCACTCTGGTGGACTTCAAATGTAAGGTAAACGTATGCTAAAGAAATTCAGATGCCATTAATCTCAAAAGCATGACCGCACATTTGTTCACAAAAAAAATGTTATGATCTTTCTTAGTTTGTTGGTTGATGATCAGCATTTTGATATACTGGGGCGAACGGAATAGCTGAGAATTAAGAATGTTCTTACCAGTCATTAAATCACACAGATTTTAAAGGCAAAAATTACATTTGCAACTGAAAAAAAGAATATGTTAACACATTTAAAGGATACATAATTCCTGTGCTTTGATGAGTCACTTTGGTGTTTCTCATGAGTCTAAATCTTTCTGAGATAAAGGGTTAAGGACCTGACAGAAACAGGAGATTCCACTGCATGTTGAAAAAAGCAAACAAACCAATAAATAAAGGAATAAATACAAACAGTTTCACAATATTTGGTGATATCAACTCACACGATCGAAGTTGATCGACAATTAATGTGCTTAAACATATTAACTCTTTCTGAACGGAAGTCTGCATATCCTGATTAGCTGTATACAATTGTTCTGCACCCATAGCCTTCCATGTACGCAGAATGGAACTATGAATTTGATAACACAATGCCAAAACATGTCACTGGAAACTAGGCTGCTTGGCTCCCATCAGGTTAACTAGTAGCATAAGGGAAGTAACTGTCTTAATTTTCACCATTCTTTGTGAATGATGAAACAACTTTTGAACTCACCAATTTTGGTCTGTAATATTATAAAAATGCACTGTTTTCCTTCCTTAAAATAAACACCTCAGTAACCACATTGTCAAATTTCAAAATTTCAACTTCACTGGTTATTTCTTGGCGACTTGTTAAACATTTTCTTCAAATATGTCTACAAGACCGTTCAAGTTGAGAATTATTCTAATAAGGACGTCAAGTCTACTCTGTGCACGTCTCCTGTATTCATTCATTCCAATGTTCCAGCCTTCTTTTGATATCACTTTCCTGAGAAGAATAAGCCCCCCTTTTAATTTCTATTTTTAAAAAATCCCACACTTCTTCTACTTTGTTGGGTTTTTTTTCTTTCATATACAGTTCCATCATCATCATCACTATCTCCGGTCAGATCACAAAATAACCTGTAAACTTCATTTTACAGTGTGCAGGAAAACACCACATGGAATTTGTAACCTTTAAAAATGCAAGCATCACCAAATATTCCGAAACGACCCATGGATACACGAACAGAAAGGTGAAAAGGTCAGAGTGCACAGCCCCAACTCCAAGCAGAGGTCATGTACATACCTGCAGGCAGCGTCCACAGCTCGTGGTAATGACGGACAGACAGTTTGGCAGAAGACAGAAAACAGTTAGTGGGTACAGACAATAAAATGCTTCCAAATACATGTTGGCGTTACCTTTTCCAATGCACACACGTCTAAAGCAAAAAGGTAAAAAAAAAAAAAAATTTTTAAAGGAGAACACTGTATTTATCTACAGGGAAATAAAAACCATCCTGGACCGCCACAAAAATACAAGAAGAAAACTCAATAGATTCATTCTTACATGTTGAATTAACTGTTCTTTATGGATGATAACTTTAAAGTTGTATGGGTATTTTCTAAATTTCAGAATGATTCCCACTTTTCTTCCCAGTACTAAACTAAAAACATCATTCCCAATTAGATCAATCACCAAAGATTAAGCATTCAAAACCCTTCCCTCACCTCCCCTACAAGGACATTAATTCACACTCTTACCTGGTTGTCTTTCCTTGGTTCTACTTAGCAGAATGAAAATCCAACCAAATCACAACCCTTCCAGTGATTTGCCTGCCTGAGCGCTTCCGTGTTTGCTAGCACACTTGCTTGCCTGCTAAATTGAATGCGACTCGTTAGTTTACTTGTAACTTGTTCACCTGATCATTCACTGGGTTTTTTTTTCCCCTTCTCGTTGACAGTGGCAGTACTGGAAGAGGAGGGTGGAGGGTGGATGTGCGAGTGGAGGTTGTTTTGATTTTTTTTTTTTCAGCTAAACTGAGCTGACTTAAATTCCACATTTCTACAGAGACCCAAAAAAATCAGTGGCCTGACCTCAACCAAGATATCTAATTCCACACCCTAAGTGTCCTTTTTCATCTCACATAAACCCAATGACAACCTAGAAAATTCTTGCCTTTTTGAAGCCCTGTACACCAGAACAAATATTTTCTGTCTGACCTGTCTGCTGTGCAGACAGCTCACAGGCAATGAAGAACAATCCTGTCCACATTCTGTGAAGACAGAGTTTAGACAAAAGCCAAATTACCTCCATTATCCTACCCTTCAGTGGGCCTCTGAGCGAACAAAACGCTTGCACTGCACCATGCCACCTCCAGCCCCCTCCCCTCTCCCCTCTCTTTACCATCCCAAACAGGATGACCATCGTCCATCCTCTTCCGTCTCACGCCAGTTCAACATTGATGTTCACTGACCATGTACAGCAGATCTCAACAGACCTGGCCTAGCCCTAAAAACTGTCAGGCCCACCCACTCAGCGTGTGCCAGGGTGGACAGAGCTATGATCAGACAACCGCTGGTGCTTGACCAGAGCCAACATGAGGGATCACGGCAGTTAAATGACCGTTAGGATCCAATCCCCCTTCAGTTGGTGGCACTATCTTGTATAATTGAAGTAAATCCGTCACCTGTCTGACCAGAGTGTTTGGAAACACCCCCATCCAGAATTGGTTGAACAACCTGGTGACGAAGTTGGTATGCCATTATTATTATCATTATTAAGAGTACTTATGTAGCACCTATCCTCGGTCAGAGACCAAACTCTAAGCGTTTTACAATCCATGCTCTTGTTCACACAATGGGCTGCCTGCCCGAGTAGAGTCGACTGAAGAACTGCCTGCTAGGCACTACATTCAGTCGTTTCCCATCTCATTCAGTCGAATATCAGTCACTTGGGGTTTTTTTTCATTCTTTCTGTGCCTGCAATGTGTGTACATGTCATCCATACCAATGGCCAGACTTGGCCTTCTCTTCCAGAAGTTGATGATGGGTTCTTATGCGTGTGCAAGGTGTTATGCAAGCTTTCACACACGGAACCTCTGTCTATAGTCGCATATGAAGGACTTTTGGGAAATGAGTTAACAGATGTTAACTCCAAGGGAAAAATCCCCTTCCACCGAAACAGCCCGGTGGAGATTCAAACCCCAGGATTGCAAAGATCACAAATCCAGCACTCTGCCAACTACATATGTGACACATATCTCAGTGTCCAAGGGGCTAAAGATCTACAGTCACCAGTTTCTGTTGTGATTTCCTCTCATTGCAACTTCTGATAGTTGAGCATCATGCATTTCAAAGACAGTAAAACAGTGTGGTACATAACTCCACCCTCAGTGGGCTATATTCCAAACCATCACAATGAACAGGACTAGGAGCAGGTAGAGGAAGGAAGTCAAGGGATGCGCTGCATATCATACATTTCACAGCTTCCAATGACACCTTCCGGAGGTCAGTGCAGGTCACACTACGACCAAGCTATATTTACAGAATGCTGAAACGACTGGCTTGACAGTCCATGACAGATATAGCACCTGACTGAAAATTACACAGGAATGGGCTTAGGAAAAGTGCTTAAATGTGTGTGTGTGTGTGTGTGTGTGTGTGTGTGTGTGTGTGTGTGTGTGTGTGTGTGTGTGTACGTGTGTGTGTCTGTGTGTGTGTCTGTGTGTGTGTGTGTCTGTGTCTGTGTGTCTGTGTGTGAGTGTGTGTGTGTGTACAAGTGTGTATGTATACACATGTCCACATTTGCATCTCTGTGTTGCCTCTACATGTGAAGCTTGCACATGACCGTACATGTGTCCCTCACCAGTCTGCTTGCCTAGGCATGTATATATAACCTGCACAAGCACCTGTACATACTCCTGAAAATACATCACGTTTTAGCACAAACGAGCGCAGCACTGTCCCCCCGTACAGTGTGACATTAGGAAAGAAGAGGAAAGGACACCAAAGGCCATGCACACGTACATGAGCACTGCTACACATGATGCACACGTACCCCCCACACCATGCAAGCTGAAACACTAATCCACACCAACAGGAACAGGGAGGAGAGAAAATAAACAGCAACACCCATACAACAGCATGAAGAGAAGCCGTGATTATAAAATATCGTATCGACGTGAAGAAACAATCTGGATAGGGAAGATGGAGGGTGGGGAGGGAGGATAAGGGGTGGGATGGAAGGGAGAAGGGGTGGGGAAATTAGGGAAGGGGAGGACAAACATTCTGCTGAAATAGACCTTTTCTGTGAAAGAAAAAAAAATCATGCCTGTCTTTCAATTGCGAAAAAGAGTTACCTTTCATCAGTTCATAGGTCAAAATCATTACACAATTTGTGCATGCGTCATGTGGTAAACATGCGTCACATCAAACTCAAAACATGTAGATCTGAACTGATGGATGATAATGAGTGATGTCATACTGTGTGTAGCACACAGTGTGCATGTAACACACAGTGTGCATTACAAGCGCATCATGTCGTCATGCCCATGTTTTCGCATCTTCTGTCTCTGATTGAACTTTTGACAAGTGGGGCAAAAAAAAAAGAAAAAAAAAATCGGGGTAACACCTGTCTTTCCACTGCAGGGTTACCTTTTCAAAGTTTATGGGGCAAGCATACAGATCTAGAGCTGAACATCAGATCTGGAGCACACACATCAGGATATCGACCGTCCGCGTCTCTGGCACATCGTTTTGCACCCATGTTTCAGCATTACCTCTCTCTGACTGAACTGTCAAGCTGATAGATGGTGCTATGGTGCTCTGAGCCTGCCCACCAGTGCCCTTTGTCTCGTGAGAGCGGCAGGGTCATTTTCCCTGGACACAACCTTTAACACAGATCACCTTCCCTACAGATTTCCAAACACCTTCCCTTGATCGTATGGTGTGTGTGGAGAGGCACTGTTTCAGTTTCTCTTTCAGTAAGGCATCACCATGTGTGGACAACTACATATACACAGCACCACACCTGCAAAACCTTGATAACCACGGCAACAGGAAGACAAGAAAGAATAGGGTAAAAATATCCTCTGGGTTTTTTTTCTACCTGTCACCCCTCCCACCCCCACCCCCTCCTCCACTCCTGTCTTCCCTGGCTACTATACAATATCTGTGCACTCTCGCTATATGATGCTGCTTTTATTCAATTCTGCTTCAGTTCACATCTGCTTCACATCCAGAAGTGGGCAATGGTAAGGACAGATGTGTACACCTTTGTACATTGTGTGTGTGTGTGTGTGTGTGTGTGTGTGTGTGTGTGTGTGTGTTTGTGTTGGGAGCAGGGGTGGAGGAGAGCACTGTTATTCTGACTGTTTCAATAAGTTCAATCATTCAACACTTGCTCGATTACAAGAGTAACTGGGGCTGTAGTTCTTTCAAGGCAAATCAAAAACACCTTGTGTCTTTCAAATACACACACACAAAAAAAGTGACCAAAATGCCAAAAACTGCAGATGTAAACAGTGACAAAGGGTACAGCGGAAAGCTGACAGATGAGATCTAAACAGAAGAGGAAATGAGCACTCGTTCTGTGACAGCAGTCGCTATGCGGTGAAAGAGTCGCACATCTTCATGCAGCTAAGAAGAACAGGATAACAAACTACATACCAGACCTGATCGCTGCAAGAAGGTTTCAATGCCGTCAATACCATTATTTCTGACAGAACTTTCTTCTTTTTTTTTTTTCAAATCAGGACAAGTTACATGTTAGAAAAAAAAAAGTTCATGAAAAGACAGGGAGACTGCAGGTTAATGGCTTACGCACACTCACAAACACATTAACACATGCACTAAACACTACAAGTACAAACATACACACACACAAAATGCATGTACACATTTATGCAGTCACATGCACACGCACGCACACACACACACACACACACACACACACACACACACCACACACACACATGCACGCACGCATGCACGCACGCACGCACGCACGCACGCACGCACACATGCAAACATACACTCACACACAAGTGACATGCTCTGCAATGACAACCTATAGATCCATAATGCCACATATGACCATGATCGCATGCACCTGGAACATACAATGGCACTACCTCCACCACTACCTCCACAAATCTCTCTAAACCGAGTGTTTGAGTTGATGGAGGTAACGTGGATGGGGGTGTTGGATGGACAGGGAGGAGGAAATGGGGATGGAATCAGAATCCTAACTGGAAAGTCAGCTTATCATAAAATAAAGAGAAACATATTCACAAGCACCAGCAAAAAAGAACCATTTATCTATACTTCCGCAGTCTGTTTTTCCTCATAAAACACAGAGAAACATATTCACAAATGCCAGCTAAAAAGAATTATTTATGTACATTTTCGCAGTCTGTTTTTCCCCAACAGCAAATAATGCTAGTGCACAGACAGTATCTTTCCCAGAGCTAACTGATTAAAAAGCTTATTAGTGTAAGCAGCAAGCATACAACGCTCGGAAGAACAACTACCTCAGACAGCGTTACATCTTGCTCTGCCTCTACTCATCCCAGAGATCACAACACAAGACAAAACAGGCACTCAAGTTAACAGTTATGCTCAGAAAACGTACATTGTTTTTCACTACAGTTATCGTCTACATTTCCGCAAGCAACAGCTACACTCTTGACCTCCTTCCTCTTACTCAGGACTTTCTTCCCCTTACTCGTTCCCTTCCCCTCTCTTCCCCACCCCCTTCCCTAGGACGTATCCATGACAACACTTACTGGGAGATGAGCTCTCGTTTCTCGTCCAGCAGATGTTTGTAGTTGGAGTCCATCTTGTCCTTCCACTCCAGCTCCTTGTGGAGCGCTGCTCGCGTGAGCTGCAGGTCGTTGTCCATCTGACGCATGTGCTCGCGACATTTGCTCCGCTCGAGCGAGTAGAATTCCCTAAAAAATAGTCCATAATTGTTGAAAATACAACTGCGAACAGTTTGACAACAAACAACTTCCTCATAAGCAGCTGATACTTAAGTTCAGATTCATTCCTGTCTTCGACTTTACCCAGCTTTTAGTAAATTTTAAAATGAACTATTAGTGAGCCCATCAAACAACAGAGACAAATTACAAGACAAAACGTGTTTTGTCTTGTAATTTGTTTGTCCCTGTTGTTTGGTGGACTTACTAATAGTTCTATTTAAAATTTGTTTCAATTTCCACCTGTAGTTAACTCACTTTGAAACTAGCTTTCCTAAGTTTAGACTCAACTTCACACAGAATTTCAAGAGTGACGATTAGGTCAGTTTTCATGTTTAGCTGGCTTCCATGAGTTGAATTTAGATCCTGTTTTCACTTTCTTTTATTGTTACCTGTCCAAGTAAATGCCTTATCCTCACTTGGCGAGGAACATCTGACGGCTGATGTGTAGTGATGTTCCTAGCCAAGTGGGGATAAAGCATTTGTTTTTGGACAGGTAAGTATATCATCAAAACTACTTTTAGTGGTAAAATCCCTTTCACCCTGTTTTTATGACTGAAGATTCAATCCAGGCTTTCAAGAGAAAAGACTCGGTCGTTTTCAGTTTTTCCTGGCTTTCATTAGGTAAGACTCAAATCCTATTTTGACTTTTACCTGGCCTTCATGAATTTAGATTCAGCCACGTTTCTGTCCTCACCTGGCTTTCATAAGATCAAATTCAATTCTGTCTTCATTTTCATCTAATTTTATATGATCTTGTTTTCACCCTTACCTAGCTTTCATAAGAAAAGATTCGATCCTGCTTTCATTTTTACCTGGCTCTCATGAGACAAGATTCACTCCTGTTTTCAACCACACCTAGGTTTTATACGATTCAATTCTGTTTTCACCTTTACCTGGCTGTCGTAAGATTCCACCCTGTTTCACAGTTCCATGGCTTTCATGGATTAGGATAATTCTTGGCTTTAACATTTACCTGGCTTTCATGAGTTTGACTTTGGTGCGTTGTTTCCGTTCCTCCAGACGCTGAAGGTCAATGTCGCGACGCTCGTTGCTGTTCAGCAGTTCAAACTGCAAGGCCTTGACCTCTCGCTGCAGACACGTGATCTGGTCCATCAGACTCTGCCGACTAGCGTCCGACATGTTGGTCTGCTGCTGGGGCAGAAACAAGAGGCATCCTGTTTTCTCGATGTGCATTTTCATTGATTTTTCTACATAATCCAACACATTTTCATTGATTTTTCTACATAATCCAACACATTTTCAGTTAACTTTTTAGCTAAATATACTTTTTTTCCCACAGGATTACTGCGGAGTGGAACATGCACCCAGAGGAGGCACTATCTGCATCTTCTGTTAAAGAGTCATTCCAACATCTGATCTGAACCCAGCCTCCCCCCCCCCCCCACCCTCCCCTTCCCCCTTTCCTCCCATTCCAGCAGTTTGTTTTTTTTTGCTTGTCATGCTAAGTGTGGACCTTCTGTGGACCTTTCCTTATTTTTTTTTGTTTTGTTTTTGTTTCTTTCTTTGCTTTACCATTTTCTGCGCCACCTCAGTGGCAGTGCACCCACGCCGCTCATTCCGATACCCATCCACAGTCACAGCCCGGCCCGCACCGTGGCAGCCCCGGCACTGGCAATCCACAGGGTGCAGTCAATGTCAAGTTGTCAAGAGGCAACCCACCGGAGGTGACACTGCACTGTTGCCGAGTCACTCGGTGGTGTTCAGTGGTGCCTGTTCTGATCCAACATACGCAGGAGACCACCTACTAAGCCCCCTACTGACGACAATAATTGCTTAGTCGTGGAGCTGGCGTGGGTGAGCTCTCCCTCTGGAGGGCGCCACCACGCTCATCCAACAACAGCGCCCAGGAAGCTGCCAACACTGGTGACCCTGACGGAATCAAACCAGGCCTTCTGTGGACCTGTTGCACTGTACTAGACTGTGTGTGGGGCTGTGCTAGGGTTCTGTTTACATGGGGCCTGACATGTTTGTAGACTGTGTGTGGGGCTGTGCTAGGGTTCCCTTTAACATGGGGCCTGACCATGTTTGTAGACTGTGTCTGGGCTGTCTGCTAGGCGATTTGCTTCTGCCTAGCAGCTCACTGTCGCAGCTCCAGTAAGCAGTATGTGCTCTATCTTATGCTCTATTTCTGTTTTTCTTCTCTCTCTCTCTCTCTCTCTCTCTCTCTCTCTCTCTCTCTCTTCCCCTCTCTCTCTCTCTTTCTCACCCCCTCAAGTCAAAGATGCTCACCTGAAGGAAGAAGAACAGAAAAGTATACAGGAAAGAGAAGATACAGACTAATTCAAGTATCTGTATCATCAGAACAGTTCTTGCCTTTCATGGTGTACACTACATTAATCCCGGTCTTTGGGATTTCCTTCTTCTTCTTTCATGAGAGTCCATTCATTGTGGAGCTGAGCATTACTATATTTACAAGATTTAATGAGACTTCTGCCTCTGAGTTTTTCAAGCCAAAGTAAGTTATTGCTAATACACATGGGCTACGCAAACGTAGACATTATGCAAATACAATATAACAATGGAAATGCATTTCAACTGTGGGATTTAAACAAACACACAGGCACATGCACAGGAACGCATGCAGATGCATGCTCACCGCGCACGCATGCACATGCACACACACACAAATATCACGAATAGTGGATAGACGGTAAATGAAGGACACACACACACACACACACACACACACACACACACACACACACACACACACGCACACACACCTTATACACAAAAGCATACGTTTAAAAAATGTATATGTCAGCTTTCGGACATTCCATCAATTTTCTAATGACTACTTTCTAAAAGACAGCACACAAACTTGGATCTGCTGGCAATATACCAATGGACGTAGTACTGACATAAACTTTTACCTACTGACCCCCTCGCCCTCCTACCACTCCACATACCCACCCATTCTGATCCACCTGTATCTGCTGTTTTGGAAGACTTGGGGGTTAAGATGCTACATTTTGACTTTACGGCATCTGCTCAAACCCTAATGCCCCCCCCCCCCCCCACCCCCACCCCCCCCCCCCCACCCCCCCCCCCCCCCTTGTAATTCAAGGCTAAAAACTGTTGCAGTTGTTTGTTTTTTTGTGTGATTGCTTCTTATGTTTTGGTTTCTTCAACTTGTATGGGTTGTGACAGTGAGTAATACCGGTAGATGGCTGTTCAATCAGCACAACTGTGGACAATTTAGCCGCTCATTAGGCAGTGCAGCCTAGACTGTGTGAGTATGTCTACAACATGACGTTTGCACCTTGTGTACAGTGATCCGAACATTGTCACATACTGTGAACTATGCACCAGTCTACCTCCCTGCAAAGCTCCCCTGTTCAAAAAATGAAATTTCACAGGATCAATGTATACCAGTAATCACTGATGTATTACTACTTCAAATGATGAAATACCCCCCAAAATCACTTACCACAGTAGTTCTTACCGTTTTATTTTTGTTTGATTGCACGTTGACGATAGGAAAAAAGACTGTTGTGTTCAGAGCGCTTGGCTTTTACAGACTGCCATGACCTGGCTTCCATTTATTTTTTACCCATTTGCTTATGCCAAATGTTATCATTTTTATCATAATTAATGTAAAATACCATTATTTTCTTTCTGTTTCAATTATTAGCATTGTCTTAATCTGTGCTCTCTCCCCTCCAACCTATTTGCTCATCTCTTTTTCTCCCATAATTTTAGTCTTTCACCCACGCTACAGCTAGTACATCATTATAACCATAATCATTATTATCATTATCCTCATCACTATTATTACTATCATTACCATTATTATTATCATACCATTTTAATACTATTGCTTTTGATCTTTTTTTTTAATTGTCATTATTGTCTTTAATCTATACTGTCTCCCCTCCAACCTCTCCCCTCTACTTTATCCATTCCGTAATTTCAGTCTTGCCATGTCCCAGTCCGTACCAAGATTGAGGAGAGAAGTAAATATCTGTTTGCCTTTGTTTTCAATTGTTCTGAATGTTGTTTGCCTTGTCTGAAGAAGAACCAACAGGTCAAAATGCATAGTGTCTGCTCTGTAATTTATTTGTTCCTTCGTTTGGCGAATCAGTAATTCCATGGTTTTGAAATTTGCTATGGCTTTTACTGTTTTCATGGCAATTCAAAGGTCATTATCCTTATCATTACTATTACTATTATCATTATTATCCACATGATTATCATTATTATTATTACTCTGTAGAGAAGTTTCACTGTACTACTGCAGCGATCTACTAGTATCCTCACATAGGAAGAGTAGGACGTGATGGTGTCGCTGCGGTCCTGAATGCAGCTGAGGCGTGACTCCAAGTCATGGATGATTTGCTGCAGGTCACGGTTGTCAGTTGACACTTTGTTCTCCCGCTGCTTCAACAATGACACCTGGTGTTTCAGCTCGGCCACCGTCTGGTCCAGAAGGGTCCTGTGGAGGAGAAAGAGGGGGAACGTGTAATCCGCTGATTGAAAGGGGTTGTGGTTCATGGAATGAGTGTGTGTGTTGTGTGTGTGTGTGTGTGTGTGTGTGTGTGTGTGTGTGTGTGTGTGTGTGTGTATGTGTGTGTGTGTGTGTGTGTGTGTGTGTGTGTGTTGTGTGTGTGCAAGTGTGTGTGTGTGTGTTGTGTGTGTGTGTGTGTGTGTGTGTGTGTGTGTGTGTGTGTGTATGTGTGTGTGTGTGTGTGTGTTCATGCGTGCGTGTGTGCATGCCTGCATGCGTGCGTGTGTTTGTAAGAGAGTGAGTGTGTGAGAATATATGTACATTATTTTGTGTGAGTGTGTGCACATATGCATGTGCATGTGTTTGTACATCTGTCTGTCCACAAACACAAACACGCAGGCTGCATACATGTGTTTTTGTGTGCATGCTGACCACATGCACATGGATGTGTAAAAATGCACAAAACCACAAATGCACACACATATCATGTGCAGTTTCAATGTGCACGATGTGTGCATGTTTGTTCCATACTTAACAAAACCTGTTCACAGTTACAAGCAATGCAAGACACTCCTAAACACCACTACCACCACCAACACCACCACCAACAACACCACCACCACCACTGCATATAACAACACCATCAACACCAACATAAACACCAATAACAACACCACCACCAACACCAACAACACCACCACCATCAACAACAACACCAACACCACCATAATAACAGCACCACCATAATAACAACACCAACACCACAATAACACCACCACCACACCACCACCACCACCACCA
>CM065731.1:37874623-37894623 GCA_033310375.1 Conus canariensis | reverse complement strand
CAGTTGACAGAAATACAAATGAACATGAAGTTCGTGCCCCTGACAACAGTTGACAGAAATACAAATGAACATGAAGTTCGTGCCCCTGACAACAGTTGACAGAAATACAAATGAACATGAAGTTCGTGCCCCTGACAACAGTTGACAGAAATACAAATGAACGTAAGAAACATCAAGTGCACATCTCTGCTTCAAATTAAACATTTCTATCGGCATGTAATCCATTATCTTTGCCACTTTTGTCTTTTGGTGTACCCAGTGCATGTTGATATTACTCTTGGTTTAAGTGCATACTTCATGTGCAAATGATCTAGAAGGTTGAGGCTGTTTCACACACATTCATGCACCTAAGGCAAGCCATCTGATATCTGGCATGGAGGTGACACACATGCAATGCACATACAGCATGTACATAGTACACATCCATCTATATATATACATGATTATATACATGGTCATGCAATGCACAGAAAAACTTACACAGCTGGCTCTGACCTCCTCCCTTAATGCCAGTAACTAGAATAGCAAAAAACAAACCACACTGGAACACTGCATACATACGACAAATGCAACAACAAAAAACACACACACAAAAAACCCACAGACCTGCGGACTCACCCCCACCAACACCCCCTAAATACCTACAGCATGCAAAGTCTGCACACATCAAACCTAAATGACCAACATGCTTTAAAATCACCCACACCAACGCCCCCTACATACCTATAGCATGCGAAGTCTGCACACATCAAACCTAAATGACCAACATGCTTTAAAATCACCCACACCAACGCCCCCTACATACCTATAGCATGCGAAGTCTGCACACATCAAACCTAAATGACCAACATGCTTTAAAATCACCCACACCAACGCCCCCTACATACCTATAGCATGCGAAGTCTGCACACATCAAACCTAAATGACCAACATGCTTTAAAATCACCCACACCAACGCCCCCTACATACCTATAGCATGCGAAGTCTGCACACATCAAACCTAAATGACCAACATGCTTTAAATTCAGTCTAAAAGGTTCGAGTCCTGCACCCTATTGGCCACAGACACAATCATAGCGATATAGGTTCACCAAATCTAGGGTACGACATTATGGTAGTTGCAGCCTGTCCTTCTACTGCCAGCGCTTTGCTGCCACAGCCTCAAGGGCATATAGCATTGTGCTTTTACATTTCAAGTATACACTCCAAATTTACACACAGCTCTCCTACACAAACTCACATGCCTGAGTCAGAAGCACATTTTTTTTCTTTATCTTCCGTGCCACCTCTGTGGCACTGCACCTATGCCACACATTCCAGCTCCTCGCCTACAGCCACAGCCTGGCTTGCCCTGCAATGGCCTTAGGAGTGGCAATCCACAGGGAACAGTCAATGTCAAGATGTCATAGAAGACACTGCACTGCTGCCAGTCACTATGGTGTTGTTCAGTCGTGCCTGATCCATTGCAATAGCTGCTTAGTTGTGGACTCTTGTGAATGAGTTCTCCCTGCTGCAGGTATCACTGTTTCCATACCAGTGACAGTCCCCATAAATGTGCTGATACCTGTGACCCTGACAGAACCTCACCAAGGGTGTGGATGCAAAGAGGAAATCAAGACTGAGGGCATCGTGCAGACATTATGCGGCTATTTTTAGAACAGACTGAAGTAATCACAATTTACTGATCATAGAATCAAAAAATGCCTAAGAAAAATATTATATATATATATTATATATTATATATATATATATATATATATATCAAAATGTAGGTAAATGTCTCGAAGTTTTGAATCCGGAAAGAAATCTGCAGGATCAGACCACAGCAAACATCTGTGACTGCTGGAATAGAACCAAAGGAAAATTCTGAGCGCCTGGCAGGGTGAATGAAGACATTCAACATCAAGGGACAAAGAATAGTGAGACCGGGAGTCTGAATAAGGATGTCCCTACAGTACAGACAAACATGTTCCCAGGAAAAGTCTTAATGTAGACCGAGTCAGAAATGAGAAGTCAATTTACTGTAGACAAGGAGAAAAAAAATATTCTCGGATATAAACGTCTGTAAAGGGAAGGAGTCTTAACTGAGAGGTAAATCTATTTTAGAGAAAAAATTTTCTCAGATATAAAAGCCTTTAAACAGGAGACATCCATGTTACAAAATTTTGCTGCATGTCTGAAAAACAGTTAAAAGCCATTTTGGTTCCTTTTGTTTCCCCTCTTTCTTATACTTCTTGAATTGTTAGCTTTCTACAGCATACTTACTCAATGGCCTTGCAACTGACCACACTTCGATGACTCTTATACTTCTTGAATTGTTAGCTTTCTACTTCATACTTATTCAATGGCCTTGCAACTGGTTACACTTCGATGACCTGACATCAGCTGCACCTTATGTTCCAAAGATTCTGCAAGCTCTGACTGATAAACATATCCTCTATTTTAAACATCATGTACTCTGTTTACAAATCCAATGCTAACAACCTTACATCAAGTTAAATCTCAAATGATGCAAGGTAAAAAAGCAGTGGATCAGCTTTCAAGAAACGCAACAACAAGAGTACTAAAAATACAGCATGCTAATAATAGTTAAGACCATAAATCAGAATGAAAAACAAGCTCCACGAAAAAAAAAAAAAAACTACAAAAAAAAATGGCAGAATGCTTTGAACACAAACTTTTACCTGTTTTTCTGCACTTTCAGCCCGACTCTGCCATTCTTTGAGGGAACTCTGAAGATTGGAGTCCCGATTGGACAGAGAATTCTCCAGCTGACGAACCATGTTCGATTTCTGCAGCGACAGGTGATAAAACCGTTTGACTTTTCTACACAACTTACTCAAACTTTATACAAGCAACAGCAGATTGTGTGATGATGCAACGCCAATGAAACCAACAATGAAAAAAAAAAGCTATTTAAATACAAAAGCAAAGGTGTTGAAAACCGTCTCAGTAAAAAAACACAAGCATCCTCATGTTCCCATCCCAAAGAGCAATAATGTCTCCTGATATGCAACAATGTACAAAGAGCTGAGATGTTTCTTTACTGAGGCATGAACTTAGAACATATCAAAGATTGTGTGAAAATCTCGGCAATCCTTTTTTGTTTGTTTGTTTGTTTTGCTTAGAAAAGGATTAATTATGGCAAGAAACACATATATGGAAGTGTCCAAGTGGAAATACATTTATGAACATAAGCATTATCTCTCTCTCTCTCTCTCTCTCTCTCTCTCTCTCTCTCTCTCTCTCTCTCTCTCTCTCTCTCCACACACACACACACACACACACACACCACACACACTCATGCACACACACACACACACTTACAAACACCCACACACACATACTTGCACACAACATACACAGACACAGACACACACACACACACACACACACACACACACACACACCACACACACTCACATGCACACATACACACCGCCCCTGCCTCCCTCTCACCAACACACACATACACACAGTGACTCACCCTTTCCAAATCATCCTCCACCATCTTTTTGCCAGATTCCAGGCTGTTGTTCCTCTCCATCAGCATCCTCACCTGACCCCACACCTGTCAGGTACAAACCATCCCAGGCGCACAGTTTTGTACGGCATTCCTTTTGAGCACTCAGCCTTACTCACTCCAATGTTTATGAAACAAACACACCTGTGAGGTACAATCCATCCCACACGCACAGTCTTGTACTGCATACCTTTGGAGCAACCAACCTTAACTCACCTCAATGTGTAGGACACAAACACACATATCAGGTACAACCCATCCCACATGCACAGTCTTGTACTGCATACCTTTGGAGCGCCCAACCATAACTCACCCCAATATTTAAGACACAAACACACCTGTCAAGTACAAACCATCCCAGGTGCACGGTCTTGTACTGCAAATCTTTTGAGCGCTTAGCCTTACTCACCTCAGCATTTAGGAATCAAAATGGGGACTGAAAAGTGAAATTTCATCAAACTGACCTTCGTTTGTCATTACATAGGACACACACAAAAAATGTTAAAGTCTCAAGATCTGCTTTTGTCCTTAAATAATCCCAGTAGGAAGAAACCCTAGGGAGCGTCTGACAGCAGTAGGTCTTCAGAGAAGAACCCCCCCTCAGACAGCTGTTTCGGCCCTGAACTCCTTTCACTCTATGGGGGCCCAGCCGCATCCAGGTCTTGACTCCCAGATGCCCTTCTACTGCCAACTTTCTTTTTCCTGGCACCAATTCTAGGATGAAAACCTTCAAGGCGTTTTGAATTCTCTTTGAATCTAGTGAGGACCTGAGACGTTGTGAGGACACCTGTATGCTGAACAGACAAAAGTCCTGACTAGGACAGCAACGTGTACACACCTCTCCTTCACTCCCTCTCTCTTCCTGCCCTGACCCCAGCACCTGTCAGTACAATCAATCACATGTACACCCCTCTTTCACTCCCTCTCTCTTCCTGCCCTGACCCCAACACCTGTCAGTACAATCAATCACATGTACACCCCTCTTTCACTCCCTCTCTCTTCCTGCCCTGACCGCAACACCTGTCAGTACAATCAATCACATGTACACCCCTCTTTCACTCCCTCTCTCTTCCTGCCCTGACCCCAACACCTGTCAGTACAATCAATCACATGTACACCCCTCTTTCACTCCCTCTCTCTTCCCCTGACCCTAACACCTGTCAGTACAATCAATCACATGTACACCCCTCTGTCACACCCTCTCTCTTCCCCTGACCCCAACACCTGTCAGTACAATCAGTCACATGTACACCCCTCTTTCACTCCCTCTCTCTTCCTCCCCTGACCCACAACCTGTCAGAGACAGACTGTCATATTGCACTGTTCTTTCTTCTGAGAGAGAGAGGTTTTCTGGGGGTTTTTTTGTTTTTTTTTTAGATGACTTAATAGGGGGAAAGGCAGATTCTGCTTTGATTTTGATCTTCACAAGCACGTACACATGCACGCATTAACGTGCGCGCGCGCGCACACACACACACACGCACACACACAAACACGTATGCGCGCTCGTGCGCGCACACACACACACACACACACACACACACACACACACGAAACTTCACCCTGACCCCCCATCTCTACCTCTCTCCCACTCACCATCAAATCCTGTTCATCATGGAAACAGCATGAAACCACCACCAAACTCAATGCTGTATTGTAATGAAAATTCCTCAAATACATCATCAAATAATACTAGTAATGTAAACTGCACAGAGACATTACCTGACTCACCAAATCCAATTTGCACCAAACATGAAAAGCATGTAGCATTACGAACAATGGAAGGACAAAACTTCTTTTGTTAATGTCTTTGTTTTTGTGCCGTCTTTCAAAATATAAAACCATAAAGTTTCGAAATTCTATACAAACTTGACCCTAAAAGTAGTCAGTCCTGAACACGCAGTTACCTTGGTCATTTCGTGTTCCAGGGTGGTGTTGCGGTTCTCCACGTCGCTGAGTGTCTTGGATTCAGACATCAGCTGGGCCTGAACTCGCTCTGCATTGGTCTGCGCCTTGGACACTTCCCGTCGCAGGTCGGTGATTGTCTGTAGTCCACACACACATTACCATGGAAACTGTTCAAGTTTCAAGAAAGAAGCAGCCCAAAAGACAGAAGTGTACCGTAAAGTTCGGTCTATTGAGCGCACCTGTATATAAGCCACACCCACTAAATTTTTTTTAAATCTGAACTTTTTTCACAAATAAGCCGCACTGGTTTATAAGCCGCACAGCCCAATGTGCCGCAGGCGGCAGCTGGCCGAGCGTTCGAAAATCAACACATACAATGTGTTCATTGCATTCACTGGCGTTTAAATAGGTCAGAATACAAGAGCATGTTTCCAGCTTTACTTCAGTTTTTTTTTTTTTTTTAGTACGATGTGTTTTAAATCAATTAGAATCGAAGTTTTTATGAGGCTTCTTACAAGTGTTGTCTTTCCAACATCATTGCTTTAAAAAAAAAAACGAAAAAAAACCAACACATTAACGATGTACTAGAAAGGCAGTTCTCTCCTGCACTCATTGGTGTATCAAGCTAAGCGACTGGTTGAGTACTCGAAAGCGCAGGCCAATCAAAGCGAAGGTATCAAATGCAAACCTTCACTCCCTGTCCATGATTTCAACAATGGCGGATCGAAGCCAAGGTCTGACAATGACCGAGTCGAATGCGCTAATCATTTTTTAATTGCAAGACGCACTTGGTAAGATAACGCATATAATAACAAACCAGAACATTAATGAAACGATTCAATTGTTTTATTTCGCTTAATACCGTGCCAATGCTTAGTTATTTTGTTCATAATTCAGCTAGTGTTAGTCAAGATTAAACAGGTCGGAAACGGCCCACACATTGCGCCGTTCGAGTTCGAAGCGATCGTATTTTTGTAGAAGACAAACTGATGAAAAAAGATATCAGTTAAGGGCTTTACTTATGTCGATTCCTGTATTTCTGAACGGGTTACTAATTCCGTTACACGATTACAGAGAAAATCGTAGTTAAAAGCATCATAAAAATTCATGAACAGTAAACACGATATGGTGAGTTACAGAGAAGCTAAGAATAGACGAGGGTGTGATGCTTCTGAAATCGGAAAAATCCGCAAATAAGCCGCATCGTTGTTTAAGCCGCAGGGTTTAAAGATGGGGAAAAAAGTCGCGGCTTATAGTCCGAACTTTACGGTGCATGTGTATGACAGTTTACACATATTTCTACATGATTACTTTGAACGCATGTTGATTTACGCATGTTTGTATGTTTGGTATTCTGTGACTGTACAGCACCATGCCCCAGGTAATTACTGTGAATATGATGCACTATAAATCAGTACTTAGCATGCTGGCTCATGGTGAACTGCAGGTTCTAGGACTGTAAAAGGGCAAACATGGCTGTGGCTATGTATGTGGAAACCTAAGGTAATGCTGCTTATAGCCCAGCCAAACGCAAAGGGCCATATCAGGGCATCATCGTGTTAAAGTCAACTCACAAGTTACTGAAACAAAAAGGAAAAAAAAAAAAAGAGAAAAACACTCATTCACAAAACCCTGTAAAATACACCCTCTAAAAACACACCAGAAATTCTGTTGAAAATCTTTCTTCTGTAACCTAAATGACCAGCGTAGAGGTAAGGCTTCTGAGAATGTGATGCAAAAAAAAAAAAAAAAAAGTCACCAAAACCCACCTAACAGACTGCGCAAAAACAGCCAAATTATTCCCCCGTTGTTTCTCCATCAGGTCATCAATACAAATCACTGTATACATAAGATGCCTGACCTTGTATTATGCAGTATTGAGCAGCAGTGCCCCAAACCAGACCCTAACACAACACTGTATACATCAGATGCCTGACCTTGCATTATGCAGTACTGTGTGGCAGTGCCCTAAACCAGACCCTAGCACAACACTGTATACATCAGATGCCTGACCTTGCATTATGCAGTACTGTGTGGCAGTGCCCCAAACCAGACCCTAACACAACACTGTATACATCAGATGCCTGACCTTGCATTATGCAGTACTGTGTGGCAGTGCCCCAAACCAGACCCTAACACAACACTGTATACATGAGATGCCTGACCTTGCATTACGCAGTACTGTGTGGCAGTGCCCCAAACCAGACCCTGACACAACACTGTATACATGAGATGCCTGACCTTGCATTACGCAGTACTGTGCGGCAGTGCCCCAAACCAGACCCTAACACAACACTGTATACACCAGATGCCTGACCTTGCATTACGCAGTACTGACCAACCAGCAGTGCCCCAAACCAGACCCTAACACAACACTGTATACACCAGATGCCTGACCCTGCATTATGCAGTACTGACCAACCAGCAGTGCCCCAAACCAGACCCTAACACAACACTGTATACACCAGATGCCTGACCTTGCATTACGCAGTACTGACCAACCAGCAGTGCCCCAAACCAGACCCTGACACAACACTGTATACATGAGATGCCTGACCTTGCATTACGCAGCACTGAGCGGCAGTGCCCCAAACCAGACCCTAACACAACACTGCATACACCAGATGCCTGACCTTGCATTACGCAGTACTGACCAACCAGCAGTGCCCCAAACCAGACCCTAACACAACACTGTATACACCAGATGCCTGACCCTGCATTATGCAGTACTGACCAACCAGCAGTGCCCCAAACCAGACCCTAACACAACACTGTATACACCAGATGCCTGACCTTGCATTATGCAGTACTGACCAACCAGCAGTGCCCCAAACCAGACCCTAACACAACAGCAGCAAAACTGTGTGCAGGTGCCCCGGTCAGTCAGCAGTCACCCTTTTGCTCCTTACCTCCTCCTTCTCCCGCAGTTCTGTCTTGGAGTCCCGACACTCGGCCGTCGTGGAGGACAGTTTATCGTTCAGCGTGTCCGTCTCGCGCCGATGGTAAAGTTTCAGTTCCTTCAGCTCTGACTCCAGCCGAGCCACCATGGATTCGTACTTGGCCTGGCCCACACAACACTGCTGGGTGAATGTCCAGACCACTGCCACCATCCACACCAAGCTGCTTGGGTGAAGATCGACACAGTTTTAATTTACCAACACCAAGCTGCTCAGTGAATGTCAACACAATAGTGACCATCGGCATGAAAAAATGAGGTCAACTTCGATCATTTCATTGCAAGAGCAAAGCACAATCAGATGATAAACATCGTTACATTAGGAGTATACCTGGATGCTACAGTCACTCCTCTTTGTGAGCAATCGCTGAAGTTAGACGTGAACAAAGAAAATGGCATTTCAAAATAAATGACAAGACAATTAATCCAAACGTTTTGTACACAACATAAAAAAAAAAAAAATCAACAAAACAACCAAAAAAAAACAAAAAAAACATACAATACTGAATTAAGGTGCCTGTGGCTTCTACAATCCTTCTTTGTAAGCGATCTGTGGACATCAAAGTGTACAAAGAATCTAACAATTCAAACCACATAGGAAGATAATCAATAAACAAGTTTTCTACGAAAATTCACGCAAAAAAAGGTAAATAAAAAATAAACACCACAAAAAAAAGACACAAAATAAATACACAACTTTCTCTTTTCTTTTTCCCCCTTTTCTTTCATTCATTCATGTTCCTATCACTGCCGTACAACCACTGACCGTCTGCCCCAGGCTGCTGGCCTCCAGTTTGAAGACACAGCTCTGCTGCTGCTGCAGTTCCTCCCGCAGTGAGCGGATGTGGGTGTTGGCCGCTTTCAGGTCGCTCTCCAGCTGTTCTACATACCGCGCACTTTGGTGGTGGGAATCTGAACGCATCCCACACATCAGAGAATGTGAAAAATGAGTGATGTTTGTGTTATGCCATAATGTAAACACACTCTTTTAAGACACGGACATGTTAGTGGAAGTATGAATAGATCCAAGATGAAACTTACAGCATGCACCAATGTCATGACAAAAATTATTCGAACCTACATATGAAAATGATACTAATGATAGCTAACGTACCAATGACAAAAAGGCAAATACTGACAAGAACATACTGATGATGAGACAATTGATGCCATGACCATACCAACAACCAGAACACGTATGATGACAAGAAAATATTGATGACTATGACACACATTTTGGGGGCTCTGCTGAACAAGGTTGACCTCTCTAGGGAAGCCAGATCACTTACCCAAAGACCCTAATAATGAGCACGTATACATAGATAGTTTTCAAGTGACGTGTGTGTGCGTGTGTGTGTGTGTGTGTGTGTGTGTGTGTGTTGTGTAGTTGCTTTTCCAGCAAACAAGCCTAATGTTGAAGTTTCTGCTTTGCAAAGGGACGAGCACAGATGAAGCAGAAGAAGAAGAAAACAACAACGAGAAGAAGAAGAAGAAGCAGAAGAAGAAGAACAAGAAGAGACGGCAGTTAATAAGTAGCAGAAGGAGAAAAAGAAGAACAAGAAGAACAATGAACAATGAAATAGCAGCAGAATCATAAAAAGGTGAAGAAGAAACAGAGAAAGAAGAACAGAGAGAAAGAAGAACAGAGAGAGAGAAGGGAAAAGAGAGACAAGTGAAAGGAGGTGAATTCTCACAATAACAATGCTGTCATATTCAGAACACACAATTCTGCCCATTACCTGTGTGACGTAGTTTTTCCTTTTCCAGTTTCTCGGTCAGCTGTTCCCTCTGGTGAATGGACTCTGACAACTGACAACACATTGACTGCTTTACCCACAGTTCCACACATTCAGTGCAACAGTAAACAGCATAAGACCATGGGTGCTACGCACACTTTTCTTCAAACTTACCTGTCCAAACAAATGCCTTATCTCCACTAAGCATCAAAACGCCATACGTCAGGATTCCCATGAAATGACTGAAAATGGAGAGTGGACAGCTGGCTCTTCCCTCTAACCATCAGGCCAACAACAGCAGTCTCCCTTAGTGAGTTCATACTCAATTTATCCTAACAGCCTTTTCATCGGTGAGGAAACTCACCCTCGACTGGACTAATTGAGTTTGGTTTCCATCATGGATTCTCTGTAGTGGTCGTTTGAGCTGGCTTTCCCCTTTCAGGAGGAAAACACTTCATCTTGGCCAATGGAAAAGATACCAGAAAACTACACTTGTCTTCGCCAGTATGGTCGCCGTCGTCACAGAGCACCCTGACGTCTACCACGTTGACCAGTCTTTCTTCTCTTTCTCTTACTTTCAAAGCCTGCTCGATGGGTCGAAAGCTGTCTCTGATCGCCACCCTCATTTGATCAGTCTAGAGATCATCTTTAGGGAAAATTACCATGCCTCCAGACGATAGAAGCAATGCATTACAAGACAATCTGGGGAAGGAGGACAGGGTCCCTTTGAGCAGTTCTCTCTGATGGGGATGCACTTTGACGGATGTCAATCTGCTGAGGGCTCTGGGCCCCAAGGCAGAGAAGATACGCTTGTGCGTGACCTCTCCTGCAGTCTCCTGTCGCTACCCCTCGCAGCATCCAGACCATAATTGATCTGACCTCAGCAGTTACAGAGCTCATTTCATCGGGTCGCCTCAATCTGCTCCCACTTCAGCAGCCACTGAGCGATGTCTGGTCTCAGACGACCTCAGAAGAGGTTGTTCAAACTGACCTTCTCTTTGTTTCGGCTCTTTGGCCTTGGCTGAATCTGGATTGTTGACGTCAGGTGTCCCTTTACAACTCCCTCCGTCATCGCATACACTTTGTGCCGACGAGAGTGAGTCAGGCCGGGGAGTTCACCTTTACCCCCTCTTTCTGGAATGCAACGGTCTTTAGAAGACTGGAGCACCAAGCACATAGATCTAGAAATGGGGGCAGTCCTACTGGCCCAACTGGTCTCAAGTCTCGAGGAACAAGATAGTGACAGCGGTGCTCACTCCAGACCACTGATTCATCTGGCAGTGTTTCAGCTGCTGTTAGTGCTTGTAAGGCACACCCCAGGCAAGCTGAATGTGCTAGTGGGCACTTGTACAGGAAGGTCAGGTGCTCCCATCAGTGTGGGTGCTCAATAAGAGTGCCTTCCACTCCATGTGTCAGTGTCTGGGACCTCTTATGTGGACCTAATTGTGACCAGACGGAACAATCAGCTTCGAGTCTTTGTTTCTTCTGGCACTAAAACTGTGCACGCACTGTCGATCTCTTGGGAGGTGATATCAGCAAATGCGTTTCTCCTGTCTCTACTCATACCAGCAGTACTTTAATAGGAGCCAAAGGAGAAGTGCCTGTTGATACTTTTCTCTGCAGGAAAATGAACAAAAAAGTGGATCAACTGAATTCAGCACTCACTGAGGGCGACTACTCCTGTTGGCCGAATTGTTCGAGGGCCTGTTCCCCATTCTCCATTTCTAGTCTTTTTATGGGAATCTTCATGTATGGCACTGTTTCACGCCTAGTAGAGATAAGGCATTTGTTTGGGAAGGTAGGTATATAAAGCTACTTTTAGTAATAAAATTCCTTTTCATGTGAAAACACGTCATGTATGTTTATATCTAGACACATGTATGCGAGTACACACACCACACACACACACACACACACAACACACTCTACTACTGATGCAAGCGCACACATACATGTCCACTCACAGAGAATCATCCTCACACTAAAAAACCTTGATCTCCCACACAGATACATACCCACTCACAGAGACTCATCAACACACTGAAAACCTTGACCTCTCACCTTCCCGGCCAACTCCACATTATCCTTCTCCAGCTGCCTGACCTTGTCATCCGCGACCTTTAACCTCTGATTCTGCTGGTTCTTCTCCTCCGACTCGCTCGCCGACGTCTCCCGCAGATGCTCGAGCTCACGGTTCAACAGCTCCATCTCGCGCTTCACCGCCTCCAGCAAGTTGTTCTTGTCCTTCAGCTGTGACCTCGCCGCCCCCAAGGCACCAGCGGTTTCGTTCAGCTCATGCTTGAGGGCCTTGACCTCCTGCTCCATCTCTTCGCACTTGGAGGAGTTCACTTCCTTCTGGAAGACCAGGGTCCGCATGTCCGTCAGCGACTTCTTCAGCTCGGCTTTGGAGGCCGCCCGCTGCTCCTCCAGCTGGGCAATCTTGGTGTTGGCCTGGTTCAGCTCGTTCAAGGCGTCGTGCAGCTGCTTCTGCACCGACTTCAGCGAGGCTTCCAAGTCCTGGGGCATCACATGGACAATTGGTGGTGAGTAATAATGTGTCATGGAGGTGGGCTGAGGGGGGGGGGGGGGGGGGGGGAGAGAGTGCTGGGGGAGACAGACAGACAGATAGATAGATAGATAGAAAGACAGAGATAGTGACAGAAGGAGACAGACAGAAGAGAGAAAGAAAGAGAGACAGAGACACAGAGACAGGGACAGAGATACAGAGAGACAAAGAGAGACACAGACAGACAGACAGACAGACAGAAGAGAGACAGACACAGAACAAAGATAGAAATAGAGAGACACAGAGACAGGGACAGATACACAGACAGACGGACAGACAATGACACAAAAAGAGAGGCAGACAGACATACACAGTGACACAGAGAGACAAAGCGAAATAGACTAACAAAGAGAGGTGGAGGAGGAAACGGGAGGAAAGGGCAAGGACTGAGTGGGGGGTGGGGGGGTGGGGGAGACAAAGAATGAAAAAGAAGAGAGAACAGAGAGACAGAAAGGAAAAAAAAAGGGAGGGGGGGGGGCAACACAACACAACACACATAATTCTTTATTTGCAAGGATAAACTGAATAGAAATATATATGAATAAATGAGCATTTATGAACTCTTGTACATCTCGCCCTTGCTCCCATTTGGGGTTAACCATGAACATAGAGTAAATGAAGTTTGCAAGAAGTCAAACTAGAAACGAATAAGACAGACAGATCGGCAGGCTGAGAAAGAAGAGAGAGAGAGAAAGAGAGAGAGACAGAGAGAGAGAGAGACACAGAGGGAGAGAGAGAGAGAGACAGAGAGAGAGAGACAGTGAGTAGTGTGTGTTGTGTTTGGTGTGTGTGTGTGTGTGTGTGTGTGTGTGTGTGTGTGTGTGTGTATGCATGTGTGATGTGTTTTGGTGTGTTATGTAGTGTTATAGAGACACACACAAAGCATACACAGCACAGTTTTTAGCATGATAAAAGGAAAAATATAACAAGCAAAACAAAGAATATGAATACAGCCCATACTACTATAAAATAAAAAAAAATTACTGAGAGAGAGAGAGAGAGGGGGGGGGGGGGGGAGGAAGATAATACGTAACATCTTTAGTGTCATTAATTTTAAAGTGCTGATGACAATATGGTTCAAAGCAAAACAATCTAATCACCACGTCCAAACCAAACATAACATAATGAAAAGCTCAAAATTCAAAGAAAACATGTTCTGCCATCCCATGTAGTGCGCATCAGACGAAATCATAGATACAAATTGAAGTACACTTTTTTTTCATGCTGCCTAAGGAAGTTTCTTTCCTGTTTAATATCAGCAGTTAAGCGTTACTTTCTTTGCTGGGTTCACAAATACATTGTCATAATTCCTTTCGTACCTTCAACTGGTCCTCATTTCTTCTTGTATTTCTTTTTTTTTTCAAATGATGCATTTTTCGGAGATGCTATCATAATTATACTTTGTTACACGAGCATGCACATATACATGCACACATACACGTTCATGCTCATGTGCACGCGCTCTCTCTCTCACACACACACACACACATGAATACACATACACACATGAACACGCACACACACACATATGCACACACACACACACATATGCACACACACACGCTCACGCACACACACACACACACACACTCTCATACACACACATTCTTATACACACACACACATACACACACAGGCACACACACACACACACACACACACACACACACACACACACACACACACACACACACACACACAGTACCTCTACATTCACGGAGTGGATGGCCACCTGGGATGCCTGTTCCATGGCCTGGGCCTGAAGACTGGCCATCTCACTCCTCGCGTCTTCTGCTTCTGCCACTGCCTGCAATGGGCATGGTCTCCCCTTAGTGTTCACAGCTTCATTCAGGGACAAGGAGAATCCCACCAATTATCCCCTCCTTTTCCTCATCATCGTCATCCTCATCAAAGATTTTTTGTTTTGATCTGTTTTTTTCTTCTTTTTTTTTTCCATTCTGGGGGCCGGAATAGCTCAGTTGGTAGAGCGCCAGGCTCGTAATCTTGGTGATCCTGGGGTTGCAGGTTCGAATCTCTGCCAGGCCGTTTCAGCACAGGGGAGTTAACACTGGTTCTGACTCCACTTTCCATACATTCCTTCAAATGAGACTATAAACCGAGGTTCCGTGTGTGAACGCACGCATAACATCTTGCACACACGTAAAATCCCATCACCAACTTTCGGAAGAGAAGGCCAATGTGTAACACGTTACACATCGCATGCACCCTGCGTGAGAAATTTAAAGACGGAAGGAAGTAAGGAAATTGTGTGAACAGTATTGACTGGATGACATGGGAAACAACTGAATGAAGCGCCAGCAGGCAGCTCTTTGGTCGGCACTACCCAGGTAGGCAGCCCGTTGTGTACACGAGAGTGTGGTTTGTCAACGCCTAGAACCTTTGGCAGGGCGCTTTATGAATGCTATTTCATTACTATTCTTGATATTATTTTCAAGCTGTCCTATCTTCTGTGTCATCTCTGAGACACTGCACCTATGCCGCTCATTCCGACCCCTCAACTACAGCCACAGACTGGCCCATCACACCACAGCCCCTGCACCTGTAACCAACAGGGAGCAGTCAATGCCCAAGTCGTCATGCGGCAACCATTTAAGGAGACACTGCACTGCTGTGAAATCACTTCCACTGTGTTCAGTGCTTCCTGTTCAGATCAAACATACACAGGATACCACCTATTAAGCTCCCTTCTAATGAAAATAATTGTTCTGTCGTATAGTCAGAGTGAATGAGCTCTCCCTCTGAAAGGCAACACCACATCTGTCCACAGACAGTCCCCATACGCTTGCTGATCAAAACCAGTGAAGCCACAGATTAAACCAAGGCTGTAGAAGTGGACAGGCAATTGAAACTGACATCACAATGACAGCTGGGCATAAAGGGCCATATAATCTCAGATTCTTTTTTCTTAATGCTGATTGATGAGGATAAGGATGATGAATGGAGGATTTCCATTCTGGTCCGAGACTGCATGACAGGGTTGTACTCTACACTTACTTTCATACCAGTTACTATATCCTGGCATCATCAAGGCTTGAGAAATACTAGGTATCTGCAGTGTTGGTCATGAAATTTGTGTGCATGCATTTGGGTAGATGAGTGTGGGTGCATGCGTGTGTTTGTGTGTGTGTGGGTGTGTGTGTTTGTGCGTGTGTGCATGCATGTGTGCATGCAGGTGTACATGTGTGTCTACATGCGGGTGTGGACATGCATGCATGTGTGAATTTCCACCACAGGCATGTTCGTTCTTCTGATCCAGTGCTGTTGGCATGAAGGCCAAGTATGTCGAACAATCTGACGCTGCACCCATCATGACATAATCTATTATGCTACACACAGAATTCACATATCTGCCCATCTCACGCACCTGGTCATATTTTTTCTGTAAGGAGGATGCCTCTTCGTGAGCCACAAACAGGTGACTCTGCAGCTGTTGCACTTCTGTCTCCAGTGGTACCACCTGCAAACAAACCATGACGACAAGCTGGTCAGACACAGTGCCACGGACTAAACATTGTGCCAGTGGCATGTTGCTGGACACCGTGTTCACAGCAAGTAATGACAGATAATGGTTCCATGACAAGTTGGTAAACATCGTGTCAACGGCAAGTTGATAAACAATTTGGCCAGTAACAAGTTGTCAAACACTGTGTCAACAAGTTGATAAATACTGAGTCAATGACAAGTTGATAAACAATTGGGTCAATAACAAGTCGTTAAACACTGGGTCAACAACAAAAGTTGATAAATATTGAACCAGTGACAAGTTTGTAAACATTATGTCAATGGCAAGTTGATAAACAGTGGATCAGTAAAAAGCTGGTAAACATTTTGTCAATGGCAAGTTAATTACAGTGTGTCGAAGACAAGCTGGTGAGCATCGCGTACATGACAAGCTGGTTTACATTTTTTGAAAGGCAAGTTGGTAAACATTTGTCAACAGCAAGTTGATAAACACAGTGTCAATGACAAGCTGGCACACACGGTGCTTTTTAAGGGGCAGCAGCTTACACAGAAGAATGTAATTTTCACAAAACAGAACGAGCTCAATCAAATTATACTACTACCTTTCAATAGCTGGATTCAGCACAAATCTGTCAATATGCGACATGCTTAATTCCCCGATCTAGGTGAGTAAATGATCAATCAAACAGAAGTGTTAGAAAACACACCTTGACTGATTTAACAAACCAGTTGAGCTGGGTACCACCGAACATGTGTGCCAGCAGCTGCCGGACAATGGAAACAGCTTTAAGATCATTAGTTTCGTGTGATTTGTTTGTCGGAACATAGCAATAAATGTCTTACAAGTCAACAACAGTGACGATAGTAAAACAGCCTAAACAATTTTGACAAAAGCGAAAATGCAATGATGTAATCATACAACTAATTCACAACAGAGTTCAGATCAAACTCAGGCTCCGGAACTGAAATTTTGAGATGACAGTATTTGATAGCATTTGTTTATACGATTGGTACACACAGGGCTTAGATCAGGCTATAAAAACGACAAAGTACTTTTTGTTATTGTAATGGCAACTCAAACTTTAATGGCCATTGCGTCATTGTCTCTGATAAGTAGGTCACTGGGTTGCTGGGCACCATGTCGTGGTCGGAGCAGGTAGACTGAAAATAGGTGTTTGCTATGAGAGACTGAAACGAGTAGAGCACGCTCGGTTACATTTGCATTTTCGTTTTTGTTAGTATGTTTGAGTAACACGTGAACCGCAGCCATACCACGCAAAATGGCCATCAACTCTTACACTTTTCCATAACAAACATCGCTACTCTGGGATTGTAAGCAACACTGGACACAAAACAGAATGACAAGACAAAGAATAAAATGACAAAACACACAACAAAATGACAACACAAGACACAAAACAGAATGACAAGACAAGACACAGAGCAACAAGACACAGAACAAAATGACAAAACACAGCACAGGATGACAAGACACAGAGCAAAACAACAAAGACATAGAACAAAGTGACGAGACACAGAGCAAAACTGACAGACACACAGCACAAAACGACAAAGACACCAAACAAAAACTGATAAAGACACAGAGCAAACTGATAAGAGATGAAGAACAAAGTGACAAGACACAGAGCGAAAATGACAAAGACACAGAGCACAAAGCAACAAAGACACAGAAGAAAAACTGACAAAGACAAAGAACAAACTGACAAGACACAGCAAAAACAACAAAGACACAGAGCAAAAAATGACAAAGACACAGAGCTAAAACAACAAAGACACAGAGCAAAAAATAACAAAGACACAGAGCAAAAAACAACAAAGACATGGAGCAAAAACGACAAGACACAGAACAAAAATGACAAGACACTGAGCACGCAGACAAGACACCAGATCAAAACTGACAAAGACACAAAGCCCACCTTGGTGTTCACCGTCCTCTGCAGCGCCTCCTTCTCCCCCTTCACCAGCTCCAGCGCGTGCTCCATCTCCCCGACCTTGAACTCCAGGTCGCACCGCAGCTGCTTCTGGGCCTTGGCCTCGCTGCGCAGGGCCGCCAGCTGGTACTCCTGCTCCTGGTTCAGCTCCTGCACCTTGTGCTCCAGCTCCATGCGCTGACTCCGCTCCTCCTCGTACAGGTCGGCCAGCCGGCTCTTCTCCCCCAGCCTCACCTCCAGCTCCCTCACCTGCATCTCCAGCTCCGCCTTGTGTCGCAGCTCCTGCTCCACGCTGCTCTTCTCCTGCAGTGTTTCCTGCAGCCGGGACTGGGTCATGGAGAGCTGCTCGGTGAGCGAGGACTGGGCGGTGACCTGCTCGTGGTGCGTCACCTTCACCGCCTGCAGCTCGGTCAGGGCGTGTTGCAGCTTGACGCGCAGGTCGTCGATTTCGGTGGTCAGCCTGCACGACAGACGTGAGATCGGAATTGTCTTACGCGAAGCAGCTTGTAAATCCATGTATTACGTCCCACGGCAACAACTATTCATGCGGTATGTTTGCTGTGATGCTGCCATCTGGTTTGTTTGTTGTTTTTTTTTGCAGAATATTTTTCAGCCTTTGTACATTATCGACATCTCCCAACAAAACGCTTTCCCATTTTTTAAAAAAGTATACACCAAAACAATGCCTTAAACATACATTTTCTACATCCACATTGCAAGGTCCACATTATAACCTGCACTGCCCTTTATATCCAGTTTGCATGGTCAAATGACACTGTTTACACATTTAACGTTGCACAGTGTCCCTTTACAGACCTTTCAAATCCACACTGCATAGCAGTCCTTTACATTTACACGGAACAGGTCTACGTTCCCAGAGTTGCCATTTCCACCCACTTTGCAGAGTCTTCAATTCTATGTACACTGCAAAGTTACCATCCAAATCTTCATCATAAAGTCACCCTTTAAATGTGTATTGCTCAGTCATCCCTTGCATGCACACTGCAAAGTCACCCTTCACATCCACCTTGCAAAGTCACCCTCCACATCTACATTGCAAAGTCACCCTTCACATCCACCTTGCAAAGTCACCCTCCACATCTACATTGCAAAGTCACCCTTCATATCTACATTGCAAAGTCACCCTTCACATCTACATTGCAGAGTCACCCTTCACATCTTACGAAGTCACCCTTTGCCTCTACATTGCAAGATCACCCTTTGCATCTGCGCTGCAAAGTCACCCTTTGCATCTGCACTGCAAAGTCATTCTTCACATCTACACTGCAAAGTCACCCTTCACATCTTATGAAGTCACCCTTTGCCTCTACATTGCATCTACACTGCAAAGTCACCCTCTGCCTCTGCATTCAAAGTCACCCTTTACATCTGCACTGCAAAAATCACCCTTTGCATCAACATTGCAAATTCACTCTCTGCCTCTACATTGCAAAGTCACCCTTCACATCTTATGAAGTCACCCTTTGCCTCTACATTGCAAGATCACCCTTTGCATCTACACTGCAAAGTCACCCTCTGCCTCTGCATTCAAAGTCACCCTTTACATCTGCACTGCAAAATCACCCTTTGCATCAACATTGCAAATTCACCCTCTGCATCTACACTGCAAAGTCATCCTTTACATCTACACTGCAAAGTCACCCTTTACATCTGCACTGCAAAGTCACCCTTTGCATCCACATTGCAACGTCCCCCTTTACATCGATGAAGTCATCTTTAATATCTACACAGTAAAGTCGTGCTTTACAGAGACCCTCAATCTTTTGTGGTGATTATCACTTTTCTTATGGTGTGCAATGGAAAAAAAAACAAATAAACAAGAAAACAGAAAATATGTTAATGCTGGAACCTGTTC
>CM065731.1:37854623-37869623 GCA_033310375.1 Conus canariensis | reverse complement strand
GCTGATGTTGTTGACTTTGCAACAGAATGACCTGGATAAAGCTGGGGGGAGGGGGAGGGGGGGCGGGGCGAGACCGTAAGACAACATCAAGGGAGTACTGACGATGATGGAGAACTAAAGATCTAAGAGCCAAACAAAAAAACAAAAGGAAAAAAAACACCCACCACACTGATTCAACTAAGCTCTGTACTTGAAGAAGACAGAGACAGAAAGAACACACTGATTCAACTAAGCTCTGTACTTGAAGAAGACAGAGACAGAAAGAACACACTGATTCAACTAAGCTCTGCACATGAAGAAGACAGAGACAGAAAGAACACACTGATTCATCTAAGCTCTGTACATGAAGAAGACAGAGACAGAAAGAACACACTGATTCAACTAAGCTCTGTACATGAAGAAGACAGAAACAGAAAGAACACACTGATTCAACTAAGCTCTGTACATGAAGAAGACAAAGAACACACAGATTCAACTGAGCTCTGTTCATGAAGAAGACAGAGACAGAAAGAACACACTGATTCATCTAAGCTCTGTACTTGAAGAAGACAGAGACAGAAAGAACACACTGATTCAACTAAGCTCTGTTCATGAAAAAGACAGAGACAGAAAGAACAAACTGATTCAACTGAGCTCTGTTCATGAAGAAGACAGAGACAAAAAGAACACACTGATTCAACTAAGCTCTGTTCATGAAAAAGGCAGAGACAGAAAGAACACACTGATTCAACTAAACTCTGTACATGAAGAAGACAGACACAGAAAGAACACACTGATTCAACTAAGCTCTGTGCTTGAAGAAGACAGAGACAGAAAGAACACACTGATTCAA
The DNA here is from genome assembly GCA_033310375.1 of Conus canariensis. NCBI lineage: Eukaryota > Metazoa > Mollusca > Gastropoda > Neogastropoda > Conidae > Conus > Conus canariensis. The sequence continues at coordinate 37,868,791 of CM065731.1, read as the reverse complement.
CTGAGCTCTGCACATGAAGAAGACAGAGACAGAAAGAACACACTGATTCAACTAAGCTCTGTACATGAAGAAGACAGAGACAGAAAGAACACACTGATTCAACTAAGCTCTGTACATGAAGAAGACAGACACAGAAAGAACACACTGATTCAACTAAGCTCTGTGCTTGAAGAAGACAGAGACAGAAAGAACACACTGATTCAACTAAGCTCTGTACATGAAGAAGACAGAGACAGAAAGAACACACTGATTCAACTGAGCTCTGTGCTTGAAGAAGACAGAGACAGAAAGAACACACTGATTCAACTAAGCTCTGTACATGAAGAAGACAGAGACAGAAAGAACACACTGATTCAACTAAGCTCTGTACATGAAGAAGACAGAGACAGAAAGAACACACTGATTCAACTAAGCTCTGTACATGAAGAAGACAGACACAGAAAGAACACACTGATTCAACTAAGCTCTGTACATGAAGAAGACAGACACAGAAAGAACACACTGATTCAACTAAGCTCTGTGCTTGAAGAAGACAAAGACACAAAGAACACACTGATTCATCTAAGCTCTGTGCTTGAAGAAGACAGAGATAGAAAGAACACACTGATTCAACTAAGCTCTGTACATACAAAGACGACAAAGAAAGAAAGAGCACACCCCACCCACCTGTACTCAACCAGACCTGTTTACCTTAAAACTGCAATTGGTGCATTTTTAAACAAAAACAAGCATATTTTCTACAAAGAGTGTGTACACAATTCCAAATCTTTGCAAAAGCAGGAATGGGAAGGGAGCAGCGGGGCATTCCTTTCCACCTGCCATCACACTACAGCGGCTTCTTCTGAACCATCTGATCTTGCATTAATTACGGGCCAAAAAGGTTCTTTCCGACATAAATAACATTCAAACCCGATTCATCAGCAGACTTTGGTACTAACTCATGCCTTCTTGCCATTTTTTTTTTTTTTTTTTTTTTTTTGGATGTTTCAGGACATGTCAAAACCGCAGACGCAGCCTGAGGCAATTCGCGCGGAAGTTAGCAAGAGTTGTCATTCTTTGATCAGAGCTCTGTTAAGGTCAACTATTGCAGGTGCAATTACTGCTCAAGAACTATGTTTTTAGATTTTCTTTTTTTTTGTATATCGTATTCGTCATATTTTCGCCAAATATGTGTAGAAAATCGTGTGCGAAATCATATGGATAAACAGGTCTGCTCCACACCTGAACAGAACAGAAAAAGAAACAACACACCCCAACTCACCTAAGCTCCGTCCGTAAGGAGGACAGCAGGCCATCCTGCGTGTTGCGCGTGTTCATCAGCTCGTCCCTCTCCGCAAACAGCTCGTCTCTCGCCTTCTCCAGGGAGGCCATCTCCTCCTTCAGGCGCACCAGGTCACCCGACAGACGCTGCTCCTCCTCCACCAACTGCTGGTTGTGGCACGACACGTCCTCTTTCTCCGCTAGCACCTGGAACCCCACCCCCACCCACAACACAGCATGCTGGGAATCAGGCCAGAAACAGACAAGCGTCAACTCATGTTTTTTTCTCGTCTCCTCTGTCACACATGGGAGGAGTTATTTTGGTTCTAGCACAACATGTCCTCTTTCTCTGCTAGCACCTGGAACCCGAAATGGAACATGATCGTACTGGGATTTGGCCCACTGGAACTGGGGGCCTGATGGACTTATGGCTTAATGGTACTAGGCCTTCATGGCACTGGGCTGTATTGGACCTGAGCGAGCCTTATCAAGCCTTGGTCCTGTTGGACCTAATCCCCACTAGGCCCAAGCCTGGGAATCAGGCAAGAATGGGACAAGCATCAACCTATGTTTTTCCGAGTCCTTTGTCACACCTGGGAGGAGATATTTTGTTTCCTTTGTCACATCCGTGACAAACTACATAGCCTGTCAGCGTTGCATACTGCCTAGGTATGTGTATACTCGAAGTGGTATAAGACAGAACAACTGTGTTTGCTTCAGCTTATGCTTTCCCTTTACAGACTTCTGCTAGCAGTAGAGTTAGTTCCCTTTCTTCAATGAATCAAGTTAGCCAGTTTGCTTTTCTTTTTTTAATTTGCATTTTTGGACAAATTCATATTCCAAAAAATGTTTTTAAAAATGCAGTCAGTGTACACATTTCTTTCTTTTCTTGTTCTATAACTCTCTTTTTGTGTGTGCTTTCAATAAAAGTTTAGCTAATTCATAATTTTATACTCTGTACGGCCCATCTTTAGCAGTTTACTACAGGAATACATAAAGTTTCCGCAGCTAGGCGAAGCAGGCAATCAGTATCTGTTAATTCAATAACATAATTATTCCCCTTTGCTCAAACAGTGTTCTACTCATCAAATCATAACAAATAAAGCTAGGCTCAGAATCCTGGCTGAATTAAACCCACAAATTTGACAGCCGATGGACTTTATTTCACACCTACCAGATAGCTTTCACCGTAAATACTGGGTTAAATTTGTGATTACTGGTGGCAGTCTTGGGCCTACAAAAGGATAACGCAGAGGCAAACGTCTGTCATGATAGCGTTAAAATACAGAGATTTTTCTTTGTTCAACTATCCCATAAGTATATGTCCATATCATGAAACAGCAATCAGTAGATACATTTCTAATGTGTATGTGTGTGTGTGTGTGTGCATGTGTGCATGTGTGTGTGTGTGTGTGTGTGTGTTCTATGCCTGAAAAGAAAGTAGATTGCAGAAAAATGTGCAGAGTTGAAAGTGGTACACAGAACAGAGCTAAGCCCTGCCCTGCAGTGCCAGACCAGACCAGAACTTCACAGAGTTTATTTTCATCATCCTCATGGGTCATCATCACAAAAATAAGATAAAGTCTCAAGCAGTGTGTGGTCTTTCATTGTCAGTTCTAATGATCCCTCAGTTCTGATTTCCTCTTAATATCTGATGTTCCTGCAGGGGTTCCTGTCAAAGCCTGTGGTAAATGGCAAGGGCACCTTGTCGAATGACTCGGTGACGCTCTCAAGAGGGAGGGGTGGGCACTCACTCACACTGGCTTCAAGTCAAGGCAATCATTGTCATCAGTTGGTGGATTATAGTGTCTGGTTTCCCAGTACGGGCTGGATCAGTACTGTCATGAGCAAACAATGACGAAATGACTCAGAAGCAATGCAGCTTCTCCTGCAGTGGGTTACCCACAGGTTTAACACCGCTCCCTGTGGACTGTCCATGTTCAGGTTGCTACAGGTCGCACAGCAGCCAACCTTCCACAGTCAACATTCTGGAAGCAGGGGATGAAACGGGTTGGGGAGGGCTGAGGAGGGGGTAGTTCAACGTTCAACGGAAAGCATTTCCAACCCCCTATGTTTCTGTTGAAAAATAAGGGGATATCAAAAACAGCATTTTCCACATACTTACTTGCCAACATCCATGTACCATCATTTTTTTTCTGCAACACTGCATCACTTTTGTTCAAATATGACCCCCCCCCAAAACCCCCTTTTTTTTGGTCTGAACAAAATTTGGAATGCAGGATTTTTTCCAATAAATTCAGGATTTCAAGTATAATTTCTAAATTGGGGAAATTCCAGAGAAATTCCGCAGGGCTGGCAGCTATGAGGATGTATCTGGCTGGCGCTGTGTATGATTGGCGTGGGAGTAACGCCACTGAAAGTGGAACGACGTGAGAGAGCAAACAAACAAACAAAACAAATAAAAGAGCAAGTAGCACAGCTGAAAGCCTTTACAAGAGGTTCTTCTCAGCTTACCTTCTGCATTTCCTTGCGGACCCCCTCCAAAGTGGAGTTGAGCTCCGTCTTCTCGTTGCTGAGGATGTCCACAATGTCCTGCAGCGTGGAACTGCGCTGGGCCTCTCCCCTCAGCGTCTTCACCTCTGTCTGCAGCAGTCGGTACTTCTGGCTGGCTTCCTCCTCCGTCTTCTTGGCGTCCTCTGCCGTCGCCTGTGGCAAATGATACACAGGTGAAAATCAAATTATACACGCTGAATCACACAAACACTTGTGCAGCAAAAAAAAAAAAAAAAAAAAAAAACCCTCTTTGGTACAACCACATGCTGGAAGCCTCACCAAATTACAAAGAGGACATGTATTGGTACATTTATACATGTGTATCATATGTGTCACATGTATACGCAGAGATGACATGCACGAAGAGAGCAACAACGGATGTACACCACATCAGTCATGCAGGTTGTAGCCATCATTTCAAATCAGGCCCCCAGGCCAACACTACAGGCTGCTCCACACATAGCAGCACTTCTAAAATTACATTATAACTTTTCTTTTTTTCCTATCTGTTTTCTTTTATACTCTCTCTTTATCTCTCTTTTTTTCCATTCTTTTTCAGAAACCAGTCCCAAAACCTCCAAAAGTAGCACAAGGGAATCTTTGGCAGGTCACTACTGTCAGCTTTACTGATAAGAACCACCACCCTAAGCATTACACGCTTGAGAACCACCACCCTGAGCATTACATGCTTGAGAACCACCACCCTGAGCATTACATGCTTGAGAACCACCACCCTGAGCATTACATGCTTGAGAACCACCACCCTGAGCATTACACGCTTGAGAACCACCACCCTGAGCATTACACGCTTGAGAACCACCACCCTGAGCATTAGACGCTTGAGAACCACCACCCTGAGCATTACACGCTTGAGAACCACCACCCTGAGCATTACACGCTTGAGAACCGCCACCCTGAGCATTACACGCTTGAGAACCACCACCCTGAGCATTACACGCTTGAGAACCACCACCCTGAGCATTACACGCTTGAGAACCACCACCCTGAGCATTACACGCTTGAGAACCACCATCCTGAGCATTACACGCTTGAGAACCACCACCCTGAGCATTACACGCTTGAGAACCACCACCCTGAGCATTACACGCTTGAGAACCACCACCCTGAGCATTACACGTTTGAGAACCACCACCCTGAGCATTACACGCTTGAGAACCACCACCCTGAGCATTACACGCTTGAGAACCACCACCCTGAGCATTACACGCTTGAGAACCACCAGCCTGAGCATTACACGCTTGAGCTGCTGTTATTCCTCGCCTCCAGCATCTCTTCCATTATCCCTTTTTCTCTGTAAAAAATCATTGCTTCTTTATCTCCTTTGTACATTTTTCTTTTCAATTTCTATCGTTGAACCTCTGGTTGATTTTGACATCAAAGTAGGCAGGTAGGTCGCTTGCTGCACAAACGCACACATGTGTGAAAATAAAACATGTAAGAATCATGCAATGTATCGAAATAGAAAAAGAAATGTTAAATCTACCCATACACAACATACAACTTGATAAGTGAACAAAGAAAGGACAAGGCAAAGACAGGTAAGGGATACACACTGGAGGGAGAGACAGGAGAAAGAAAGAAAGAAAGAAAGAAAGAGAGAGAGAAGGGAGTGTGTACGTCTCTGCTGACCTCAGCGTCATCCAGCTACAGAAGACAGAAAGAAAAAACAAGTCAGAGAAGGGAGTGTGTACATCTCTGCTGACCTCAGCGTCATCCAGCTGTGCCTCCATCTCTTCCACCTCCTGGCGCAGGTTCTTGTTCTTCATTTGCAGCTGCTGGATGGTCACCTGGAGTTTTTCACTGGCTGCCTTGACCTTCTGACCCTGTGACCATGACAACCATATTCCTCACTACATCCACCTCACTGACCACCTTGATCTGTCACCATGACAACCACTGTCCTCACTACGCCCACCTCACTCACCATCTTCATCTGTCACCATGACAACCACAGTCCTCACTACACCCACCATACTGATCACCTTCATCTGTCACATGACATGTTTGTCAAATATCCATCAATTTTTTTTTTCAAAGATGACTTTTTTCTCTGAGTGTATGTGTGTATGTGTGTTTATGTGTGTTTGTATGCGTGTGTGTGTGCATGCGTGCATGCGTGCGAGCGTGTGTACATGCGTGCGTTCGTGCGTGTGTGCGAGCGTGTGTGTGTGTATGTGTGTGCATATGTGTGTGTGTGTGTGTGTGTGTGTGTGTGTGTGTGTGTTGTGTGTGCACGCATGTGTGTATACAGTTATGTGTTGGTCAAGGGAAGAAGGCAGAAGAAAGTCTGTGTGCGCGCACCCATTTGGTGGGTGGGTGTGCGTGCGTGCGTGCATGTTTTAGTGCTTAGCTGTTGTTGTTGCGTTTTTCTGCATCACCCATTATGTCCCTGCTCTATATAAATATCAAACTTTTTACCACCTTACTGACAACAGATCACAACATTCTTCACTCAGAAGAACAAAACATTCCCAGAAAGGCAAACTTTAAACATTCTTAAAAAATACCCCCCCCCCCCCCTCCAACCCCACCCCCAACCCCACCCCTCCAACCTCTGCCTCGGCAGCCTCCTTCTCATTGCGCAGGCTTCTGATCTGGGCACGCAGCTGCAGCATCTCCGTCTCCAGTTTGGTTTTCTCGTCGATCACTTTCCGCAGAGCTACATCGTTAGGGGAGCGAAGCGGGCTGGACGGCCGCAGGTGGAAAGGAGGAGTTGAGGCACCTGATGAAAACACAGACAACAGACAAACTCTTTTCAACACAACACGGGTGCATGGAATATTGGTCTTCTTCTTCTTCTTCTTCTGCGTACGCAGGCTGATACTCCTGTGGACACTCCCTGTATAGACAGGCAGGTATTAATCCCATCTGCTCAACAAAGGAAGTGGAGTTTTGTGTGTATGACCGTTTTTTATCCTGCCATTAAGGCAGCCATACTCCATCTTCGGAGAAAGTGCATGCTATGTGTAATGTGTCATCCATACCAACGGCCAAACTGGCTTTCTCTTCCAAAAGTTGGTGATGGGATTTTACGTGTGTGCAAGATGTTATGCGTGCGTTCACACACGGACCCTCGGTGGATATTGGTCTGTGAAGCCAGAGTCTGGCATGGACATATAATCAGGTCAAGCTTCTAAAATCTCTTTCCATCTATTTTTTCTTCTTCCAGTCCACACCAGGACCACACTGTACAAGCCTGCATCTCATCAAGGTGCTCACTCTGCACGCTGTTGCTCACTCTCCCCCGTCTCACATGCAGTCTTTTTCTCACATGTTGATTCGCACTCTCTACTCCATGGCTTGCTGTCTGGAGGCACACAACCCTTTAAAATACACCTAAAAACACACCGAAAATTTTGCTACAAATCTTTCTTTTGTAAAATCTTAGATCAGATGAAAAATGTTGATCTTTTACAGAAATCCAAAGATAACAATCAGGTGGGACATCTCTGGACAAGGTTTTCATGAAGTCAATTGTAAAATGATTATGTCTCATATCATGCAAGTCCGGTTCGCCTATAAACCACACCAATGACAAAAAAAACCGCACACACACACACACAACACACACACACACAGAGGAACCACTCACTTTCTGTGGACGAGTCCTTCCAGGAGTCCCGCTCCTTCTCAAGGGTGTCTCTCTCCAGCTCCAGCGCCACCTTCTCCCTCTCCAGCCGTGACACCCTCTCCGTTAGAGTGGCCTTCTCCTTTTCCAGTCCGTCTTGCTCCCCCTCCAGGGAGGCCACTCTCTCTGCCAGGGACTTCTTGTCCTTGAGGGCGGCCTCTTTGTCTCTCTGCAGCTGGGCCCTCTCCTCCTCCAGCATGTCGTGCTCTTCGTTCTGGTCCTGCTTCAGCCGCTCCGTCTGCTTCTCCTGCTGGCTGAGCTGTGGGACAGGACAGGACCGTCTTCAGCGTTCATTCATTGGCCACACAGTGAACAGGCTCATTATCCTCTGATCTAATATATAATTCACATTGTGTGTGTGTGTGTGTGTGTGTGTATGTGTGTGTGTGTGTGTGTGTGTGTGTGTGTGTGCATATGTCTATCTGTATGTCTGTGTTCTTGCTTCCTGTACAAATCATCAATTTTCATCTGATCTTCTTTAAATCTGGCATGGCTGCTTATAAGCGTACTTCGCTGGTCGGGCGTAAATCACCTGAATGCTCGACAAGTCACATTAGTTGCATTTCAACATGACAATGTTGGGAAGTGATGGGACTTCAGGATTCAGAGCAGGTGTTACAGAAATGACTGTGATCAGATCCATGACAGACAACTGCCTGGGGAATGGGGGTGGAGGGGATATGGGGGGGGGGGGGGGGGTGAGAAGCAGGGTAGGGGAACAAAATAGGGACAATTGCTGGGATGAGGTTGGGGAGGAGGGAAAAAGAGACAAGGGATGGGTAAAACACATGACAGCTACAAGTGGGGAGAGGAGGAAGGAGTGGGGATGGGGATGGGATGGAGGATTAAATGACTGGCAATGTCACATTCTAAAAATTCAGCAGTCTTAGACAAAACGATGAAAAAATACAAAGTCTTCGTAATTCAAAAGCTCATGGTGTCTTCCTTTAAAATATCCAGAAAGATTTTTCATCAGTTCTTGTTCATTTCTCAGTTTTTGTTTTTAATTATGTTACTTTTTTTTTCTAAAATTGAAAAAAAAAAAAGAGTGAAAGAGTACATGTGCATGCTTACCATAGGATTGTTTTCCATGTTCTGATGTTCCTTTAATTACTTAGTTTCAAAGTAGGTGACTGCAGGTGGAAAGTGAAACAAGTTTGAAAAAAAAAATGATCAGTGAGTCTACCAAACAACTGGGACAAACAAAATTACAGGACAAAACACGACATGTTTCGACCTCTTGGGTCTTCTTCAGGCAAGATAAACAACATTCAGGACAATGAAAACAAAGAACGAGCAATCACTTATCTTCTCTTCTCAAATCGGGCACAAGATGGGCGTTCATCCTGCGCCAAGTTTGAGAAGATAAGTGATTGCTGAGGTTACCAAGTTACCGCTTCCTGTGAACCGTCCTTAGTTCGCTGGGCATAATAATAAAAACTACAAACCATGCCTGGGATGAGTTTATATCAAGAGACTCAGTTGATCAGCTTTGGGATATCTGCACTGCTTTGTGAACTATGACATAAATACCCTTTACATAAATACCCATAGCATCTTCAGCAGGTGGACTCATGGTAACCTGAAACTGACAGCTCCCTATGGATTGCTGGTCCTGGGCAACACAGCCAGATTGGGAGTGGCTGTGGATGGGGTTATAGAGATGAATGGTATGGAAGCTATGTCACTGGGACAAGCAGTAACACAGACCAGCTAAATTTTTATTTTATTTACAAAGAAGTGGGATGGTCTGCCCTTACCTTCTTCTTCGCCTCTTGCAGCTCCTCCTCCAGCTTGGAGTTCTCGTCCATCAGAGCGCTGATCTCCTCCTCATGCTCCTTCCGCAGCTGGTCCCTCATCAGGGTGGCACTCTCCCGCTGCTGGCCCAGCTCCTGCTCAAAGTCCTTCCGCTCCTGGGGCAAGATCATTGTCATCATTATTATCATTGTCATCATTATCATCATCACCATCATCATTGTCGTCATCACCATAATCAACCTCATCATCATCGTCATCATCATCAGGGTGGCACTCTCCCGCTGCTGGCCCAGCTCCTGCTCAAAGTCCTTCCGCTCCTGGGGCAAGATCATTGTCATCATTATTATCATTGTCATCATTATCATCATCACCATCATCATTGTCGTCATCACCATAATCAACCTCATCATCATCGTCATCATCATCAGGGTGGCACTCTCCCGCTGCTGGCCCAGCTCCTGCTCAAAGTCATTCCGCTCCTGGGGCAAGATCATTGTCATCATTATTATCATTGTCATTATCACCATCACCTCATCATTGTCGTCATCACCATAATCAGCCTCATCATCATCGTCATCATCATCATCATCAGGGTGCCACTCTCCCGCTGCTGGCCCAGCTCCTGCTCAAAGTCATTCCGCTCCTGGGGCAGGATCATTGTCATCATTATTATCACTGTCATCATCATCATCATCATCATCATCATTGTCGTCATCATCATAATCAACCTCATCATCATCGTCATCGTCATCATCATCAGGGTGCCACTCTCCCGCTGCTGGCCCAGCTCCTGCTCAAAGTCCTTCCGCTCCTGGGACAAGATCATTGTCATCATTATTATCATTGTCATCATCATCATCATCATCATTGTCGTCATCATCATAATCAACCTTATCATCATCGTCATCATTATCATCAGCAGGGTGCCACTCTCCTGCTGCTGGCCCAGCTCCTGCTCAAAGTCCTTCCGCTCCTGGGGCAGGATCATTGTCATCATTATTATCACTGTCATCATCATCATCATCATCATCATTGTCGTCATCATCATAATCAACCTTATCATCATCGTCATCATTATCATCAGCAGGGTGCCACTCTCCCGCTGCTGGCCCAGCTCCTGCTCAAAGTCCTTCCGCTCCTGGGGCAAGATCATTGTCATCATTATCATCATTGTCATCATCATCATCATCATTGTCATCATCATCATCAGCAGCAGGGTGCCACTCTCCCGCTGCTGGCCCAGCTCCTGCTCAAAGTCCTTCCGCTCCTGGGCAAGATCATTGTTGTCATCGTCATCATCAACAATATTATCATCATCATCATCATCATCATCATCAATGTCATCATCACCACCACCATCATCATCATCATCAACAACATTATCATCATCATCATTGTCATCATCATCATCATTATCACTGTCATCATCATCATTGCCATCATATCATCATCATCATCGTCATCATTGTCATGATCATCATTATCATGGTCATTATCATGGTCATCATCACCGTCCATCGTCATCACCATCATCATCACCATCACCACCATGATCATCATCAGGCAGCTGGCACTTTTCTACTGCTGGTCCAGCTACTCCTCAACGTCAAAAGAGAAGCGGATGGGGGGGGGGGGGGGGGGGGTAAGTTTATTATGGGAAGGAGAAAGGGGGAGGGGGCAAGTTCAAAAAAGTGAAGGGAAGAGGGAGGGTGGGGGTGGAGAGGAGGGGGGAGGCTGACAGGAAATAACTGTCACAGTTTAATGTTGAGGCAACTTGCAGCCACAAAACCTTTTCAAAAGCTTCCCCTCCCCTCCCCTCCCCTCCCCTCCCCTTTCCTCCTTCCCATAAACTTACCCCATCCACTTCTCTTCTGACCCATCCCAGATACCACTTCCCCATTCACAATGCCACCTCCCCTCTCCCCCCCCCCCCTCCCCCCACCTTTTTCCTTTTTTTTTTTTAAACTTTCCTCACCCCCACACCGATTATCAGTGAACTGATTTCTGACCATCAACTGTATAAAACTGTATTCAATGCAATTCAGTCCAGTTCAGTAATACTTTATCAAACTACATAGCAATTCCTTAGTGACCTCACAGGCTCATAATAAACTCTACATTCTGTAAAACTCATAATACACAAACCGCACACTTAGAACACATCATGGTTTAACACAACTCCAACATACTCTCATCATTTGGGAGAAGAGCAGACCACCGTGTGCTGGTTGGATGGATGACAAGAAAATTAGAAAACAGGCATGCTAGAGTCATGTTTACACATCACCCCTGAACACAGAATGTAGCTACCTCACTTTACGTGGGATTACCACAAAAAAAATCACATACACAGAAATCTCACCAATGATGAACCTGGGAGTTCTAGCCCGGAAAGGGAGAGGGAAGAAGACCATCACCATGCCAGCACCAATACGTTATCCTCTGAAGAAATGATAACCCCCCCCCCCCCACCCCACCCCCAACACTATTGTACTGCTGCTGTGGTTTCTGTTTTTCACTACATGATCATCAGCTGTGTGGCACAGCCAGTACCACCATCAGGCAGGATGACAGCATCTGTGTGGAGTGGGCTAATACCTTAAAGACCAATCATAGCAGGATCCCTGTGTCCTCCCCCCCCCCCCACCCCCCCACCCCCACCCCTCACCACCGCCACCCCTGCGGTTTTTACCTTGGTTCCATAACAGCAGGCAATTATGTTGTGATATGATTACTGACAGTCCTGGCACTAAGCGGCATTTATGTTGCCGTGGTGTTGGCGCACACCTGGTTCCTGCCGCTGGCAAAGGTCAGCTTTAAAGACGGTTGCTGTCATTGTTACATAGTTTGGCAGGTGTTTATTTGTCGTTTCTGGTGGATAGGAGTTGTGGAGTGGTGGGGAAGGGGAGGGACGGGGGGGGGGGGGTGCTGTCTCATCTTCCATGCCAGGTCAGAGACATTATTTCCACTCCTCCTGGCTCCCCATTCACAGCCCTCAGCCTGGCTTGCCACACACACAGACACACAGACACAGACACACACATAAACACACACATACACACACACACACACACACACACACATACACACACATTCACAAACACACACACACACACACACACACACACACACACACACACACACACACACACACACACACACACCTGCTACCCCTCTCACAGACCTAGTGCCAGCACTCCGCAGGGAGCAGTCAATATCGACTGAGGCAACCTATCAGAGGACATACAGCACTGCAGCCATGTCACTTCCATTGTGTTTAAGAGTACTTGTTCCGAATCAACATACGCAGGACATGACCTACTAAGCCTGCGAACAACAATAACCGCTAAATCATGGAGCCAGCCTGAGTGACTGTACCCCTCTGGAGAGCGCCACCACCTCCTTCCAATGATCTCGTCACATAGATTAAGTCGGGGACAAGCAAGCCAAGCTTTATGTCAAAAGTTTGGGAAAATAATCGAAATACCTCAGTTCCTGAATCAGCTAAAGGAGATGGACTTTGAACCTGCACAACTGACGGAATTATGTGTCTTGATTTCAACATGAGAAAATAGGTGACAAGAGGAATACCTTGTCCATCGTAAGGAACAAGGTGTTGAGTGCTGAAATAAAGGTATTCTTCAGAAAGCATTAACCACATACACCAAAGACCTTTTCCATGCTGTCCCAGATGCTGCAGTCTGGCTGTAGTTTCATGGCACCCTTTCAAATATGCCTTCCTTTGACAGAACCAAACTTCAGACCTCAGAATCATTCACCTCCTTGGCATACACTTACACATTTTTTTCCCTGTTGCAGGTACAACTCTTTGTTTACCTGTTAAAAGAATCGCAGAAACCACTTCCCTACTAAGACGCCCTACCTGTTCCAGAATCTCCTTCAGTTCCTGCGAGTCCCTGCCTCCAGACGGTTCTGACTGGCTGACCGGTGTCTGGGCGCCCTCTAGCTCATCCAGCAGCCGCGCCCTCTCCACCAGCAGGTATGCAACCTGCTCGCTAGGGGTCGCAGCAGCAATCTCGCCCAGACCTTGCTGGTTCAGCATCTCTGAGGTCTCCTTCTGGGCATCTCCTGAAAACAAAAATCAACACTTTCACTGCTGTTGGTGATGAATGCATACAGAGTAGCTGCCTGCCACAGCCAACACTTGTTCACATGTTAAAGAGACTGTCAACATTGTAGCTGCCTGCCACAACCAACACTTGTTCACACGTTAAAGAGACTGTCAAAGTTGTAGCTGCCTGCCACAACCAACACTTGTTCACACGTTAAAGAGACTGTCAAAGTTGTAGCTGCCTGCCACGACTTACACTTGTTTACACGTTAAAGAGACTGCCAAAGTTGTAGCTGCCTGTTACGACTAACACTTGTTTACACGTTAAAGAGACTGCCAAAGTTGTAGCTGCCTGTACGACAACACTTGTTACACGTTAAGGACTGTCAAGTTTACTGCCTCCACGACTACACTTGTTCACAGTACAGAGACTGTCAAAGTTGACCAGAAGGGGTCCTAACTCAATCTCTGCTCTCTTGTATTAAAGATATTAAAAAGATACTTGGTCATGTGATGCTCGTTGCTTCGTCAAGCTGGTCTGAGCTGGTTGTGGGTGAGTGCATGTTCTCTGTGTTTTCCGGGTGTTCCCTTTTGTTTTTGTTTGCTTTTTGTTGTTTTCTTCTATGCAATTGTTTTTCTCAAAACAATGAGGAGACAGTCAGGTTAAGACTTCATACTGTCTTTTTAAACCTAACATCTTCTAACAAAGATGCATATCATGTGTGAGCATGGAGGCATATGACCAAGGGAAAGTGTGAGGTTGAGGATATATGAGTAGGGGAAAGTGTAAGCATGATATATGACCAAGGGAAAGTGTGAGCATGAGGATATATGACCAAGGGAAAGTGTGAGCATGGGGACATATGACCTGAGGGAAAGTGTGAGCATGGGACATATGACAGGGAAAGTGTGAGC
>CM065731.1:37838864-37844523 GCA_033310375.1 Conus canariensis | reverse complement strand
GTACATGACCTTCACTAGCTGACGTCACATTTCAGGCCTTCTCAATCACCCGTGACCCTATCTTTGCGCCAGGTGGTTCCCCCCCCCCCCCCCCAAAAAAAAAAAAAAAAAAAAGTAAATAAATAAAAAAAAAGAAAAAAAGAAGAAAAAAAGAATAGTCCCATTCCTTTCATTCTAATCTATCTGCTTGGAAGCACCTGGCATGGACCTTAAGGGCACATGAAAGAAAATAAAGTAAATCAACTTCAGGCACAATAAAACATTCTCAAAAATTCTGATTGTGCTAGTCTATAAATAACTCTACTCCTTACAGCAAGTGCCTTGGCGCATTCATATTTGGTGTGCTGCCACATACAATGAAAAATGACATTCATCGTCTGACGCTGTGCCACCCTTTGACATCCAGGACCCTCTGCTGGGCCACGTGCAGGCATGTATATATCCTGCGCAGTGCACACCACGGCTGTCCCCGTCGCGTTGTCCGAATCTCTGTTTCCCTACACAATGCTGATTGAATCACGGCGGTGTCAGAATGATTTTGTCACGTCTCTGAACATGGAGTCCCCCCCACCTCCCCCCTCTCTCTCTCTCTCTCTGTCCCTCCTTCTCTCTCCCTCTCTCCCTCTCCCCTTTCTCTCTCTCCCTCTCTCTCTCTCTCTGTCTCTGTCTCTCTCCCTCGCTCGCTCTCTCAAGCGCTCTCTGTCTCTCTTTCTCTCTTGCTCGCTCTCTCACGCGCTCTCTCTGTGTCTCCATCTCTGTCTCTCCCTCTGTCTGTCTGTATGTATGTCTCTCTCTCTCTCTCTGAGTACGTACGCGCTTATCTGTCGGTCAGTGTGTGCACGTACGCGCATGAACGTAGATGGGTACGGAAACAGACAGGCAGACAAGCAAGCACACAAACACAGGCACTCTGTCTGTCTGTCTGTCTGTCTCTCCCAGCTATCTCCGCTGTGTGTGTGTGTGTTGTGTGTGTTGTGTGTGTGTGTGTGTGTGTGTGTGTGTGTGTGTGTGTGCGCGCGGGCGCGCGCGTGCGTGCGCGTGTATGTGAGCGCGTGTATTTGTGTGTGTGTGTGTGTGTGGTGTGTGTGTGTGTGTGTGTGTGTGTGTGTGCGCGTGTGCGTGTGTATGTGAGCGTGTGTGTGTGTGTGTGTGTGTGTGTGTGTGCGCGCGCGCGCGTGTATGTGGTGTGTGTGTGTGTGTGTGTGTGTGGTGAGAGAGAGAGAGAGAAGAGAGAGAGAGAGAGAGAGAGAGAGAGAGAGCTCGGAACTCGCAATAACAGGAATGGCGGATTGCTGAACAACTGCAAGTTCGGTCTCCCTTGAGGTTTGCTGTGTTGAAGCGAACACAAGGTGTACTGGACTATGTGGTGAAGTGTGCTTACTACGGATGGACTATTGTGATAATGTGCTGTGTTTGGAGTGTATTGATCGACCAGGTGACTTTATTTAGTCGTATTTAATTGTTGTTATTATTTTCGTGAATAATATTTCATAAAAATAGGCGTCTGAAGAAAACATGTTTTGATTTAGAGAACGCCAAATCTGTCCTTTTAAAATATATACGGGAAAGCGAGGTCGGAGAGTGTGCTGGAGATAGAGAGAAAGGCAGGTGCCTGTGCTTTATTTGCGCGTGTCTTTCGTGTCTCTGAACACACAAGCGTGTGAAACGGGAACTGATGTGGCCAAGGCATTTTATGTTTCTTGTGTAGCTGTTACTCGTCTAGCAAGTTGAAAACGGTTTGGGGAAGTTATTTCTTTAGCACGATCTATCCGTCCGGGTGTGTGTATTCGCACACATGTCAAACGAGAACGCAAAGCATCCTGCTGCTTCCTCCCTGGTATGTTGACAGTGAAGGCAAGAGACTGTGCTCTGACGTCAGTTTCACGGATCGGACAGTGACGACACGATGGTCAATCCCGATTTCTTGTCCAGCACACTGTTGGAAACGACTCATCAGGGTGCGCCTTTCCAGCCCACCATGTCGTCTGCTGGGACAGTGAGGGAGGAGGTGAAG
This sequence comes from Conus canariensis, assembly GCA_033310375.1. Classification (NCBI taxonomy): domain Eukaryota; kingdom Metazoa; phylum Mollusca; class Gastropoda; order Neogastropoda; family Conidae; genus Conus; species Conus canariensis. The sequence goes on along the minus strand of CM065731.1, from coordinate 37,842,509 downwards.
GCAGCCATGACCGATCCAGTTGTACGGAATTGCTGTCGAAAGCTGTGGCCGCCCAGGTGACCAACGAGTTGAGGAAGGAGATAGTGAGGCTCAGAGAGCAGCTTGGAGGCCAAGGACAAGGAAATCCGAGCGCTGCAGGAGCAGGTGGACGATCTGGAGCAGTACGGGCGGCGCAACAATCTCCGTATCAGCTCCGTGCCAGAGTCGGTCCGGCGAGAACACCGACTTCATCGTGCAGACTGTGGCCAGGGCTGTCGGCGTGGACATCCCTGACCACGCCATCGACCGGAGCCACAGGGTGGGACGGCAGGCGGCTCAGGGTCTCAGTCCACCCGACCAGTGCTGGTGAAATTCACCTCTTACAAATTCAAGCAGGCTCTCATGAGAGCTCGGTGTGGTCAGAGCAAGGTGGATGGCAGGAAGCTGTTTTCCTCTCTGCAGTGGCCGTCTCTCGCAGCTCACACCTCGTCTTAGGCCTTCTCTGGACCGTCGGCACCCAGGATTTACATCAACGAAGACCTGACCAGGGTGCGAGCTGATGTGGCCAGAAGGGCCAGACTGACAAAGAAAAACAATAAAATCACCGACACTTGGTGTAGGGACAATATTATTTTTATCCAAAAAAAAAAGAAGGAAATAATGTTATAAGAGTAACATGTCCACGTGAGATTGAGGCCATTGACTAAGATTACTTTACATGTGGTTTCTTTCTTTTCTACTTTTTCTTCCCCCCCCCCCCCCCCCCCCCTCTGTGCTTCCTCCGTGCTTCCTTTTATTCTTAAGAACCAAGGAATATTAGTTCTGTTTATTTGTTATGTGTGCTTCTGCATGAAAAAGGGAAAGTACCCCCACATGTAACAAGTGTGTAAACAGACGTACAGGTAACATTTTGAGCAAGTTCTATTACGATTTGATATGGAACCTGGTTTGACATGGAACAAGCTGGTACCTGTGCTACCGACGAGACACCGAACGGGTATCTTCGGGTTATCGTTGGTGGGCGTGAGTAGAAAACGAAAGTGGCAACACTCGCCTGCCGAAGAAGTTCATTGATCTTGATGTCATATGTCTGAAAATTTTGTCTTGTGGTCTACCTCTGTGCACTGTGATGTGCACTGTGATGTGCACTGTGACGTGCACTGTGATGTGCACTGTCAGGAGGTGAAGGTGGGGATGGATAATCAAACGATGCATACCCTAAGAACTCGGTCATTGTTCACCTACTTGATTGTACCTGATCATCATTGTCTTATGCTTTGTTGTGTAGTTGTGTGTCTTGCAACTGAACTGACCAATTCATGGCATGTTAGACACTCTATCTTCCATCGCTAAGGTTTTTATTTTCATTTATTTATTTTATTATTATTTATTTTTATGTGAACTGAGTCGACAGTTCTCTTAATTGCCAACTCTGCCGATTCTGCCCGACCCCCCCCCCCCCCCCCCTCTCGCTCTCTCCACCCTCTGTATCCACTCTCTCTCTCCCCCTCTCTGTCTCCACCCTCTGTATCCACTCTCTCTCTCCCCCTCTCTGTCTCCACCCTCTCTATCCACTCTCTCCTTTTCCCCCTCTCTGTCTCCACCCTCTCTATCCACTCTCTCTGTCCCCCTCTCTGTCTCCACCCTCTCTATCCACTCTCTCTCTCCCCCTCTCTGTCTCCACCCTCTCTATCCACTCTCTCTCTCCCCCTCTCTGTCTCCACCCTCTCTATCCACTCTCTCTCTCCCCCTCGCTCTCTCCACCCTCTTTATCCACTCTCTCTCTCCCCCTCTCTCTCTCCACCCTCTCTATCCACTCTCTCTCTCCCCCTCGCTCTCTCCACCCTCTCTATCCACTCTCTCTCCCCCTCTCTGTCTCCACCCTCTCTATCCACTCTCTCTCCCCCTCGCTCTCTCCACCCTCTCTATCCACTCTCTCCCCCTCTCTGTCTCCACCCTCTCTATCCACTCTCTCTCCCCCTCGCTCTCTCCACCCTCTCTATCCACTCTCTCTCTCCCCCTCGCTCTCTCCACCCTCTCTATCCACTCTCTCTCCCCCTCGCATCTCTCCACCCTCTCTATCCACTCTCTCTCCCCCCTCGCTCTCTCCACCCTCTCTATCCACTCTCTCTCCCCCTCGCTCTCTCCACCCTCTCTATCCACTCTCTCTCCCCCTCGTCTCTCTCCACCCTCTCTATCCACTCTCTCTCTCCCCCTCTCTGTCTCCACCCTCTCTCTCTCATCTTCCTCCCTCTTCCCTGTCTGTTTGTCTGTCTGTCTGTCTGTCTGTCTGTCTCACCCCTCCCCTTCTTTCTCTCTCCCTCTCCCCCCACCCCTCTCTCTCTCGCTCCCACCCCACCTCTCTCTACCCTCTCTCTCTACCCTCTCTCTCTCTCTACCCCATCTCTCTCTACCCCCCCCCCCTGTCTCTCTCTCTGTCTGTGTCTCAGCTTGCTCTTCTCTCCCTCGATGGGTTGACACGTACGAAGGACAGATCCTTCTTGTTAAAGAGACTCAGCTGTCACTGGTACGCGTGGGAGCCAGTCCCACCTTTGAAGCTTGCGCAAAAACTGTCCACAACAATCTCTCTCTCTCTGTCTCTCTCTCTCTCCTCTCTGTCTGTCCCCCCCCCCCCCCCTCTCTCTCTCTCTCTCTGTTGCCCGCTGATTTTCGCGCTGGCTCAACCCAGCTCAAAGAAAACTATTACTTTGTGGCAACGAGGACACTATTTATGAGCAACGCGGGAAGAATGTATAAGGGTGCGCGCGTGACACTTTATGCCTCGGTGAGCCTGTGCATGCGTGCGTGCGTGCGTGCGTGCGTGCGTGTGTGTGTGTGTGTGTGTGTGTGTGTTGTGTGTGTGTGTGCGTGCGTGCGTGCGTGCGTGTGTTGGTTTGCATGGGTGTATGGATCTTTCTAGTCTGTTTTTTCCATGTACAGCGAGGACTAACACAACTACCTCTAATTCCATTACTATCACCACTTTTACTACTATTACTGCTGCTCCTCTACAATTACTACTATCACTACCACCACCACCACCACCACAACAACTACTACTACCAATGGCAGTAGTTATAATATAACAACGATCGAAATAACATGACTAAAGTGATGGTTGTAATTGGCTACAACTGTTTATCCCTTAAGACTTTGAAATAACATGCCTGAAGAAACGTGTACCTTGTTTGTGTTTTCTTTTAATCTGAGCTTCTGAGTGCAGTTTTCGTGACAATCCTTTCGGTTCTACCTCTTCACTGTCAAAACACCAACTGCTCCATGGTGTGATCATAATTGGGTCGTCAGTATTCGGAAGAATGTGTGTGTGTGTGTGTGTGAGTAAGGCTGAAGCACACAAAAAAACCACGTCCAAATGATGACGCAGACTGTCACATGACGAGAAAAGATGACACGCCAGGGTGAGAGGGGGTGGCGTGCGGAATTTACGGATTAACGCAACCCCCCCCCCCTCTCTCTCTCTCTCTCTCTCTCTCTCTCTCTCTCTCTCGTGCCTCCCTTCCCTTCCTGGCCCTGAAAGAAAAGGAGGGATGACTCTGAAACTGGTTTATACAGGATATCCGGTTTACGACCTGTCAACAACCCATCCCTATCATTTTTGGAAAAAAAACACAATGTGTTTGCGCTGTCCTGACCCCCTCTCCCCCC
>CM065731.1:37816364-37833864 GCA_033310375.1 Conus canariensis | reverse complement strand
GCTGTGATGTGATTAAAATGATTTTTTGCTCTTTTTTTCTCAAGAAGCTTTTGAGCGCGCTCTTCTCCTTTGCTTCGTAAATATTCTCTCAGTTTAATGTTTTTCTCCTTTTTCCCTTTTTCACATGTCTCATTCCACCAGGCATTACCTGCGTGCTTTTTTGAACTTGATTTGACAGGTTTTATCATAGGTATTGACTGATTCGCAGCAGATAGCATAGCATTCTGAAACTGATCGTATAGGTCATCAATAGATTGAGTATCAAGTTCTTTTGTGCCGACAGAGAATGCTTTTAGTAATTCTGTGAATTTACCCCAGTTAGCTAATTTATAATTATATTTTGGGACTTTTTCCATTGTTAAATCTGTTAGTTCAGGCCTTGAAGTTTCAAAGGTAGTAATGATAGCAATATGATCACTATTGAGTGTGTCATCGAGGGTTTGCCAATCACAAAGTGGCGCTAGATCTGGAGATACTAAAGTTAGATCTATTGCACTTGGCTTGTGCTTAGGGTTGTGCGTGTGTGGTGTGTGTGTGTGTGTGTGTGTGTGTGTGTGTGTGTGTGTGTGTGTGTGTGTGTGAGTGAGAGAGAGAGAGTACTCTGTGTGTGTGTGTGTGTGTGTGTGTGTGTGTGTGTGTGTGTGTGTTGTGAGTAACATGTTCAAGTCCAGAAACGAAAAAGAATAGATGCCCACGCACCAGTTCTTGGGAACACCAACACGGATATTGAGTCAGCTGGGGTGCGTGCGCAGAAGAACCCACGCCGATTTGCATACAACGTCACAGAGTGTGTGACTCAGATGGGCAATATTTGGATGCCTTGCCTGACCTTTTCCGTCTGACCGGATGAATGCCGTAGCAAACAGGACTCGAAGTCGTCACAGGTACATTGCGAGGCACAAGACAACGTGACAAACCAGCGTGTCACTCTTTTCAGCGTAGCGAAAAAGGGGATGAACAAGAGAGCGACAATGTACTTTCTCCCAGTTGATTTTGACGACGCTTTCCTTCCCCATTGCGTTGAAGGTTCTCTTCTTTCAAAGCGTCTGGTTGCAATTAATTATATAAATACGGTATCAAGAGAAAAAAAAAGGTAATGGTCCTGATATCAAAATGTACAAGCGATGATAGAGTACATGAAAATAGAAGAGAGAGAGAGAGAGAGAGAGAGAGAGAGAGAGAGAGAGAGAGAGAGAGAGAGAGAACTATTTATGATGAGGATTTACAATGTTAAGAAAAAAAGTAGCTTATGGACACTAAGACAGAAAATGCACTGATAACAATATATAAAAGGAATAAGGTACTGCGTAAAACAAAGATACAAGCAGAGAGTAACAAACGAATAAAGAGAGAGAGAGAGAGAGAGAGAGAGAGAGAGAGAGAGAGAGACAGAGACAGAGACAGAGAGAGACAGAGACAGAGACAGAGAGAGATTGATTGATTGACTGATTGATTGATTGATCTTTAATACGCAAGGACAAAGCTTTTAGGCCAAGGCCTAGTCTTACCATTTGTCCTTATCATGCATACAGTATGTCAACAAAAATCACTCACTCCGACGATTCAACATAGCGACACTGTAATGTGATTTTTAAGATGACCAGCCGACTCTGAAAAAAAAATAATGATATGATTGGCAGAAGGAACAACCAAAAAAGAACAAAAACATTCACACACACACACACACACACACACACACACACACACACACACACACACACACACACACACACAGAGAGAGAGAGAGAGAGAGAGAGAGAGAGAGAGAGAGAGAGGACTGTAGGAGAGGGAGGAGAAGAGGGATGGGAGACAGGGTGGGAATGGGGATAAGCGGCTTAATGGAGTAGGCTGCATGTTCAGACGGTGTTTTCAATCGACGGTTTTCAGATGACATTGCAAATGGACGTTAATGATTTTCATCGACTGATCAAATAAGTGAGGCATAAAATGTTTATGTTAATGGTTCTTGAAAAGTTTTACCGTATGAATATTTTGTACACAGGATGGAAGTCAGTTCCTGACAAATGGTCCAAAGTAAGCTAGGCTTGTTTTGTGTTGGTCAGTGCGTTAGTAGGTGAGAAGGAATTTCTTTGAGCCAGAAGAACTGTTCAGTCTTGTAAAGAAGGGCTTTGATATAACAGGGCATGAGATCTGTCCAAATTGTAAACATAAATGATGCCTTGTTGGCTTCAAATTGTTGACTCAGAAGAAGTAGGTTCAGTGGTTTTAATTTTTTCATCTGTTGGTAGAGATACGGTGGAAAGAGTGGCTCTGCTGCACGCCTACGGAGAGAATTCGGTCTTTTTTGTGGACATCACTACTCCCATCCCTTATTGTTGAAGCGTAATTGATATGTGACATAAGGTGTGGGTTGATATGTGACATTATGTGCGGGTTGATATGTGACATTATGTGTAGGTTGATATGTGACATTATGTGTGGGTTGATATGTGACATTATGTGTGGGTTGATGTGTGACATTATGTGTGGGTTGATGTGTGACATTATGTACGGGTTGATATGTGACATTATGTGTAGGTTGATATGTGACATTATGTGTGGGTTGATATGTGACATTATGTACGGGTTGATATGTGACATTATGTGTGGGTTGATATGTGACATTATGTGTGGGTTGATGTGTGACATTATATGTGGGTAGATGTGTGACATTATGTGTGGGTTGATATGTGACATTATGTGTGGGTTGATATGTGACATTATGTGCGGGTTGATATGTGACATTATGTGTGAGTTGATATGTGACATTATGTGCGGGTTGAAGAACAGTTTAAGCGCGGTAGTGTAGACATAGCGCTTTAACTGAAATGCCAGGAAAAGTTTTCTTTTTTTAATAAAATTTTTTAGATGATCTTGCATACATTATCGAGATGAGATTGCCATTTCAATTATCGAGATGAGATTGCCATTTCAATTCTTTATCTATCGTTACCCCTAAAACACGACGCTCATCTACCCGTTCCATAGAAGTAGCAAGCAACTGAAGTTTTAGGCAAGGAGGAGCCAGTTGGTGCTTTGGCGAGTGGTTATAATCATAGATTTGGTTTTGGCTGGATGTATGACCATTGAGTTTGAATCACACAAGTGTGACACGTCATTTAGATTGTCCTGGAGAGATGGTTCTGTTGTTTGTAGATCTCTACCATTGTTTGGAGCGACGAGTCATTAGCAAATAAATCTGTCGTGACTTTTTCTTCTGATATGGATAATGGTAAAATCATTGATGAAGATACAGAATAGGAGGGAGCCTAGCACTGAACCTTGTCGGACTCCGCGTCTGACAGAGTCTGAAAAGAAGGTTTTGCTATTGAGCAGTGCATTCAAGTATGCTTAGAAAAATGAGACTGCCGAGGAATGGTTCAAGTAGATAGATAGTTTCTTTAAAAGGATGGGAAGACCAACAAGATGAAACGCCTTTTTGAATTCAAGAAAGACAGCTCCCGTCAGTTGTGACTGGTTGATATTCGAAAGCCATAAGTCACACATTCGTGATAATGCTGTGTGGCAGGAGTGATTAGATCGGCATCCAGATTGGAATGGGTGAAACAGCTTGTGTTCTATTGAGATACGTGTGCGTGCATGTATCTTTCGAGTGGTTTGGATAGAACTGATAGTAAGGAAAATAAGGTCTGAATTTATTTGGATCCAAAAATCATTTGATTTTGGAAGGGGGGTTAATAATTAAGAGAATGAGAGAGAGGAATGCGATGTGAAGAGCTTGGATGTGTTTGAAAGGGACATGGTATTATATTGGGATTGTTAAGGTGTCATTGACAATTGCTTTGGGAATCTTCTTATGTAATTAAAGACTACAAACTTCTTACCAGAGTAGTATTTGTCTTTGTCTGTATCGAATCAACGAGATACCCGAACCAAGCCTTGTCCGCCTACCTTCATGCAGCGTCCAGCTCACTGAAGTTCCGAACAGAGACTGATTCTTTTTAGTCTAACGCTTTGTCTCTTTCATTTATGAATACTGATTTACATGTCGGGCTATGTGATTCGCCGATTCCTGTAAACCGCCTCGCGATTGGTGGGAAAAGCCACGGGCATTAACCTGTAGCTTTGCCTAACTTGTCTTACTTCATTTTCATCGTCATGCGCGGACTTGTCACTCCAGTTCTGTCACTGGTTGCGTTGTAACCCCCTTGAAGGTGTGCCGTAGGAATGTGTGTGTGTGTGTGCGTGTGTGTGTGTGTGTGTGTGTGTGTGTGCGCGCCAGCGAGTGTGTCTTCGTGCCTGTAGCCCAAAGGTAAAATAGCATTCCCGCAGAGTTGTTTGGTTGAGCGTATAATTCTGTCGTAAAACTTTGTTTGTTTGCTTGTTTGTTTTTTTGACTGGTAAAGAGAAGCCTAAGGAGTGAGCGGGAAAACAGTCAAGCCACGAGATCACACGTTAAGCAGGTTTGTTGGAGGTGGCGGGCTGAATAGGATGAGAGAGACCGCCATATGGTAAGCTACGACAACAAAGCGAACAGCAGGAATCATAACAAATCCTCCGCCGGTCAAAAATGGACACACACACACACACACACACACACACACGCACACAGAGATTCACATGCCCCCTGCCTCCCCCCTTCCCCCCCCCCCCCCCCCCCCCAAACACACACAAGGACACAGAGTTACGTCGTACGGGCCCGTTTTACCATCTTACCATGTGGAGCAATGAATCTCAATCTTTGTCATCGCTAAAACCAAGCTGCACTACGTAAAGACTATCCCTTCCTCCCACTCCCTTCCCCCCCCCCCCCCCCCCCACTCCTCCCAACTTATTCTTGAACCCGTCCCGGCGCGGAGTTGTCGCCACTTCGATGACACAACCCGTGGCCTGGCCTTCGACTTGTCACGTGACACCGCTTCCCACTCAGGTGGATGTTTTGTCGTCTGTTGGCCAAGCCCAGTCCTCAAAATTGTAAGAAACTTCGCCACGCAAACCAGTGTGTGTGCAACGGTCGTAGACGATCAAATGCTTGACGCTTACGAACAGTCGGAACGTTGTGGTGGTGTTCATGTATAACTCAGTTGTCAGCTGTTCTTGAAACCGTGAAGCTTTCAAGAGATCGTCTGCTTATATTTTATACATTTCTCACCACTTTTTTTTCTTTGGTGGAACATAACCCAATAACGCGTTCCGTTTTTGGTGGTGGTTTTATCGTGTAACAATTTGGCGTGTGACAAATATTGATCAAAAGTAAAGTATTCGGGGGAAAAAAATCTTGAGTGTGTATGAGCAAGGGAAAGGATTTACATCGTGTTTTTGTAGGTTAAAACTTTGCAACGAATTAAATAAACAGCAACAACCAAATCGTAGATTCAGAGATCGTCATCGATCTTGCCAGACGTTGAAAACTGTCGTTCACCAATCTCCATCTTTTGAGGCGTCGGAATCTGGGAGAGTTCGAGTTCGTGTCAGTGGTGCTCCATTTTCTGATTGGTCTGTGAGCTTTGTTGCTGATTAAGTGTTCGAGAAACGGTTGGGAAAATCGTTGATCCAGATGGCACACACGGGTTCCAGTAAAGGCTCTTACGATCTGTGGTCACGAACACAGGTGAGTTAGAATTAATGAATGTTAATGAATTTTAGAATTTGAATTTTAGAATTACAGTAGAATGTTACAGTGGGATGTTCGGTTAAAGAGAAGGACCGGGTTGAGGATAGCCTGTATTGTTTAAGTACAAACCAAGTTCTTGATTAACCATAATTTTGTGTTTTAGTGCTCCCGTCCTTTGTGTTTGTCTGTGTTTGTCTGTGTTTCTGTCAGTGTCTGTCTGTCTGTCTGTCTGTCTGTCTGTCTCTCTCTTTTTACCTCTGTTCTTCTGTTTTCATTCTGTATTTCTGTTCTCTGTATGGCTTTATGTCTCTCTATGTGAGCGCTTGGTGATTCGCTGTCTGACTATCTCGACATTCCGTGCATCAGTTTCTCGCCTTCTTTGCATTTGGCGCTGGTAGATCTGTGTGTGTGTGTGTGTGTGTGTGTGTGTGTGTGTGTGTGTGTGTGTGTGTGCGCGCGCACCCTTCTCTATGTCAGTCTAAGTCTCTCCATTATTTCTCCATTCACTCTCCATTTCTGTCCATCATATCCACTTTTCCCCTCTTTCTCTGTACCTCTCGGTTTCTCCTCTCTCTCTGTGTCTCTCGCTCTCTCTGTCTGTGTCTGTCTTTCCCTCTCGTTTTCTCTCTCTCGTCCCCCCTCCCCCCCCTCTCTCTCTCTCTCTCTCTCTCTCTCTCCTCTCTCTCATGTATGTCTCATCTGTCATAGCCTTGACATGGCCCGTTGCGGCCGGCTGGGTTATAAGCAACTTTACCTTACCTCTCATCTATCAGTCTCTCCCCCAGTCTCCGAGAGTCACCGTCTCACCTCCCTTCCTTACCCCCACCCCCTTCTGTGTGTGTGTGTCTCTCTCTGTCTCTTCCTCTGTATGTGTGTCTCTCTGTGTCTTTGTGCATCTGTTGGTTGGTCTGCCTGTCTCCCCCCCCCCCCCCAATTTCTCTCTCTCCCCGTCTTCCTCCTTCCGCCCCCTCCCTCTCTCTCCCCCTATTCCGCTCCCCCCCCCCCCCTCTCTGTCTTTCTCCCTGTCTAAATACCCCTCATAAAATCCTGGAAACCCGAACAGAGTCGGTCCGTGCTATTGCACCCAGGAAAAGGCAGGCCATGGCATTTAGGTTGATAGTGAGGTAGTCTCATAGGGACTTCCTCTGCCATTGTGCAGTTAATTAACACTGTCTGAGACGGCTAAGATGTGTGGTTGGGAAAACCCCGGTGAGAAAAGTGACTGGCTTAGGGCTGGCCAGAGGCTTTGGGGGGGGGGGGGGGGGGGGGGGGGGGGAGGGAGAGAGAGAGGAAGAGAGAGGGAGAGAGAGAGTTGGAGAGGGAGAGAGGGGAGAGGAGAGAGAGAGAGAGCTGGAGGAGAGAGAGAGAGGGAGAGAGAGAGAAAGAGCCGGAGAGAGAGAGAGAGAGAGAGAGAGAGAGAGAGAGAGAGAATACGAGATCTGATGATTTCTGGTATAATGCTTCGTGTGTGTGTGTGTGTGTGTGTGTGTGTGTGTGTGTGTGTGTGTGTGTGTTCGTACATACTGATAAATTAACAAAGAAATCCAGAGACATTATCTGTCAGTCGTAACCCTCGCCCACAGCTCCCTGCCACCCCCCCCCCCCATCCCCTTTGCCCCCCCCCCCAGACAGACAGACAGACAGACACACACACACACACACGCATACACACACACATACACACACACACACACACACGCACACACACACATGCAACACACACACACACACACACACACACACACACACACACACATGCACACACACACTCACACACTCGTCCACGATTGCCTGTATGCACAAAATTAATTCGCACTCAAACACTGTGGGGCGCACCAGCTTATTTTGAAATCTATACACGTAATGCAACGCACTGACTAATCCTCTCCTTCCAGCTGCACACACACCACACACACACACACACACACACACACACACACACACACACAAACATACCACACACACGCGCGCGCGCACACAAAACACACACACACACACACACACACACACACACACCATACACACACACGTGTATGCGCGAGGAAAATGGACGGGAGAAAGGAAGGTGTGTGGTGTGTGTGTGTGTGTGTGTGTGTGTTGTGTGAGAGAGAGAGAGAGAGAGAGAGAGAGAGAGAGAGAGAGAGAGAAATGATTTATGTAAACTACTAAGTAAACGAATAAATGAATAATGAAGTAAGCATGTATGGAAACGAATAATGTTATAAATCATTGAACAAAAAGTTTAACAAGATACAGATGAAACAAAGGGTCCACTAAATGAGGAGGTACATAGAATACTTAAAATTAACCAACCAGAAGTATCAGAATTTCTGCTGCAGTTTTTTTTTCCTCTGCAGTTAAGTCCTTGAGTTTTGAAATGTGTTCAACCTAGAAGTATGTTTTGCTCTCGCAACCGCTAGCACTCAACTGAGCAACAAGAACAACCAATTAACCAGCCGATCAACCAACCAACCAACCAACCACCACCACCACCACCACCACCAGCAACAAAAGCAACCCCTTCCAATTCCTAGATGAATTTGACTACTTTTACATGTTTCAAAGAATGTATCCATTCATAACATCACGCAGGGAAAGATTGCAAAGATAGTGGAAAAGCAGAGAGAGAGAGAGAGAGAGAGAGAGAGAGAGAGAGAGAGAGAGAGAGAGAGAGAGAGTGGGTTACGAAAGAAACCCCGGCCAATGGAACAAAAATAAAAGAAAACAAACAAAAACAAAACAAAACAAACTATAAAAAAAAATGAAACACTGAAAAGAAGTTCTATAAGACGACGTGCAGTTGAAAAGAAAGGAAAAACAAAAAGAGCGAACGCCCATTTTAAAGTGAGAGCTGCCTTATGCAAACCTAGAGAGATGAGGAGGTGAGGAGGGTGGGGGTGAGGGTGAGGGTGAGTGGCGGGGAAGGGGAGGGGCGAAGGGAGAGGTGGGTGGGTTGGTGCGGGGCTCTCTATTTCACAGTCGGGGCATACTGTTTTTTTTTTTTTCTTTTTTTTTTTGTGCGACTGAACGGCCTCTACGGCGGCGTGGCTTCCTCAACATTATGAAAAGCCGAGAGAAAATTGGAGGAAGGAGGTGGGAAGAGAAGGGGTGAGGGGGTGGGGTGGGGGTTGGGGAGGGGGCTGCCTAAGGTGGGGGAGGAAGAAGGAAGGGTATTAAATCTCTGTAAATCAAATTCAAAATAATGAAAGCGAGTGACTGGAAGGAGGGGACAGGAAGAGGGGAGGACGAATAGCTGGGAGAGTGGCACGAGAAGAGAGTGTAGTGAGTGAAGAGGGAAAGCCGTGGAGGGGTGAGGGTGTGGAGGTTGGAGTGGGGAGGGTGAGGAAGGTGTATGGGAGTCTGTTAGCGTCGGAAGTTAAAGATAACTTTTCTTCGTGGAAAGAAAATGCAATTTCTTTTGTTAAAAAAATTCTGATCCATATCGGTTTGACATGAAAAGGTTATTACTAATGGTACGTACGGCTACATAATTAGAGTTTTTCACTGCTTTTCAATCTGAGGTTATGGCGGTCAAATTTGATCCCAACGTAAGCATTTAATGGCAAATGAAAACAGTAGCTAATGACGTATTCAAACAGGTAACTGCCTCCTGTGAATACACATTGGTATCATAACTATCGTTTTGCGGGTGATTGCATCTAAAAGACTGCTGTACACAGGCACAGAACTCTAGAAGCCGGAAATAGTTGTCGCACTTGAACTGTGTTTGCCGGTTGTAGCTTGCGAGGATCGAAAGGTGGGGTTTCTTCTTTACGACTCATTTTTCTGGTGTCTTATAACAAACAAACAAACAAACAAAAAACCCAACCAACCAAACAAACAAACAAAAAAAAAAACCCAACCAACCAAACAAACAAAAAACACACAACAGAACGACAAACACCGAAGTGTTTTTCACATGAATATTGTTTTTGAATGACAGTTACCGTTTTCTCTATGGTAATCGCTATTTGAAGCTGTTCACTCATTTCGCTCTCTGCCCGAGAGGGATCGATTGAGAGGGCACAGTTCTCAAGCGTCCATAGAGACTAATTTTTAGGGGGATGGGTGGGTTATTTTTGGTTGTTTTCGTTGTTGATTGACATGGCTTTGTACTTTGACCTGGCACGGATTAGCCTTCAAGACGGTTGCGAACATTGCTGAAAGAAATCTGTCACCAGTGTGGAATAATTACCACCACATGAAATATTCAGTTATGTAGATAAGACACAATACCTTAAAAACTACACGTGCGTTTACTGTCACGCGCAGTGTGTGTGCATCACTAAAGTAGAGAATATGCACGGGCTCTCTCTCTCTCTCTCTCTCTCTCTCTCTCTCTCTCTCTCTCTCTCTCTCTGTGAAATCACATGAAATAACTCGTTCGATTCCAAGGATTCACGTGAAGATACTACTGACAAAATTATATCTGTTGTGTTGTACTGAGAAGGACACACGTCAAAAGGAACGTTCGGGATTTTTGAATGCCTGTCAAAATGTACACACGTAATGTAGATGCAAATGCGTTGCCTTAGTAAAACATATAGTTGCGGTTTTTTTCTACCCTTATTCTGACAGTTCGAAACGTATATGACAATTTTATTGCGTGTGTGACGCACAAACGCTTTGAATTGGAACCCTTCCGAACTGTACTTTATTGCATGTCTTGTGTTACATATCTTTTATTGCAGTGTCTTGTATGCTTTACTTTTAAACTGAATTGTACTATTAAGTTGCAGTATCTTAGGTTGTTTTTCATTACTTACTGCTGTATTGCATTGCGTTGCATTGCATTATAGTGTATTCTGTATTTCATCGCACTAGATGGTACTATGCATTGTATCAAACTATATTGTATCACAATACATTGCACTGCATTGCTGTATTGTGCTTTATTGTATATAATGCATAGTACTGTTATCTTATTGTACTTTATGTCGTGTAATATATGGCAATATACTATATTGCACTTTTTGTAGCGCGTAACTTTATTGTTTACAACAGATTTCTGAGCGTGCCGGCAAACCATGCCGAGAAAAAGGTGAAGGACGGTCTTTAAAAGTGGTGTTAATATGTCACACTGCCTGTCGCCACATTTAAAGGATATTCACTATCCCCTGGGCAAAAAACCTGGAGAAATGGAAGCACGCTGAAGTATGGTCTGCAACTGGTTGGAGCAGAATATAAGAGCAAAAAGAAAGGTAACTCCAGGTATAAACAGAATAGTGTCCCTTTTCAAATGGAGCAGACGAAGAGCTCGGATTGCTTCTTGATCTCTTCGTTGATAATGGGTATGATAAAGAGGTGCTCGACTACCAGCGGGAAAAGAAAACGTCTGCTTTCGTTACCCAGTGCATGAACGTTCGACACGCTTATATTATGAGAATGAAGAAAAACAAAACAAAACAAAAAATCAAGGGCACGTGTTTGCTTTGCGGAAATTTCGTTTCGCGGTTTTCAGTGTGAGTATGCTAAGCGGTACTTTGCGTCCGATTTTGCATGGTTTGGAATGCTCACCCGAATAAACTGTAGGAAAGTACAAATGATGTGAACGGTCTGGTGCATCACTTCAGTAAACGTTAGGAATATAAATGTACTGTGAATCATTTCAATAAAGACCTTCCATTCATACTAGCAAAGAAGATATAATGTGAACAATTAGTGTACATGCATCGAATGAACTCAACGAAAGTGAATAGCAGTCAGTGTACGGTTTGAATGACAGACTTAAATAAACATAAGAACAGTAGATATGATATGAAATATCTGGGAGAATAACTTTGGTAAAAGTTACCATAGAATATACAGTTTTAAACGATATGTATGGATAACTTAAATAAAATAGGAAATTAAGTGAAATATTAACGACTTACGGGTAATTTAAAAAGACAGTAGAGTAAACATAATATGAACGATTTAAGTAAGTAAATTGAACAAGCATAAGCAAAGTAGTTACAGTGTGAGAAAGAAATGCATTAAAAAAAAAAACCTGATACAAGGGAAATGATTTTAATGCATGCGTTGATTAAATGGGAATACAAAATGTGAACAACTGGAATGAAAACCGTGAAAAAGAAATCTTAGGGAAGCAGACAGATGGTGAACTTTAAAACGTTTGGAACACAGATGAAATACGGTAGATTTGATTGAATGACCTGAATAAGCATTGCGAAAAAAGACACACAGCGAACAATTTAAATACATGACCTAAATAAAAAAAAATGAGGAAAAGGAATGAATTGGTAATAGTTTGAATGAAAGACTTCGCATGAAATTTATACAGTCAGAGTAACTTGAATGTATCAAAAGAATAAACGTACAGAAAACATACACATGGTGAAGTATTGGAATGAACGAATTGAGTAAACACTCGAGAAGCTGGTATTGATGTGAACTATGTTAACGAATTACTTGAATGAACACGTGAACAGTAGACGTATTGTGGACGATTTGCACTTAGGCAGAGAAGATTCTAAAAGGACTCTGACCTATTTTTAAGCTCAGTAGAAAAAAACACTTCTAAAGCCGTGAACAGCACGCACGAAATGAACCGAAAGGTTGTCAGAATGGGGCATAACTGTTGCCGAGCCACCGTAAGTTCAGGTGCGTGTGGGAGTGAAATGGGGGAGGAGGAGGAAACATAGTAGAAGCCTGTCATGCCCTCAGGCGGGAGAAGGCTGCCCCCCCCCCCCCCCCCAAAAAAAAAAAAAAAAAAAAAAAAAAATCTTGACTGACAGAGAAGAAAAACAGCTTTAACGAAAACGAAGGGAAATTATGCGGTAGATAACCGACGAAGAGGGACCGACCACTGGGGACTGCACAATCCACGTCTTGCATGGCGTTTATGCACATGCCACACAACACACACACACACACACACACACACACACACACACACACACACACACACACAACGTACGTACCAACACATTTTTGACAGCGCTTTCATACACACTCACACAAACAGGCACGCCCGCACACGCAAACGATATTGACACATACACGCGCAGTACGCAGACAGACAGACAGAGAGACAGACCGACCGACCGACACACAGACAGACAGACAGACAATCTCATATACACGCGTTCGCACATACACATGCCTTCAAGTACACGCATAAATGTACTAGCATTTACATTCACAAGCATATATCCGCATACACGCACGCGCAGTACCTCGGACGGGCACATGCGCATGCGCACACGCGCAAACACACATACTCATTGCCCACATACACGCATGCACGACAGACAGACAGACAGACAGAGATGCGTGCGCTCGTGCTCACACGAACACACACACAGAGGCATACGTACACATAACAGGAGACACACACACATACACACACACACACACACACACACATACACACACACGCGCGCGCGCGTGCGCACGCGCACACACACATACAGAGAGAGAGAGAGAGAGACAGACAGACAGACAGACAGACAGAGTACAAGTAGGTACAAGGTAATGCTAACAAAGTGTTTTGCATCACAGGTTTTGTAGGCAGAGATGAAAGGGAAAGACGTGCTGTCAGCAAGGTTTGTTTCACATTTGAACCAAGAGACGGAGAGCGACAGAGTGAGGAAGGGGCGTGGACGGCCAGGGTGGTAATGGTGTAGTGGGATTTCGGGAGGGAGGCAGGACAGAGAGAGAGACACTTTGATATTTTATTGTCATTACCAAAGAGGTCTTTTGACAAGGGGGGAGAGGTAACAGAACAATAACATTTCCCTCTTCCTTTCCTGCAAACAAATAGTACACATTCATTCCTAGTGTGCACCAAATCAAAGGTTAAAAACAAATAAATTCATAACATTTCCTTATGTCCTCACGCACAGGAGTAATGCAATTAGAACAAAAAACAAACAAACAAAAAAAACAACAAACACAACACCTTAAGACTGACTCGACCATCCACTCGATCAAATGATGACAATGTATCTTACTGATCTCTTCCACTTGCGATGAATGATAATATTCATTCAGATATCTCTTATAATGCATTATCTTAAATTTCACTATCCTTCATCTGTCTAATTTTCAATGCTTCTGCGATGAATTTCGCAACTGATTTAATTACAAGTTCATCGTCTGATGATAACATGACAGCAACATTTTGTCTTTTCGCTATATCTAACTGGGAAAGTGAACAATTTGTCCGCACTTCATTATAAGCAGTACAGTGGAACAGAAAGTGTTCTTCGTCATCAATAATGTGTCTACATGCAGGACAAGGAGATTCTGTGGATGTTTCACATTCAAACCATCTTTTGTTCGCATTAAAACCTAAAGTTCTCAACCTAAATCTTGCGTAATTTATTCTGTGCCATCTATCTGTTATGACATTGAGAAACTTTTCAGAATGAAACACATTCTTAAATGAGAAAAACCAGCGATATTTTTCTTTACTTTCCATATCTGAGTGCCAATTCTGTTTAAAAGAACAAATAAGCCTGACCTTAAATTCCGCAATAAACTGTTGCTCATTCCCTACTTCCTGGGCCATCGACACTATTCCAAAACCCTGTTCTGAAAGGACTTTCTTTACTTTATGAGCCCAGTTTTCTTCACCTTTTTCCATTTCTAAAAGCATCAGAGAGAGAGAGAGAGAGAGAGAGAGAGAGAGAGAGAGGATATTTTTCAAATCCAGGAAGCCAATGAAACATTTTTCAGTAGTCATTTTATTTATTCTTTTTAAGTATTTTGCTGTCGAATCTTTTAAAAAATTATTTGTTTGTTTATTTATTTATTTATTTTTTTTTAGCGGAGACCTGAATGCACAGGTGCAAGTACGGCTGGCGTCGGTGCAAAGGGAGAAAACTCCTCCACACGATGCCCCTGTCAATAGGTCCCGCCTAAAATGACACGGCAACGAGGCAGTGTCTTTTTTTTTTTTTTTTTGAGCGAGAGTCCGCAAGATACAGCAAGCGTCTCTCGGAGCTGGCTTGCATGCGGGAATAGATGGCAGTACAGGAGGTCCGAGTCGTGTTTGTGAATGGCGAGAGCGGCGCGTTTATCCCTGACAGATGGGGGCTTTAATGAGCAAATTCTTACGTTCTATAACTCTGGACTGCACGACCCTAGTCCTCCTAACCCAAATCCAGATCGGACCCTAACTCTGATCCAAAACTTAACCTACTCGAACTCTTACCTTAATACGAACCCTAACTCAACTAAGACTGTATAAAACTGTAAACAAACGCACACACACACAGTAGCAAGCAAGCAATCAAGAAAACAAACAAACAAACAAACGAGTAAACATCTTTCCTGTGAAAACGTGTTTGCAGTTTGATGACAGTGGAGTTGTCTTATACTCTCTCCATTGCTAAAGGATCGTTGTCTTATACTATCTCCATTGCTAAAGGATCGTTGTCTTATACTATCCCCATTGCTAAAGGATCGTTGTCTTATACTCTCTCCATTGGTAAAGGAGAGTTGTCTTATACTCTCTCCATTGCTAAAGGATCGTTGTCTTATACTCTCTCCATTGATAAAGGAGAGAACATCCACCAGTGGTGAGCTTAGGCTGTGTCAGGAATGAACTAAGAATGTACCTGTGTACGTCGTAGTCTGAAGAGCATAAAATTCTTTGTTTTTTTCTGTTCTTTTTTCTTTCTTTCTTTCTTTTTTTAACCTCACCTTTAACACAATGCCAGGGAAAGTCATACTTTTACCAAATCACAGGCCCAGGATTCAGAAACTGGGTTGATGTCAAGAATCCAATCAAAGTGGACACTGCCTATTCTTGTCTGTCGTTTCTTTGGATTATCCAGCTGATATCACCTCTCGGCAGCATATCAAGCTCAATTCTCGCGGCTTAAAGACGGAATCCTGGTAGCAGAGCCTAGTTTGGTTGTATGCGGGACTGAGGGAGGCGGGAAGAGAAGCAACAGGGGTGGGGATGGGAGAGCAACCGAAGCGGCCGGCTTGGGAATAACTGCCCCCAAGTTCGTACGAAAGATACGCCATCCCCACCCCGCAACTCGCTCCCCCCACCCCCTTCAACCAATCCCTTCCGTCTCACTGCCTCATTAAATCATGGCACCCCATGAAAACTTTGGAATTGCTTCGTTCCACGGTGACATTGATACGCGCGGTAGAGTACTGTTACCTTTCAGTGTCTAGGTGTAAAGAGCGTACAACGCGCGCGCGCGCGCGCGCGCGCGCACAACACACACACACACACACACACACACACACACACACACACACACACACACACACATTCCCTCCCGCCCCCACCCCCACCACCTCCCACACATATGCTAAAAATGCCGGTGCAGCTTTTGCACAATGTTACACTCCAACAGCCCTTTATTCCCATATGTATTCTCATAGCTCTATACCTACTTAGCCACAACCCTATATTTCTACAGCTGTATAATGCCGGAGCTCTATATCCCCACTGCCTGCATTCCCATAGCTACACTTCCCCACTGCTCTATATCTGTGCGGCTCTATATTTCCACTTTTCGTTCCTTTGTTTTCCAAACTCTCAAAATTTTTATTACAAGTAAAAAAAGGTTCCATCTTTCAATAACATTTCAGGTTATCCGACCCTGACCGCTGCTTTCCCCTGACCTTCGGTAGAGAGAGAAAAAATAATGCATGATCTTGGGAAAGGGACTCGGAACAGGACCATCTTGTTTCAGTCCAGCCTAAGCAACTGTTGTGTGCCCGTCTATCCAACGCCGGTTTGGCGTGCTCCTTCCGCGACTTCAGGGGTGGGTCCTCTTCTTCCCTGACCCTCCTCCCCCCACCCACCTCCCCGACTGGTGTTGAGGGAGGTTCTGTTCTGCAGGTGTGGCCCACCCCGGGTGAGCTGGCACTCAACGGCCTACTTTCACGGCAATGATTCAACGTATGATCTGTTTTTGGACGCAGCTGGAGGAGATAGACACGAGGGAAAGAATTGAATCTGAAACCTTTTGCGAGACTGGACTGTGTGACTCCTGTTCCCCCTTACCGGTGGAATGCCTCTTGTGTTTCTTTCTTTTTTTTTTCCTTCCCCGTGATGTGGAACGATTCATGGTAACTAGACATTTACCATTCGAAGGCGCAGCGCGGAAATCTTCGCCAGAATTGTGGATCCAGAATTTGTTTGGATCTGGAAGATCTTGTCTATTCGCCCCCCCCCCCCCCTCCTTGTGCGAAGAATAAGTTGCTTGTGAGAATTTTTTTTTTGTGACCGGTTCTAGTTTGTGAGAATCGTTTGGAAACGTTTGTTGAAATCTGGCTGTAAGACGCCCAGGACTTGGAAGATTTCCACCCTTTCGAATCTGTCCATTTCTCTCTCTCTCTCTCTCTCTCTCTCTCTCTCTCTCTCTCTCTCTCTCTCTCTCTCTTTCTGTCTGACTGTCTGTCTGCCTGTCTGTCTGTCTGTTTGCCTCCTTTCTCCTCCTCCTCCTCCTCCTTCTTCTTCTTCTTTTCTTCTTCTTCTTCTTCTTCTTCTCTCTCTCTTTCTCTGTCTCTCTCCCTCTCCCTCCCCCCTTCTCTCTGTCTCTCTCTCTCTGCCTGTCTCTCCTCTCTCTCTCTCTCTCTCTCTCTCTCTCTCTCTCTCTCTCTCCGTCCCTCCCTCCCCCCCTCCCCCCACCTCGGTACATGTATACGCTGTTCTTCCTTAAAGCATCCACACTATATCAGACCCACCACCGAGAAACCCTACCGTGCTCGATTCATGGCCACAATGACAGGGGCTGTGGGCGGCGTTAGGTATCGCGTTCTCCATTACCAGGAAGTTACTGTTGTCTGTGTTGTTTGTTCGTATGTTGACTGTTAGCTTATCTGTCAGCACTTACGCGAAAACTACGGAACCTTTGGTTACCAAACCTTGTCAATAGATGAAAAGTGGAATGAGGACGAACTTTCTTTATTTTGGGGGGCGAATCGGTGTTGAAGATCCGGATACAGGGG
>CM065731.1:37806364-37811364 GCA_033310375.1 Conus canariensis | reverse complement strand
GAGCGTGCGCGCGCGCGTGCGTGCGTGCGTGTGTTTTGAAAAGAGAGGAACACAACTGCGCTCAGTGCTCCCATTCGCTGGACAGACTAAACAATAAACATTACTCCGGCATTGAGCGCGCTGTCTAACCATCTCTCGATCAAAAGTGTCATGCTGCACATTGTACAACTAAAGCAATATTTTGGTTAGAACTTCGTCCTATTTGTATGTGTTCTGATGTTTGTTGTTTTATTTCGGTAGTAAGTGGATTTTACCTGCCTGAGCACCCCCCTGGTATTCCTTGACGTCACACGGCCGTGGAGGAAGGGTGTGTGTGTGTGTGTGTGTGTGTTGGGGAGGGGCGGGGGGACGGGGGTTGTAGGTGGTGATGAGTCAGGGGAGGGAAGGGGACGGAGGGATGAGAAGGGTGGTGGTGGTGGTGGTGGTAGTGGTGGTAAAGTGCGATGTTATGTTTCGGCGGGTTCCACTGTTAATTTCCACTTTCGCTTTTTGTCGACTATAAGTCTGTGTGTCATTCTCTCTATCTGTCCCCCCCCCCCCTCTCCATTTCTCTTTGTCTGTCTGTCTGTCTCTGTCGCTCTGTGTTTGTTTGTCTCTGTTTCTGCCTGTCTGTCCATCTGTCTGTTTCTGTTTATCGTCTGTTTGTCTGTTTCTGTCTGTCTGTCTGTCTGTCTGCCTGTCTGTCTGTCTGTCTGTCTGTCTGTCTGTGTGTGTCTCTCTCTGTTTGCCGATTTTTGCACATCATAGGCAAACAGTCACAAGATGGGATGGCTGGATATGTGAGTGTAAACAAGCAGAGAGAGAGAGAGAGAGAGAGAGAGAGAGAGAGAGAGAGAGAGAGAGAGAGAGTGAGAGAGTGAACACAAAACACACAGATTTGAGACTTTCTCGCACGAACCCATGTTGATCTATGTACGTGTTGATAAACAAGGAGCCAGAAAAGCCTTCCCCTACCAGGGCACATCTGCACTGCTACAGACCTGAAAACGGCTCAGAGAGTATCCGTCAGCCAATCGGCTTCATGCGTCAGGGACATGTAACCTAATGTCTGTGAGGGACTCGGCTTTCTCCTTGTAATGGCTGAATGGTGGCCTATCTAACAGGCACTAAGATTTGCTGCCACTGACTTACGATCAAACAACGTGTAAAATCTGTTTTGGTTCTGAGTGAATGTCTGGCTGTGGCCTGTGTACTGAGAGACCGAGTAATGTGTTTATTTCTTGTCCCTAACCGGTGTTTGGGCGAGTGAATGGTCTTATATTTCAAGCCTGTTTTTTGATTTTTGGAGACTGAATAATGCCTTTTGTATTTTAGGCTGTATTTTGGGTTTAGGTTTCTAAATGATGTGTGCATATCTGGGCTGTGTTCAGTTTTGAGTGAGTGAGGAATGTCATTACTATTGGGCTGTATTTTGTTTCGGGTGACAGAATAACGTATTCATTTATGAGCTTTATTTATTCGATGCTGAGTGAATATTGCTATTAAGTTTTTGGTTCTTGTTTGCTTTCGGTAACTCAATTATATATCTATTTTGAAACACTGTTTGGTTGGGAGTAATTGGATATAATATACATATTAATTTCTGGGTCGGAGTTGGGTTTTGATGGTTGAATAATGATTTCATTTCTGAGCTTTTTGTGACTGAATGATGTACCTCATTTGGTTTTTGGAGACTGATAATGTATTCATTTCTGAGCTAGGGTTTTGGGTAACTGAATGGTGTATTCATTTCTTGTTGGTATGGTTGTCTCATTATTCGTGAAATCTGGATCATCTCTCTCGAAAAGAGCGCATCAAGTTTCGTCTTTTTAACTGAAAGAGACAACAACAGTCCGTTTGCTTGGAGATGTTTACGTTTTCTCTTCAAGGACGAAGTGTTTGTCTCCAAGATTACTCCCCTTGTATGCTCGAGGCTTGGCACTAGCAGGTTGACGTATGAGTGGTCAGCAGGTGGGTTGTACGGGATGTGGCCGGAGTTAACGGATGAGTGTACAGTGGGGCTACAGAACGTTTACTGCGTGCTGAGGTCAGCATTGTATAAATAACAGGCTTGTGGCATTTTAGGCATGTAGGAGGATACCTGCTTGGCTTAGGCATGTTGTAGGGGCTTCCGTTGTAACAAGCGGATGTAGTGGACCGAAGGAAGCGTGTACTGTGTTATCTTGAAGATGAAAGGTTATGTTAGGTGTTGTATTTCCATTTAGCCCCACCCCCACCTCTCCCACACATATACATCCTTGTTTATACATGATTTCTCTTCGGAGATAGTAAAGTGTTCTTGACTTGTTCAAGAGTGTGTCACTCCATCTGTGTATCAATCCTGCCAGCTATTCCCATTCAGTTCCTGGCGATTGTATTTTTGTTCCCCCCCGACACAGGAAGAGGTGTGTGTTGTCTGTGCGACATTGTGTACACTTTACAAACTGCCAGCTTTTTGTTGTAATCTGGTGACAAGGCGGTCAGTATATAAATGCCGCTCAGAGTGAACACTAACTGTTGTCCATTCTGCAATGTACCCGTACTCAGATGGCTTTTTATTAACCGAAATAATAATGATAGTAATAATGATAATAATAATGATAATGATAATAATAATGATACAGTAATAATGATATGATGATGATAATAATAATAATTATTGTTATAATGTTGTTGCTATTGTTTTATTGTTGTTGTTAGTGTTATCACTGTTATCATTATTGTTACTATTATTATTAATGAGAATACTTAAATAGCGCCTATCGTCAGTAGAGACCAAACTTTAGGCGCTCTCGATCACACAACGGGCTGCCTACCTGGGTAGAGCGACAGAAGAATTGCCCGTTGGCGCTACATTCAGTCGTTCACCGCGTCATTCAGTCTGTCAGTTGTTCCTTGTATATTTTCATTACTTCGCTGCATGCCACGTGTCTACATGTCATCCATGCTAACAGCCAAATCGGCCTTCTCTTCCGAAAGTTGGTGATGGGATTTTACGCGTGCGCAAGGTGTGGTGTGTGTGTTCACACACGGAACTTCGATTTACAGTCTCATTCGAAGAATTTTTTCGTTTTTAGGGAAGTGGACAATGTTCATTCCGAGAATAAAATCTCCCTGTACCGAAACGGCCCGGCGGAGATTTGAACCCACAACCATAAGGTCACTAGGATCGCGAGTCGGGTAGCTATCCTGGCCCCCACAGTGACATCATGACATAAACACCAAGCAGAGTGGCGGATACCCCCAGCGGGGTGTAGTTTTCATACAGGGAATCACCAGCTGTAGAAAGTCATGCATACGTCTGGACTGTTTGAAACTGCTTCACTCGTGCTAGCGATCCTGTCCAGGGCGTCGTGGAGTTACCGTCACGTCATTTATCATTGGGGCGTGCTGCTTGTTCCCTCTCAGGGGATGTCGCTTTATGCGTGTGCGCGCAGTGGTCCTTGACTTAATGGGCAGTGTTTGTTAACACATTCGTTCGTAATATATACATATATATGCATGCTTGAGAGAGTTCATTGCACTCGTTTGCGCGTACACGGGCGCGCAAGCACTCTTGCACACAGATACGTACATACGCGCACACGCATGCAGACTCGCACACACAGAACAGTCATAGACACAGACGGTCATAGACACAGACACAGACACACAGACACACAGACAGACAGACAGACAGACACACACACATATCCACACACATCCACAGACACACACATGCACACACACACACACACACACACACACACACACACGCACACGCACGCACGCACGCAACGCACGCACGCACGCAAACACACACATTATTCTCACGCACGCGCGCGCGCACACACACACATGCACACACACACACACACACACACACACACACACACACACACACACACACACACACACACACACACATGCTAGACATCCATACAAGCGTTACTCTCACATGCACTGCATACATAAGTAAGACATATTCTGTGCGAATACTCGCACAGTAATGGGCTTTCTCTTTAGTGGAAAAAAAGTCTGGTCACGTGAGCCTGACAGCGGTCATAATATCAGCTAAGTAGCTAATCATGGGGTCATGGCTACTGTCAGACTCACATGAACCCATGATTTAGTGCTTAATTAGTGTTTCTCAAATTGCCGTAAAGGTGACAAGTTGCCGTACCCTCTGTAATGTTTTTCAAAATGCAGACCCGCGCAAAATAGGCCTACTATCATTTTGTGTTGTATTTCGCATTGCGCGTGTCACAGTGGGAATAACTGTTATAGTAGCTAGAGTGTCTGAGAGTACATTACTGTGTTCTCTTGTTCTAAAGAAGGAAATTAATGATGTGAAGAAAAAATCACGAAGTGATGTGTGTGCGTGTGTGTGTGTGTGTGTGTGTGTGTGTGTGTGTGTGTGTGTGCGTGCGTGCGTGCGTGCGTGCGTGCGTGTGTGTGTGTGTGTATATGTGTGTGTGTGTGTGTGTGTGTACGCGTGCGTGCGTGGGTGCATGTGCACTTATTGGTCTCTAAGATGTCAAGTCTGATTTTCCTTCTTAAAACGAATGTCATGGTCATTCAGACACCGAGCCTGTGTTTTCCTTGCTTTCTGAAACTGCACGTAGTGGTGGACATTTAAGGTCATAAGGCACGGGGCGAGGGGAGCGGGGAGGGGGGGGGGGGGGGGGAGCGACCAGTGGTTAAAGACAGTCGACGGAATGGGCGACGATTAATTTAGAAACGGTGGGTTGGTAAACGGCGATTTCTGATTCGGCGAACAGGGAACAGACCGAAGTCCTAGGTGTACCACGCAGCTTACACACGTAAAAGAACCTGCGGCAGGTCTGTGGCTCGGAACAAGCCGGGCTGTAACTGTGCAGGGGGAGTCGGATTGAACAGCAAGGCGGTATTATCACTGAACTGGCATAGGAGGCAGGCCCCGCTTCCTCTCCCCACCACCACCACCACCACCACCACAAGAGAGAGAGAGAGAGAGAGAGAGAGAGAGAGAGAGAGAGAGAGAGAGAGAGAGAGAGAAACTC
>CM065731.1:37793864-37801364 GCA_033310375.1 Conus canariensis | reverse complement strand
GCATGGCTGCAAATTAAGAACACAACAAGAACGAAGCACACACGAAAAAAAAAATTACCACCCTCACCATATCTCCCCAGATACAAAGAAAACCAGAACTTGAAGAAAAAACCCGTATCAGAATAATGCGTTTGCCAAAAAAAAAAAAAAGGAAATAAATGCTAAAGAAACTGCAAAGTGATTAGTGAACGGCGTGCGGCACATCTATTTTAGGAAAACATAATCAGTGTGTGTGTGTGGTGTGTGTGTGTGTGTGTGTGCGCGCGCGTGGGTGCGTGCGTACGTGTGTGTGTGTGTGTGTGTGTGTGTATGTGTGTGTGTGTGGGTGCGTGCATACGTGCGTGCGTGTGTGTGTGTGTGTGTGTGTCTGGGGGTGCAGGAGTGGGTGAACTGCGTAGAAAAACGGACCAGGGCTCCTGATCCGTGCGAGTACAACGAGACCCTGTTCACCGCCGTCAACTTCACCTGCCAGTGCACCTCCAACGCCACCATCGACGACAACTACAACTGCACGCCCGTCTACACCAGCTCCGTGGAGCTCTACTTCTAGTGAGTGTCTTGCAGGTCTACTTCAGATGAGTGTCTTCCAGGGATACTTCAGATGAGTGTCTTGCAGTCTACTTCAGATGAGTGTCTTGCAGGTCTACTTCAGATGAGTGTCTTCCAAGTCTACTTAGGGTGGGAATTTGTTGCCCAACAGGGAGATTTCCTTTCAGTCTTTCTGCTTTCGGTTGTACGAAGCAGTTTGCCACAATAGCGGTAAGAGCAACGCCTTTGTTCGATTGCAGTAAAATAGAGGATTTATGTGCTGTTTACGTTTAGCAGTTTGAGACTTCTTACTGTTTTCCTTTGCTTTCTTTCTTTTTCTTTTTCTTTTTACTTTTTTTTCTTTCGTTTTCATTGTCCCGAGTGTTGTTTATCTTGCCTGAAGAAGGTCTAAGAGGTAATATTTTGTTTGTAATTGGTTTGTCCATATTAATCGGCAGACGTATTTTAAAAACCTTTTGAAATTTGTTTCAGTTTCCGCCTGCAGGCACCACACTTCGAAAGTAACTTTTAAAGATTTTTTGAATAGGTTTGTACTGGTCATGATATTGGTGCCGTGGTCCAGAGAGGTGCAAAATTAAAAGAAATTGTTAATTGATGTTCGAAACAAAACGGTCTGAACAATCATTTTCAGAAATGGTTGGGTCAGTTCTTGATTTGAAGTCTATATTTCATATTACGATTTTTTTTTCTTCAGAATCTCTCATCCATATTTGCTGCTCGTGCAGATTTTGTGACGGTGTTTGTTTCTAACTCGCTCGCCCTTTTTCTGTCTTGAAGAGCTGCTATCCTGTTCGTAACGTACAACAGTTACAGTGTTAGTTCAATTTTGAAAACTATTCTTGTATTTATTAAACAGTGAAGTCTTACACTACACTACACTACACTACACTACACTACACTACACTACACTACACTACACTACACTACACTACACTACACTACACTACACTACAATGAAATACAATGCAAAGCAGTGCAATACAATACAATGACGATGAAGTCTTGTGTGACGATGATGACACCAGTGACGGTGATAAGACTGATGACGATGATAACACAAGAGAATTGTGTCTGTGTTGAACAGTAACGATGTGATCCAGAAGTCCCCTGGTCTGGAGCCGGAGAACATGGGAGCTCCTCTGTGGCGACTGGCCCTGGCCTTGTTGGGCTCCTGGGGCGTCGTCATTCTGTGCCTCATCAAAGGCATCAAGTCCTCTGGCAAGGTAGGAATACTGTCATCGTTGTCATCAAAGGCATCAAGTCCTCTGGCAAGGTAGGAATACTGTCATCAAAGGCATCAAGTCCTCTGGCAAGGTAGGAATACTGTCATCGTTGTCATCAAGTCCTCTGGCAAGATAGGAATACTGTCATCGTTGTCATCAAAGGCATTAAGGCCTGTGAGAAGGTAGGAGTACTGTCATGTAGGTTTTCAAAGGCATTAAGACTTCTGGGAAGGAAGGAGTAGTGTCATGTATGTCATCAAAGGCATTAAGTCTTCTGGGAAGGAAGGAGTACTGTCATGTATGTCATCAAAGGCATTTAATCTTCTGGGAAGGTAGGAGTACTGTCATGTATGTCATCAAAGGCATTAAGTCTTCTGGGAAGGAAGGAGAACTGTCATGTATGTCATCAAAGGCATTTAAGTCTTCTGGGAAGGTAGGAGTACTGTCATATATGTCATCAAAGGCATTAAGTCTTCTGGGAAGGTAGGAGTACTGTGATGTATGTCATCAAAGGCATTAAGTCTTCTGGGAAGGTAGGAGTACTGTCATATATGTCATCAAAGGCATTAAGTCTTCTGGGAAGGTAGGAGTACTGTGATGTATGTCATCAAAGGCATTAAGTCTTCTGGGAAGGTAGGAGTACTGTCATGTTGTCATCAAAGGTATCAAGTCTTCTGGGAAGGAAGGAGTAGTGTCATGTATGTCATCAAAGGCATTAAGTCTTCTGGGAAGGTAGGAGTACTGTGATGTATGTCATCAAAGGCATTAAGTCTTCTGGGAAGGTAGGAGTACTGTGATGTATGTCATCAAAGGCATTAAGTCTTCTGGGAAGGTAGGAGTACTGTCATGTTGTCATCAAAGGTATCAAGTCTTCTGGGAAGGAAGGAGTAGTGTCATGTATGTCATCAAAGGCATTAAGTCTTCTGGGAAGGAAGGAGTACTGTCATGTATGTCATCAAAGGCATTAAGTCTTCTGGGAAGGTAGGAGTACTGTGATGTATGTCATCAAAGGCATTAAGTCTTCTGGGAAGGAAGGAGTAGTGTCATGTATGTCATCAAAGGCATTAAGTCTTCTGGGAAGGAAGGAGTAGTGTCATGTATGTCATCAAAGGCATTAAGTCTTCTGGGAAGGTAGGAGTACTGTCACGTTGTCATCAAAGGCATTAAGTCTTCTGGGAAGGAAGGAGTAGTGTCATGTATGTCATCAAAGGCATTAAGTCTTCTGGGAAGGTAGGAGTACTGCCATGTTGTCATCAAAGACATTAAGTCCTCTGGGATGTCCCACCTGATGTGATCTTTAAATTTCTGAGGGAGATTAATGTTTTTCATCTGATCTAAGATTTTACGGAGGAAAGATTGTAAACGAAATTTCCGGTGTTGTTTTGGAAGGTGTGTTTTAAAGAGTTGTGTGAGTTAATTTACTTTACTGACTTGTGAGTTGACTTCAACATGGTGACAGTCCTGATACAGCCCTTTTCGGTCGGCTGGGCTATAAGCAACATTACCATTACCATTGCCACTGAGAAGTTAGGAGTATTGTCATCTTTGTCATCAAAGGAATCATGTTCTCTGAGAAGGTAAGAATACTGCCATGTTTATAATCAAAGAATTCATGTTCTCTGGGAAGGAAGGAGTACTGTGGTAATTGTCATCAAAGGATTGATGTTCTCTGGGAAGATAGGAATACTGTCGTAATTGTCATCAAAGGATTGATGTTCTCTGGGAAGGTAGGAATACTGTGGTAATTGTCATCAAAAGGATTCATGTTCTCTGGGAAGGTAGGAATACTGTCGTAATTGTCATCAAAGGATTGATGTTCTCTGGGTAGGTAGGAGTACTGTCGTAATTGTCATCAAAGGATTCATGTTCTCTGGGAAGGTAGGAGTACTGTCGTAATTGTCATCAAAGGATTGATGTTCTCTGGGAAGGTAGGAGTATTGTTATGTTTGTCTTCAAAGGTATGATGTCTTCAGCAAAGGTAAGGGCATTGTCATGTCTTATCAAATGCAGCAAGTTCTCTTTGAAGGTCGGACTTCTGTCATGTTTGTCATCAAAGGCATTTACTCGTCTGGGAAGGTAGGAGTACTGTCGTGTATATTTTTAAAGGTATCATGTCTCAGGAAAAGGTAGGCGTATTGTCATGTAAGTCACTAAAGGTATCAGATCTTCTGAGAAGGTAGGATTACTGTCATGTATGTTGTCAAATGCATTACATTCTCAGGGAAGGTAGGAGTGTTACCACGTAAGTCGTCAAATGCATTCCATTCTCAGGGAAGGTAGCAGTATTGTCATGTATGTCGTCAAATGCATTATATTCTCAGGGAAGATAGGAGTGTCACTATGAATGTCATCAAATGTGTTACATTCTCAGGGAAGATAGGAGTGTTACCGTGAATGTCATCAAATGTGTTACATTCTCAGGGAAGATAGGAGTGTCACTATGAATGTCATCAAATGTGTTACATTCTCAGGGAAGATAGGAGTGTCACTATGAATGTCATCAAATGTGTTACATTCTCAGGGAAGATAGGAGTGTTACCATGAATGTCATCAAATGCGTTTCATTCTCAGGGAAGATAGGAGTGTTACTATGAATGTCATCAAATGCGTTACATTCTCAGGGAAGATAGGAGTGTTACCATGAATGTCATCAAATGCGTTACATTCTCAGGGAAGATAGTGTTACTATGAATGTCATCAAATGTGTTACATTCTCAGGGAAGATAGTGTTACTATGAATGTCATCAAATGCGTTTCATTCTCAGGGAAGGTAGCAGTATTATTATGTATGTCATCAAACGCAATATACTCTCAGGGAAGGTAGAAGTGTTACCATGAATGTCATCAAACGCATTGTTATCAGGGAAGGTAGGAGTACCGTTACGTATGTCATCAAACGCATTATGTTATCAGGAAAGGTAGGAGTACTGTCACGAATGTCTTCAAAGGTATTATGCCTTCAGGAGAAGGTAAGAGCATGTAAGTCACTACAGGTATGAAATCTTCTGGGAAGGCAGGAATATTGTCATGTATGTCTTGTAGTGCATTATATTTTCAGCATGGAAGGTAAGCATTGACCATACTTGTATCCTCTGTTCTACACTGCACGAGTTGAAAGTTCACGCTCTGCGTATCTTCTGCACTGTAGAGTGGCGTAGGGGGCAGGAAATGCTCTGATCTCCGGAGAAAAAACCCCATAAATCCTCTCGAGTCATTTTATCTTCGACTTCTGCTCACAAACCAAATTTTTACTTCCTTATTGAAAATGCCCTCCTTTGTTTCATTCCTTATCATATCTGATTCGAAGACCGCTTATAAGAACTGGTCCATATCTTCACTACTAGTACACGACCCCCCCCCCCCCAGCAACATTCTATTTACGTTTCAATTCAGTCACACATGCCGAATATGATTTTTGAATTGGCAGTATGTACACGTCTTGCTCACTTCCCTTTGTGACGTCACTGCTTGCAGGTGGTGTACTTCACAGCCACGTTTCCTTACGTCATCTTGATCATCCTGCTGATCCGTGGAGCGCTGCTGGACGGCGCCGTGGAAGGCGTGGAGTACTTCATCATCCCCAAGTGGGATAAACTGGCTGATATCCAGGTGAGGTCCTGATGTATAATTCCTATGTGCACAGACACACTGGCAAAGGTCAAGGTGATGTGCTAGTGTATCATTGTTCCTATGTGCACAGACACACTGGCTAAGGTCAAGGTGATGTGCTAGTGTATCATTGTTCCTATGTGCACAGACACACTGGCTAAGGTCAAGGTGATGTGCTAGTGTATCATTGTTCCTATGTGCACAGACACACTGGCAGAGGTCGAGGTGATGTCCTAGTTTATTATTGGTCCTGTGCATAAGCCGGATGAAATGTAAGGGAGATCCTCGTATTACACTTTTAGTTCTCAAGTGCGGCAGTCTGGCCGAGATTCAGATGCGATAGTGTCTAATCGATGTCCAGTTCACATCTTTAAACTCCCCACCACCTTCATTTTTTGAATGTGTTCAGTTGTTCTTTTGACCAGTATCTCAATTTATACCTCATCTACTGCAATTCAACAGCCATTCATCTGTCATGTCAGACCCTATCCCTTTTGCCTCGTAACAGTAGATGTCGCCATCAGAATCGATCTCCTGCGAACAAACAATAAAATTCCCACTAGAAGACTGTGAGACGTACCTTAAACTGAAATTGAGAAATGGTTATTCGTCTCACCTTGCGCGATTCTGTCTTGAATCCTTAGGACTGGAAATCACAGCCCCTCCATCACCAATTTGTGTTGCTTCTGAATAGTTTTTTTTTTTCTTCTGGAAAATAGTTATCCTGTCTCTGTATCGCCCATTCCTGGCACTTCGCTTGCTTGGTCTGTTTTTAAAGTGCAATATAGTTGAGTTTTACGTCCACGCAGCAAAAGCTATCAGGGACAAGTTGTTCTTTCGCGGTAGTCTTGGATGCCTCGGGTTAGAGGTTCATGGTGGAGTTGGTCGGTTTTGTTCTTCGATGGTGGCGGTCGTTAATGTTGTTTCCCTTCGGTGTGGTTTCTGAAGTGTTTTTTTTTCCGACTTCCTCTGGGGTGGGTTAGAACCAGTTGTCGAGTCCAGAGGACATCAGGGCGTTGGCGAACACGCTCATGGGCTGTGTCCCGAGGGTGGTATGCGGCAGTAGAGAGTCATGCAGGTGTAGTTGGTGCGTTCGTCTGCAGTCTCTGACGGCAGTCATGGCGTCGGGGAGGGCGGTGCAGTCGCTTGGCGTGGTGAAGCAAAGCCTCTGCCCCACACTGGCAGGTGAGGTTCAGGAAGACACATCTGTGGGATCCTGTCCGGATTCTTCGGAGGCTTTGCTGCATTTCTTTGGGAAGGCGGAGTCGTGAAAGGTTAAGTGGTGGAACTCTCCGTCTAAATAGTCCCCTGACCGACTCTGTCACGTTAAAGTGAAATCTTATCACTATCTCTTGAGCCGTAATCAGATAAAAGCACGGCTGACACTCCACGCAAAGTCTGTTGACTTTGCAGGGGAGAACACTTATTCATCTTTCTAACCTAGCTGACCCCCCTACTCCCCCCCCCCCCCCCCCCCACGTTATACAGGACCTGCCCACGAACCAGCAGTTTCTGACGCCGTCTCCGTCTGACATTCTGTGTCTGTATGTCTGTCTGTCAGTCTGTTGTTTATGTGTGTGTGTGTGTGTGTATGCGTGTGTGTGTGTGTGTGTGTGTGTGTGTGTGTGTGTGTGTGTGAGAGAGAGAGAGAGAGAGAGAGAGAGAGAGGAGCGCATGTATGTGTATGTGCATGTGTGCGTGGGCGTGCGTGCATGTGTATGTGTGTGTGTGTGTGTGAATATGTGTGTGTGTGCGCGCGCGCGTGCGTGCGTGCATGCGTGCGTGCATGCGTGTGTGTGTGTATGTATGTGTGTGTGTGAGTGTGTGTGTGTGTGTGTGTTTGGCTGGCTGGCTGTCCTGTGACCTTTCATGTAAAAGACAATATCTCTGGAGATGCCATGCGTGTTCAATTCACCTAACCCGCCCCGTCCTTTCTACAGGTGTGGGTGGCAGCGGCGGGACAGATGTTCTTCTCCCTCAGCGTATCGTTCGGCGGCATCATCATGTTCGGCAGCTACAACAAGTTCACCAACAACGTTTACGGGTAAGCTCAGGACCAGCAAACCATGCATACAACCGTCAGTTAAAGGGCCAATACTCGGGGTCAGCTTTCGTCGGT